>WOXC01009349.1:0-397787 GCA_011680675.1 Gymnobelideus leadbeateri | reverse complement strand
CTAGCTTTCCCTCAAATTCATTCTCATCCAAATTGGAATTCCACGTGCCTGCCCTCTTTCCCAATATTGTAAAGCAGGAGCAACAAAAAGCCTCCTTTTCATATCCCTCCATACTTTGCCCACTGTTTGCACACATGGTTAGTGGAATCACAGCACTCCTATAATCCAATAAAGCTCACACTACCAAAGATATATATAATCAAGGATCTGAGAGAACATCCTTCAGGTTAGCTTCAGTCTCTTTTTAACTTGTATGTGACAAAACAAACAGTCTCTTCAGGCACAGAGAAAATATACATCTGTCATCCAAAGCAAATATGAAGTCGTGCAGTGTACTAAAATGCATAGCCCTATCAAATACTTTTTAATCCCAGTGAAAGCCTCTGTTTTCATTAGAGGAGTAGATGAATATTTGGGAAAAGTCTACACACACACACACACACACACACACACACACACACACACACACACACACACACAGTCAAAGACAAACCCTGCAGGAAATCTCTCCAATTGATTTTTGTCTGCTCTCAATATTTTGTTCTGATTGCTCAGGGTAATGAGGATAACAAATATACTGCTTTAGGTTTTCTAGTCTATCCTTCGAAGCAAGAAGGCAGGATTGAATCAAGTACCAACATATGCTGGATCTGAAGGCTCCCAGAAGCCATGATGTGCAGACTCACTTGTAAGGATTCAGATTTGAAGCTCACCCCAGGCACCATGATCAGCTTTCAGATTAGACTGTCTTGACTAACGGGGATTTCTTTCAGATACAAGATGAAGAAAAACAGGCCAACGACGCAGAATTAGTTCTTTCTTGGGATAGGAGGGTAAATGCCATGAGTATTTCATCAGTTCTGCCTGCACTTAAACCAAAGTGCCAGGAACAGGGAATTTCATGGCTGGCAAATGCAGCAACCTAGAGGGTGTGCTTTCAAAGAATACTTTCAAAAAGCTCCAAACAAGAATCTCCTTCATGTATCCAAATGAATCTTCTTTGGGTCTCCTATTCTAGCCAATATCTACTCAATATTCCTAGAACTCAATGGATTTTTCTTGATTCACATTAACAATTTCTGTCCAAATAGTCCAGTGCTTCTTAGATGACTCTTGAAATAACCCATTGCATTTACAATTGGAAAACTCATCAAGTGAAGTAGATTTCACAACAACAAATTATTAGAAGGCTGGGTTCTTGGCTTAAGAGGCCTGTTTGTTTTTCATAAGAGCCCTCTGTCTTAGACTATTTCTGGATTTGGAGAAATTGTGGCGTTTACTGTTGCCACAATATATTACTAGATATGAAGTGTGTGTATGTGTTCGTGTGTGCATGTGTATGTGTGTTTTGTAAGCCTTTATAAAGGCATTTAAAAAATATTTTTGCTTTGTTGAAAGATAAATCTACACATCTGAATTGTACTTATCAGAGCAACAGAAAGAAAATAAATAAAATCTCATTAAAATTACAAAATCTCATTTAGTTGCAAAATACTGCAATAATCATTTATAGAATATGTTCTATTTTGATTCAAAATGCAGTAGTAGCACCATGACCAGAAGAGAGTGAGTTCCTGTGGTAATTATTTTAGCTATTTTTATAAAAGGAATCCATCCAGGGTTAAAATGAGTTATCACATAGCACTCTCAATCTATAAAACAAAATTCAATTCTCCTAAACCTTCAACCAAAAAACCTATATTTTTTACTGTTTTAAAAAAGATTAAAAAAAATACAATTTTTCCAAGTGAAGTTATTAAATTATATTAAAACCCCATAATTCATATTCAATGACGGAAAGAAGCAATGTGAATTAGCCAATTTTGTGGACTAAATATATGAATAAATATATTTTTTAAAAGCCAAAGATACTGTATCAAACAAATAAAATTTATTAAACATGAAAATTGTACTTGCACAATGCATAGTCAAGTAACCTCACAGCTCAATAAACACTTTGTGGGATTCAACTAGCCTTTTGAGAAACACCATGCCCCTTACCGTGCAGAGTAAAAAGAGACTGACTTACAGCAAGAAAACATATTTCTTACTTAACGTTTTTGTGCTAATACTTAACCAAATCACAAACTAATTAGCTTTTTACTGAAAGTGCTAAAATTACATTCAAATCTCCTAGGAAATTCCCCTCCCCCCCTTTTATGGTATGGCCAATTGTTGGCAATGAATTCTTACCAGGTAAGCTTGTATCAGTGTTTATACCTTTCTAATAGAACTATGTGTGAGGAAACAATATTATTATTTCAATATCTATTATTTCAGTACTTCAAGGTTCTCATAGGTAATTATATAGGTATGGGAGCTCCCTGTACCCATGCAAATTCCATCTACATGCTTATTTGGTGGTCTTTATGAGAGGCTGCAGTCCAAACCACTAAACATAAGTTCCTTTAGGACAGAGACTGGTTCCTTTTTGTCTTTGTATCCATAGTGCCTAGCACAGTGCCTGGCACATAGTAAGCTTGTTGAATTGAAATAAATGGAAGCATTAGTGCTCAGCTTTCTGGGTGTGAGCCTATTCAATCTTTGCTAGGCTGATCTGGGCATGGAAGAAATGTAGTCTGTCACTGGGCTGGTACTCAGAGCCTTTGCAGGCTGCTAAAACTATACCTAGCTATTATAGTTTATGCTGACTAGCATGACCTTTGAGAATTCAGGATACCCTCACAGGATGAAGAAACATCAGAACGGAACTTTAGTGAATGACTTTATTACATTATGATTTTTATTGTTCTTTTAAAAATCTTATTATGTTATACTGTCTGCCAAAGGAATGGAAATCTACAATCTTCCCTGCCCCTAGGCCCTTTGATAGGCTTAAGTGACTCAAAGAACCTTCCTTGATTTGAAAATATACTTTGCCCCCTAATAGGCTGAATGTGGTCACATGGAGCCTGTGGTGGGAGGCTTGTTTTTTCAGAAATGCCCACACCTTGTTGCTTTTTGATTGGGCAGTGGGCCAGAAGAAAGCTATATATACCCTGATGTGAGGTTTTGTTTTGGGGCTCACTTTGAGCAGTGTTGTGTGATTTGACCAGACAAGACTCTGGGTAGCTGTTGAGCCCCCCAGCTTTGAAAACCCAGATGTTGGTGCTTCCCTCTCTGGTAACTGACTAGGTATGGATGTAATGGTCAGACATTTGGAAGCCTGTCTGCTGATCTGTTTCTCTGTCTGCTTGTAACTTCTGTTTGTAAGTTGTTTGTATTCTCTGAAGTTCAGGGTGCTGACCTTTCCCCCCTGAACTAGGTAAATGACATATGTTTGATTACAGCAAGATTGTTAATCTATTTTGAGTTACTTTCCTTTAGAAAAGCAGATCTAAAAAACCTGTATTGGCAGCCACCCTGGGTATGCTAGGGTGCTTGCTGCTACAGTGTCTTTGCTATATTTCTAAATGATTGGGATAGTTTTTAAACATTCAAAAAGAAAAAGGTGACTCCTTAAAAAAATGCCCCAAACAAAACAAAACAAATATCCATTTCAAAGATTCTCAGTGGAATATCTATTCCACTGAAAGTAGAATTTTGGGAAAAGAGTGCCAAATTTAGACTAAGTCAAAGGACCTTGAGTCCAAATGTTGCTAATTGTATAAGCTGGAGCAAATCACATAAAGTTTTTCTCTTACTCTAAGCATTTCACTATAGTGAACTGAGATGAGGATGGAAGATACACCTGTGATTTTCAGCATGAATGAGGAAGAGAAAGAAAGGTAAAAGAAGAGGAGTCAGAAATATGTGTTGCTCCTAATTAAACATTATAGCCATAGGAACTGATCTTGTAAAAAGCAGCTGGCAGGATTTGGGAAGTGATCTATGTAGGATAGAGCCACAAGAGAGTCAACATAGTATAAAGTCTGCACAACTTAGATTCAGAAATGATATGGGCATGTCCGATATTTCCTAGTTGGGCAACTTTGAGCAAATCACCTATAACTTCTCTGAAACTCAGTCGCCTCACCTGTAAAATGGGTTTGGAGATCCTAAGTACTTACCACACAGGACTGTTATGAGGTGTAAATGAGATGGTGTATGTAAGATGAATGATAAACCTTAGTATACTTTTTGTACTATCTGTTATAACAATAATAGTGACATACCAACTCTACTCATAATGATGATGATTCTCAGAAATATTTATATAGTATTTAGATTTTCAAAGCACTTTAGTGACAAAAATAATCATTATAATTAACAATTAAATGTTATTATTGTGGCTGAGTCAGAACTGACAAAGGAATCTGAATCTGTTGACAAAGAAATGACTTGAAGTTCCCTGGTATTAAAAATAACTTAGGAAGCAGAGATGTTAGGATGAGATATTAGATAAAGGAGGCAAAGGGCCTTCTTTTGCTAAGGTCTTTACCTAAACAAGGACAGTCAACTAGGGAGCAGAGATGGGTGGCTTTATAAGATCCAGAATAGGTATTCCAAAAGCTCAATTCTTTTTCCTAAAACTATAAATAAAGTTTGAAAGCTTGCTATTAAAAAAGGGTATAGGAGTAAAAGTCTGCCAAAGCAATATTAGAAGGGAAACAGGGCTATGCTAGGACTGAATCTCTGAAACTTAGGAAAAGTTAAATCACAGTCAAGTTTAGGCAAATAGCAATTGGCAGTACCGACAATGAAAAAAGGGGTATTCATTTCTGCTGGATCTTATCTTTCTTTAAATCTTACTCAAGTGGGTATAAATAAGCAATTGTTTCTCTTCTGGTCAGAAAGCCTGAGAGTCTTCCCCTCCCAGAGTAATTATTATTATTTTTGACTAGATAAAGGAGGCTGTCTTTTGCCTCATTTCTTACCAAGTCTTAATCACTGAATGGGTGTTGCCTCAGTAAAACTGAGGCCTGGGAAAGACCTTGGCTTAAAAAGGCCAAGGCCTCCCATTGCATTTTGGGCCATCTCCAGTCATCCTGATCCATATGTTGCCATTGGACCTAGATGGCTCAGGAGGAGAGAGTGAGGCTGGTGACTTAGCATAGACCTCCCTCACTTAAATCCAATTCACTTGCAAGTCATGATCTTCTTTGGGAACAAGGAACAAACAACAACAACTCAAGTTGTGCTTCTGTATTATATGTTTAAATGAATTATGATATACTAACCTATTTCTATCAGAATTTTAATTTTGCAGGAAAAAAGAAAGATTTGCTTTTATCATCCTATTTCGGTTATCCATGTCCATACCCATATATCAAATAAGTAAATACAGTTGGTACTTACTAGAAAGTATAGGCAACAGCACTAAAGAAAAGCTAGCCCACTTCAGGTGAACATACCTACAGGATTCATTAATATATTCAACAAATATTTAATGCTTACTATGTCATAGGCATTTTCATAGATTTTTTAGGAGATTATATGAGGGGTAAGATATGGTGTCCATATTACCAGAGCTTACAATCTATGAGGGAAAATTCTTGTGCATAAATAAGTACAGCATAAAACAATAAAAAGGACATTTATGTTAACACTACCTTGTATTTGTACAATGTTTCAAAGTTTTCAAAGTGGCTTCATAAATATTAGGCCATATAATTCTGACAACAACCCTGTCAGATATGATTAGCTTTTTATGGACAAAGATACTGAGGTTCTAAGAGGCTTAGTGACTGAACGAAAACCACATGGCTAATAAATAATGAGGCTTGAACCTGAACCTAGCAGAATGATGGGTTTGATTTTGATCGACTGTAATAGCCACATTGGAACTGTGATGAACTTGAACATATTATTTGAGAAGCTTTTTTGGCAATTCATATATGGCCGGTTCCCTAGGGCTCTGGTATATCAATTCAGTCTAACTTGAAAGTACTATGGTTGTTCCTGGATTTGTATTGTGCTACTGATCTCTCGGGGCCTCAGTTTGAGGGTGATGGACTAGATGACCTCTGAGATCTTTTCTAGCTTTAGATACAATTATGATCTTAATGATCTATGGGCATGGTCCCATTTACTTCAAATGAAGACCTAAACATGGACTATTTTTGTTAGAACCAGTCATGCTCACCAGCACTGAATTTTTGTTAAGAATGATAAAGATTTTTCAGACATCTCTATTTCTCTTTACTTCATTCAATTTACCACTTGCCTTGATTGCAAGAAATCTCTCTACCATGTACCAAGATAAATACCTTTTTTTTAATCAAAGCAATAAATGTACCTTTGACATGAAGGAATCAATTGAATCCAATAATATAGTAAATACTTCAAAAGAAATAGAGTTTAAAAAGTGGAGTGAGAAAGCTCAGTTTTAAATATCATCTTTTTTACTACTTAATATCCAAATCATCTGGGGCAAGTTACTTTATTTTTCCAGGCCCTCATTTCCTCTTCCTTAAAATGAAGGGGTTCCATTATATCAGGGGTCAGTAAACTATAATCTATGGCCTACTGCCTGCTTTTGTATGGCCTAAAGTTAAAATTGGTCCAAGTTTTCATTTAAATATATAAAAACTAGTCTGAGGTTGTGGGTCATATAAAACGATATGGTTGGCCACTTTTTGCCTATGAACCTTAGTTTGCTGACCCCTGGACTGGAGGATCTCTAAGGTAGCTTTAAACCTCAAATACTATATTCTTACTTGTCCCTTCCACTGCTAATTACTGTCAGGTGCATTAGTGAGGCATTAATACAAAATAATATGATGAAAATATAGTATAGACTTGCCTGTATTCCATTTCAGAGTGCAGAAACCTGTCCACCCAGAAATTTCACTGTACTCCTAGACTTATCACATTATAAATATCCTTTGCTGCTGAAGGTTCTCCCTCCGATTGGTTGGTCCCTCCCTGAACTTGCATTTTGAGGAGAACACTGAGACCATCATTAGTTTCATTTCTCTCCAGAATCTCCTGACTTTCTGTACATCCCCTACAGTGTATGTCCTTGAGCCAGGTACCTCCATCTATTCCCATTCTCTCTTTTTCAGCTTATTTTTAATGTGTTAATTGTCTTCTCCCTTTAGAATGTAAACTCTTTGAGGGCAAGGACTTTCTTTCTGCTTATATTTGTAAACATTGCCTGGAATATAGTAAGCAGCATTTAATAAATATTTGTTGACTAGGATGATAGATTTCAGTGTTATTTTGTCCAACATACTAAAATTCACATGGTGAAGGGTTTATGGATGAAATGGAAAGCTCTGTAAAGCCACTGAAAGGAAGCATGAAAAGGGGGATAATGCAGTCAAAGTGCCTGGCTAGGGAAATTATTTAGCACAGCTCTCAAAGCAAAAGAAACTATACAAATAATGAACAGAATAACATTTATCTTCTAATTTGAAGGTAAGTTTAAGTGGACAAGAAAGAGGCATTGGTGTTGTGGGGTTTTACAAATGTAGAGGGAAATTAAGAGCACAACTACTTAAGCTTTGGGAACTTCCTTCAAAAGTTTTCTACAAAAAGAAAAAGAAGATTAATTTTTCATTTGTATATGTCTAGAGGCGTGCTAGTAAATGTTTAACACCCAGCTACACAAAAACAAAATGTACGCATGAAACACTTTTAAGTTTAATCGGCATATTTAACATTTTCTCCATCACTTTCTTTTTTAAAAAAATAAACTTATTTATTTTTAGTTTATAACATTCAGTTCCACAAATCTTTGAGTTCCAAATTTTCTCTCTCTCCTCCCCCCTCCCTCTACCACTTTCTTAAGTCTAGACAATCAACAAATCAACAAAAAAATATTTGTAATGTTTGCCAGTTTCCGAGGTATAAAGGCTTACACTGAATACTTAACAATTGTCCCTCAAAAGCTGGTATGAGCACACTCCAGAATGCCCTTGAATGCTCCTTTTTATGATGGTCTGTGAGCTCTATCTAAGGCTATGTCTTCATCAAACATGCCAAATATAACTGCTCTAGAATATCAGGACCAGGGCCTGCCATGCCTATTTCCCTTTATCACTCTAGTCATTACTACAGTCTATGTGACCCAGTCATTCCTCACCAGACATTTCCTATTTCTCAAAATCCTGCCAGATCTATCCAATACCCTGATACTTGTACCCCCATTCTGTGTCATCAACTAACTTCGTGACACTGGCCACATCATTCAACCATCTTGTACTTCAGGGATCTACCTTTAACTTACAGAAAAAGAAGTTAATGTTGATTCCTGATATGACATTGTTTGATGATCTGATCCTAATTCATATAACTTTTAAAGGAAGTTTTCCTTATCTGAAACATCTGCCTACCTTTAACATAAATATGTTAGATGCACACATAATTGAGCATCCATTTTCCAAAATTTAGCACTAATACAATTATTTTGGCTCATTGTTGGCCTCTGGGCATCTACTTATCAGAATGCTAGGTTTGGGGCTAGAGGAAAAACAATAATTTGGTTTTAAGTAAAATTCATAATGTGTACCTTTGGCGACATTTACTACATCATTCTTCTCCTTTTATTGAAATCTGACACCATAGTAAAGAATGATATCTCACTTCTCTTATGTCTTATGTCTCTCACATGTCTTAAAACATTAAGAAGTCATTTTTACACCATTAAATTTTAGAACTTATTTGTATCATTGTGAAGGCTGGAAGGTTGCTTTGAAAAATGTCCAATTGTATGTTTTGTTTTGTTTCTTATTAAATTCCTATGAGTATTTAGAAATTGTAATTATGAAAACCAGGCTACAAATTTAAACCTCTCAGAAGACATTTGATTGGCATGATAAATAATTGGTATCTTTCCACTTAATCTACATTAATGTAAACAATAAATCTTCTCTTAAACAAAGATTGTGTGAATCTTCATTTATCTTTTATGACAAGGGAGCAAAGGTTGTCGTTTAATGAGTGGAAAGAAGCAAAAAGGTCGGTTTTAAAAGCCTCACAGGTCAAATGTCTGACATCGCCGAACATTAGAAAAAAAAGAGACCAAAAAAACCCCCCAACACCCAACTCTCACATGGTAATTACTATTTTAGTCAGGCCATGAAGGGCCAGCTGTGGCTTCAAATAGGAAGAAAGAAAACACCATAATTTAGTAACATAAAGACAGGCAATTGGAATTACAATATCCTTTTAAGATGCATTCACCAAGCATTTTAAATAGCTTTGAATGAAGTGAATTAAAAAAAATAATTTTGCAGCTTGGGAAGTTGATAACAGACCTTGGCATTGATAAATAGCCTGGAAAAAGAACACCAAATACTTTTATTTTACACATGTATTGATTCCCTCCCCTCCCCCCTTGGAAGACCTCTGTCAACTAAAAAGGTTATGCATAGATCCAATGGGCTGATCAAAAAACAAGAGCTAACTGATCATCATTCCAATAGGATTTGACACTTTTTTTCAAAGTGGATCCTTAATGCATTGATGCCTGTGAAGTTCATTATAGCAGTAATAAATCATTAGTCTCCACAAAATGATTTATATGTTGGATGAAATGCATTACAAAAGACTGTCTAACTGCTATAGGAAACTGAGAAGAATCTCTTAGGTTCCTTCTTCCCAAATTGAGATGGGTAAGGAAATAGTAGCAATTGTTGTTATAGAGTTTTTAAATCAGTGTTAATCTAGTGAGGGCCCAGCCTTGTTTGAACATATATTTAACATATATTAATTTATAATATAGATATCTATAATATATTGTCTATTTCTATATATAATTTATAATATAAATATATTATGTATATGTACATAGCTTTGAATGAATATAACATTTTTTTTTAAACGTTTTTCTCTCTTTGTTATCCTTGATGTTTTACTGCATCCTTCCTAATTCCATTTTAGTCTACCTTTCCCTGAATGGTGGCTTCCAGCTCCTGGTGCCTCCCTCAAGACTGTCTGGATGCATAATAACATGCATAGTAAAGACCCTTTCAAGTATTTAACACTCTGTCCTAACACACTGTAATAAAGTGATTCTAAATTGAACATGTTGATTTCAGAACACACTGCAATAATTAATTTTTATATTTCTATAGAGCATCTGAAGCAGTTGGCCATGTTTTTCAAATATTACTTTATGTCTGGGGAATAAGGGGAAATAGCTTGGAACTATGATGAGCTGGACAAAGTCCAGCTCAAAGAATAGACTTTTGACTAGGTTCATGACTAAAAACAACCACCTTGGAATGATTCATGATGATAAATGTTTGCTTTTCTTTTGAAGTGCTTGAAAATAGGGTCCCCATCTGCCTGGAAATTTGGGGCCCTACTCTTCTAGCAATCAGGAAAGTTGGTGTCTTTAGGGGGCCTTCAGGGCTAAGATTCTTTGCTCAAGATTTCTACCATCCCCATTATTATCCATGTGAGAAAAAACTAGTGAAATAAGTGCAAAGTTGGGAAGGACCAACAGAAGGATGTAATAGAAAGATCACTGGGCTTGGGATCAGAAAGACATAGGTTCAAATACCTACTAGCTCTGTGATCTTGTAAAAGTCACTTACTTATCCTGTGCCTCTGATTCCTCATCCGTAAAATGAGGGAGTTGGACTGGACACCTCTAAGGGCTCTTCTAGCTCTAAACGAATGATCCTGTAATCCAGCATTCCTAAGACCCAATTTACCTTGCTATGTTTCAAAGGGCCCGTTTATAATTACTTAAATATTAAAATGTTTTTTTATGGAGACATATGAAAGGAAATTTTTCTTCTACTTCTGTGTATCGATGTTACCTGACATGAAAGATGTGCTGTCATTTCCAATACAGATTCACAAATAGTTGATGTGTTTTATAGCTATGACACTATCTCCTGACATCTGGACATCCCCCTTGGACCATAAAAGTTAAAAGAATCATAGGATCATTGAATTAGAGGGAGAAGGGACCTAAATCCTCTTGTCTAATATTCTCTTTTTGCTGATAGGAACTGGGGCTCAGACAGGTTAAGTAACTTGGGTGGTGTTAAAGCTAGAATTCAAACCCAGGAATTCTGAGCCTAAATCAGAGATAGCTAGGTGGCAAAGAGTATAGAACACTGAGATTGGAGTCAGGAAGACTTGAATTCAAATCTTTCTCTTTTTTTTTTGTTTTTGCAAATCTTTCTTCAGACACTTACTAGCTATATGACTCTGGGTAAGTCACTTAACTTCTGTCTGCCTCTGTTTCTTCAACTGAAAAATGAGGATAACAATAGCACTTGTGAGGTAACAATTGTAGCCCTTTACAAATCCTGAAGTGCTAATATCTATTAACTCTCATTAGAAGCTGTGCTAGAATCATCAGGACTTGGTATATACCAAATATCCAAATATTTCATATCCAATTGGATATGAGAAATAATGGAGTTACTGAGTCTATGCATATTATGACAGAAATTCTTCTCTAATATAATCCATGACACAGACTTTAAGGGTATTATTATATTAAGGTTCTGTGGAACATTCACAGCAGCCACATTTTCTCCTTAATCACTATGAATAAATTAATCTTCCATAACTATTCCCTATGCCCAGTCCACATAGAGGGATCAGAAGGACAAGACTTAACTTCATGTGAAGATTCCCTTTTTTGGATTTTTCAAATATGGTAGAATCTCCACAACTCTGAAGAGTGTAGAGACTTCAACAGGAAGAATTCAGGGAACCAGACCTGACATATATATATATTGCTGAGATCCTTCCAACTCATGCCAAAAGCAAAGCATCGGTTAATAGGAAAGGACAAAGTGGAAATGAGTAATATGAGGGTTAGTTTAAAAAACTATTAACCAAAACTATTTCATCAATTCTGCTTCATAAGTCTGCCATTTTCTATTTTACATTACTGCAGCAGAATGTCTGTCAGGAGGTAAAATTGGGGTTAACTGGAGGCACCACTTGGTGAGAGACAGCCATGCACATGTGTACATGTAAATATGCCTGGAGTGAATTTCCTCCTGCCTGTAAATGGAGAAGGCGAGACCAATGATAGGCTGCACACGGTACATGGGCACTGTCAAAAGATTAGATAAAAGACAGATGATTGGCAGTTGTAATAATCAGTTATTAGTGCTTAGACAGCTGATGGTGGTTTGTGAAAACATGTTCTTCAAACAAACAAATGTGAAGAATTAAGGAGCCAAGCCAATTATATTATAAAAATCTCTGTTGGGAGTAAATGGATCTCTCAGAGGTGTTAGAGAAATATAACATTTTCTTTCACAGAAGAGAAAACTGTAAGTACTACGAGTTCCCAGAACTCTGGTGTCCATAAGCATTGTCAGATCAACACTTCAAAGTCCAAATGTCTCGATTTCACTAGAATTAGCATTGCTAAATTTGTACTATAACACCTCAGTTTTGAGTTACAGTAAGAAAAAGATGCAACCGATATAAAATTGGAAACCAGACTATGACTGAAGTACCCTATTACTTTAACACTACATAAACAATTCAGCAAACTCAAAACTCATCACTCAAGAGATCTGATTTATGTAATGTCACTTAACTCACACTTGGATGATTGGACATTCACTGAGCATGTGGTGTGAAAATACTGAATTATTAAAATGTTAAAATAAAACTAGTAAGAAATATAGAGAAATAAGTTTTATAGATGCCAGAGATTATAGCAAGATTCTTTTCAAAGATGAAAATCTTCCTCCCTCCTTCCCTGCCTTTTTACCCTCCCTTCCTTCTTTCTCCTCTCTCTTTCCTCCCTCTGTCCCTTATCGTTTTCTTAAGACTACCCTGTGTATGGTACTACAGATGATATAAAGAAGGATAAAATGACACTCCTTGCTCTACAGCAGTGATGTCAAACTAAAACTGAAACAGGGGCCACTTGGTAGCACATAGGGATCCCTGCGAGGCTGCATTTTTGACTTAGAAAAGCACATAGTAACACTATCTATGTTCATTGTATTTGTATTTATTTTGTTAAATATTCCCAATTACATTTGAATCTGGCTCAGGCTATACTTGGTAGTGTTGTGGGCTGCAAATGTGGGCCATGTGTTTGATCCCTCTGGTCTTAAGGATCTCATATGACATTCAGACTAAAGATACCACTAGTAGAAGCATTGAAGCCTCAAGGAGAAGCTGGTTTGGAGTTGAATATCTGGAGCTTAGTTTTGGCCATGTTGAGTCTGAGGTACAGGCGACACTAAGAAGCAGAATAGGGTAGCTTAAAGAACACTGGGCTTAGTTTGAATCTTGGCTCTGATACTGTGTCCATGGGCAAATTGCCGAGCTTCAGTTCCCATATCTTCAAAATGAGGACAGCAGTACTGATAGAGCCTACCTCATGTAATCATGGATTCTCTTTCTTTCTCTCTCTCTGTATCTATCTACATTTATCTATCCATCTACCTCTATCTATATTTATATCTATTTCTATCTTTCTATACCTACCTATATCACTTTACCTCTCACTTTATATCTATCTCTATATCTACTTCTATATCTCTCTCTATAACAATCTAAATTTATATCTTTTTCCCTATCTCTATCAATTCGCTCTATATTTATATCTATTTCCATATCTATCTATATCTACCTCTGTTTTATACCTATATCTATTTCTAGGCCTATATTTCTCTTTATTTCTACCTCTATCTATCTATCTATCTATCTATCTATCTATCTATCCATCCATCCAACTAGCTATCTCTTTCTCTATCCCTTTATCTCCATATCTATCTCTATCAATCTCTATCTCTATATTTTATCTATTTCTATATCTATTCTCTATCTCTATATCTCTGTATTCATATTTTTATCTGTCTTCTATCTTTATCTATATCTATCTATCTCTAGGAAGGACTTCAAAGGTCATCTAGTCCAAATCACCTGTTTTACAGATGAGGTCACTAAGGCCACAGATGTTAAAGGGCTTGCCCAAGATCACAAAGGTAGTAAGTGTCAGAGGTAGGATACAAACCTGGGTCCTTTGATCAGTCAGTCAACATGCCTTTCATTCTACCTCACTGACAACAAAAGCATTTTGTAAGTCTTAAAATGGCATATGAATATTAGTTATTATCATTAGTAAGATGTTTTTCCTCACTGCATCATACTACCTCCAAAAGGCAATTGTATACAAGGATATTTATAGTCACCAGAGGGAATGTGATTGCTTAAGGAGGGAAGAAATAGTAGACAGAAGAGAGGAAGACTAATGTTGAAGAATGCCCACAATGAGAGGCTTGGACAAGGAATAAAAGCCAATAATGATGAGAGAATAGGAGTAATCTGAGACATTTTAAAAAAGGGTACCAGGACAGTGCAGTGACCCAGCAACCAAGGGAAGATAGAATTCCAAGAGGGAGAGGGTAGAAAACAGTGCCAAATGCTGCAAAAAGGTCAGGGATAAAGGTGACTGAGAAAAACTCAATGGGGAACGTGAAGAGAGCAGTTTTAGTAGAGTGATGAAATCTAGATTACAAGGAGTTAAGACGGGAGTCTTAAACAATTGCTTCTGGGCATGGAGACTAAAAATTGAAAACCTGGTGCATTTCTGCTTTGGTAGAGTGAATTTCCTTACTGGATAGGTCCTCATACCAATGAAATGACAGGTCTGGTCCCCAGATTTTCAACCCTCCAAAGGGTATGTGGATGGTGATAAAAGGGAGGCAATGAGTGTGGGCTATGCTTTCCACAGATCTGAAAGTGAAGGAAAAGAGAATCAAGGGAATTTAAGCACAGGGTAAAGGAAAGGGCTCTTTGGTTTTTGTTATTGGTGTTTTCTTGGATGGGGGGACCAGAATATTTTTGTAATCAGAGGTGAATGAAGAAAGAGGAATTAAAGAAGCAAGAGAGAGGGAAATTGATATCAAGAGGTCAAAGAAAATGGGATCAAAAGCATAGGATTTGTCTGGGAAAAGACATTTTTCAGGGATCTGGGAGAAGGAAGGTAGGGTGTATGGATATATCTTGAGATAGAGACAAAGGGAGTTAAATTAGGATATACTGCAGGATTTATCTTCTAAATAAAGTAAGATTGGGTATGTGTGTGTGCATGGTGTGTGGATGTGTGTGTGTGTGTGTGTGCATGTGTGCGTGTATATGTGTGTATGTATGTAAATTTGAGGAATGGGGATGCATCATATTAAACACAATTTTATAAAAAGAAAGCACATCTTTGTTATAAATGCAATTAACACTACATATAGTAATGTTATTTCTGTTTAGTAGATCACCAAGTAGATATTGTTGTGGGCAGTTTCTCTATCTCTGTTCCTGGCAAACGGAGGCTTTCACAGAGAACTATGACCATCTATGGTCTCTATTTACACTTTTTGGTGACTCACTGATATCATCCTATTTCTGCAATCCAGCATGTTTTTTTAAAGAGTCATTTATATTGAAAGCATTCTATGGACCAAATTAGTAACAGAGACTGACATTCTATGTGGGGAAAAAACATTCTTGGGTAGAAACTATTTCTAAATAGTTTAATCAGCAAGGTGAAGGAGTAAACGCATGGTCGTTAAAAATCCTTTCCTAATATTTTTCACCCATCTCAGAGTCAAAGCAACAAATGCAGAACTAAAGTTATGTCTACACCATGCAGTTCTCTATGTTTTCTCTTTTGAAAACATATGCCTGAACAGAGAAAGTGTAAGCAAGCTACCTCCTAGGCTGTTCAGAGTTCAGAGGGTGTAGCATATGTTGGCAGAAAAAAATGGGAGTGTCCAGTCCTAAGCAGATCCAGGTGGGGTTTGCTCAAGGGGTTTGCTGGTAAATGTTTAACAATGGGCCTTCAGAGATGGGAGGGGAGGAATAAACAGGACACACTTTTATGTTTAATTGTTATTAATATTTACTAATATTTTCTCTTTCTTAAGTCTAGACAACCAACTAAATAATGAATCAAGCCCTGATTTTGTAGTACCTACTGCGTTTGGAGGTGTAAATGCTCATGATGAAAATTTAAGAAATGTGGGCCAGTTCAAGCAACTTCTAGCCCACTTATGGTGCTTATTCCTTTCTGCCACACACACAAATATAGAGCCTTAATTCCAACTGGTCTAAAGAGCTTTAACTTTAGTGTTTTTGAATGGGGGTTCTACAGCAGTTAATCTATGCTAAGTAAATGTTACAAATCGGCACTGACATAATAGTAGTTTGAAATCCACTTGAATTATTGTTACCTGTAGGATGTTATCCATATTCTCTCCAAAACAAATGAAAAAAAAAAGAGTACATATGGCTTTGGGTCCCCATGAAAGTGTTGCATATCCACGAGAGATCTGCTAGTGCTGGATTTAGAAGTCTGAGTGAGCTGAAATATGTGCAAAATCACACATACCTATTAAATATGCTTCAGATGCTGCTTGCATATGTTAGTTATTTTGCTAACTTCATGGATTCAATTGCTCTCTGGAGGTGGGCCCTACAGAAATGCTAGATAGAGAATCAGAAGCTTATTGATTCTTCATCTCTGCATTGATTTGACATGACTCGAAGCAAGTGGCCCAATGTGTTCTAAAAATGGGGCTATCCTTTTGATTGAGAAATGGAGGAACCATTGTGAGATAATAATAATTTGAAATGCTAGAGTAGAATATAAATCCCCAGTCTCATAAAATGACTAGAGACAGATGAATTTGTTGAGCTAACTCCATATGCTTGAGGTCAAACACAAGTATAAATAAATTAATTCTTTCCATGCCTCTATTCCAATGGTCTATTCACACTTTGTCCCCATTACCATTTAACCCACTAAGTTTTTATTACCCTGGGACTATAGTAATTTAGTGAAGTAATCATTTGGCCGGAAGGTTACTCTTAACCCCTGAAATTGCCTCTCATTCCCCATTTTGTTGCCATATATATATATATACAGCAGGAGCAGAAATCAAA
Organism: Gymnobelideus leadbeateri; assembly: GCA_011680675.1. Classification (NCBI taxonomy): domain Eukaryota; kingdom Metazoa; phylum Chordata; class Mammalia; order Diprotodontia; family Petauridae; genus Gymnobelideus; species Gymnobelideus leadbeateri. Next base: position 381,020 of record WOXC01009349.1, on the reverse strand, counting down.
ATTGAGTGCTTAATACTTTAATTCTCATCTTTGGCTGGCTAGTAGTAAGGGTTTGCTTTTTTTTCTTTTCATGATAAAATTAACTTTCTGCTTCTGTAATGAACAACTGCTCTAAAACTATGGCCAGTTCAGGATTCATATTCCCTAGCTGACAGTCACCATTACAATAATGCCTAAATTTCATTTCTCATTAATAGTTTGTTTGAAAAGTATTCCGTAACTGGAAATATGGGTTTTAATCTTTAGCCCAAGAATAATTTTGAGTGTACGTCTATACAGATTATTTTCTATCTGCTACATAGTTTAGGTAATTTTTTAAATTAACTGAGATGTTTTAGTAGTTCTCTAAAAAAACCAAAGAAACCAAAATTAGCACCCCTTCAAATTTGAGAAGTTCATAATTTGTTGAATTTGGTTCATTTTTTCTTGCTTTCTTAAAAAAAAAAACCTATCAAGGTAGATTTGCCACTGTTTCAAAACTATATGGAAGGAAATCATCCATGCTGTTTAACACATTTCTAAGTAGAACTAAATCTTTAGTAATTATAATGTAAAATTGCTCAAAGACATTACCCACAAAAGGCCTACATCAGACTAGTAAATTTCCGCAAAAATATAAAGGAAATGGGATTTAAAAGATTTCATGCTTTTTAGTCAACAGGTGAAAATGGGGAGACATTTAACACAACAGATTGCAAAGTTGTGTCACCTTCTTAATTAAAAAAAATGAGTTATCTTAGTCTCTTTTTTAGGAAGAAATAGCATAACATTTAAACATTTAATTTATAACATTTAAATTTTTTACCCAAATTCATCTATCTGATTAGAGGAAAATGAGTTCATTGATTAGTTACTAAGTTATTTTAACAAAACATTTATGAATCAAAATGTTCCAGTTATCCTAGTTAAACTTCCTGGCTAACAGTTAATCTTGTAAACACCAGGGCCTTTTGGTTGACATGTTGCTGACAAGACTGATGCTTTGGTAAGTCTAGATTTATAGTTATAATTTAATATTTCCTTTATGATTAAAAAAATCGTATAGTCTTAGGATTATCATTCTCAGCTAGATGTTGATCTAAATCTAAGGAATGTAGAGGATTACCCTGTATTTGTACTAATTACATCACATGGAATAAGAAAGCAGCTGGGTGGCAGAATAGATTGAGTACTGGAACTCCAGTCAAGAAGATCTGAGTTCAAATTGTGCTTTGGAAACTCACCAATTATTTGAATCAGGGAAAGTGATTTAATCTAACTCAGCCTTAATTTCCTCATCTGCAAAATGAATATAATATAATATATGCCTTATAGTGCTATTGTAAAGATCAAGTGAGATAATACATGTGAAGTGCTTGTTTATTGGCCATTCTTTCTTAAGAACAAATTTTTTAAAAAATGGGATTAATAGTTCCATTTCATTGGGTTCTTGGAAGCATTATTATTGTTATCACTACCACGGGAGTTCTACTCTGATGCCTGATTGTGCCATGGAGGTGACCCTGAGCTATTGAAGGTTATGTTGGTAAAGTACAAGTTCTGACAGCTGAAAAAAGCTGAAAAGAACTCCAATAAGGGGACGGCTATAATTAGGAATTCTGGCACTAAGGACAAATATTCAGCATTGTTTGGAGTGGGAGGCTATGATTCAAATTCTAGATTTGCCACTAACTACCTGTAAGGGAAACTAGGTGGCACAGTGGATAGAGTTCTGGTCCTGGAAGCAGGAAGACTCATCTTTCTGAGTTCAAATCTAGCCTCAGACGCTCACTTGCTATGATCCTGGGCAAGTCACTTAAACCTTTTGTCTCAGTTTCCTCATCTGTAAAATATCTTTGTCAACACGAAATGCGGTCACAAAAAATTGGATGCAACTGGAAACTACCTGGGTGTGATCATAATAAGTCAGTTACAAACTCTCTAAACACAAATGTACTCATTAGTAAAATGAGGGAGTTCACCTAGGTCACCTCTAAGGTCTCTTCCAAATCTAAGCCTTCAGTCTATGCTTGATCTTACAAGTCTATCATTGTCTTTAACCTATAAAGAGATGAATATGATATTCTTCAATATAAGGAATTTTAAGAGCACACAATTTGTAATCTCAATGACACCAACATCTGGTTTGACTGAAGGCTAGAATGAATAGAAGGAGAAAGGTACAGGGATATAAGAATAATACATTTGTACTTAGCACATGCAGGTCCAATTTCATTTTTGCCACTTGATAGTCAAGTTCTTTCCCTCCCTTCCAAATTCAGTTTCCTCATTTGTAAAGTGAGAATGTTGGATGATTTCCATTTCTAAGAAAGTTTAGACAAATCACTGAAATGATAAACTATTTCACATTACATAGACATAATTGGAATCAATTGTACCTATCTCACTCCCCACAGAAGAGATTACAATCTTTCTCTTTTTCCTCATCCCTCATATACCTCTCCCTTACTCAGGTAAGGATCTTAGACCCCTTACTTTGCTGAGAAAATTAAAGTCATTTTATGTAAGCTTCCTCTTTTCCCATTTACTTTATCTTAACTTCCCTTTGACATTATTCCTCACTCTTGGTTCTTTTTTCTCAGTCTTTGACAATGAGGTAGCACTTCTTTCCAAAGTCATTCACTCTACTTGTAGATTTCATTCCACTCCATCTTGCTTTCTTTAGTAGAAGGTTACATCCATCATCCTCATGCCCCATTGAATCTCCAATCTCTCCCTGCCTTCTGGATCCTTACATTTTGTCTTTAAAAATCCCACATTTCCTTTATTCTTAAAAAAAAAAAAACCTTTACCACGCTCTCAAGCTATCATTTTTCATTTTTCTTCTCTGCTTCAGCCAAATTTCTAGAAAATCTTGTCATCCTGCCATAATTTCTTCTCCTCTCATTCATTCCTTAGTTCTTTATAATCTGCATTCCAACCTCATGACTCAACTGTAAATATGCTCTCTACAGTTACCAATGATAACTCAATTGCCAGATTGGATGGTCTTTTCTCATCTTTCTTGGTTCTCTGCTGCATTTGATACCCACTCCTTTTGGATACTCTTTATGTCTTGCTCTTTTTGTGGGCTTGTTCTTTCTTGAGGCAGCTAGCTGGCATGGAGGATAAGAACAATGGCTCTGGAGTAGGGAAGATGAGTTCAAATTTGTCCTCAAGCACTTACTAGCCCTCTGACCCTAGAAAGTCACCATAAGTTAGCCTCAGTTTGCCTCAATTTCTTCAGCTATAAAGTAAGAATAATAATAGCCCCTACCTCCCAGGGTTGTTGTGAGGATCAAATAAGATGATACTCTTAAAGTACTTAGCATGGTACCTGGTATGCAGTAGGAGCTTAATAAAAACATGTTTGCCTGGTTGCTTTTTGTCTCCTTCACTTTCTTCCATATCGTGTCCAGGTCCTGTCCAACGCCCTCTTTTCTTCTCTTTCCACTTTAACTCACCAACTTTATGAAAATGACTCACCAATTGGCTCCTGGACGTTTTAAAATAAATGTCCCAGAGACATCTCAACCTCAACATGTCCAAAACTGACCTCGTGCTCTTTCCTCCCATGTCATTCCTTCTTCCAAGATTCCCTATTTCCGGCAAAGATACCACAATTGTTTAGTCTCCCAGCTTGGTAAATTTGGAAATGTCTTCAGTTCTCAAAATCCCTCATACCACATGATGAATCAGTTATTACATTCAATCAACAAGCATTTAAAAATGCATGCTGGGGGCAGGCAGCTAGGTGGCACAGTGAATAGAGCACCAGCCCTGGAGACAGGAGGACCTGAATTCAAATCTGCCCTCAGACACTTAACACAAAAACTATCCATGTGAACATGGGCAAGTTGCTTAACCCCAATTGCCCTCCAAAAAGCAAAAAAAATAAAAATAAAAAATAAAAATGCATGCTGTATCTCAGGCACTGAAATAAACAGGAATACAAATAGAAAAAAAGGAAAAAAACAATTCCCATCATTAATTTTAGCTGAATTGATCAACTGTGATTTGTCTATAAGGAGCTTCAAGTGGAAAAGACAAGGAATTGTCATACTGAGCAGTGTGGATGAATTATTTTTAACCAAAAGTCAAGGTTAGAGGTATCCTTCTTCTGAGCATCTCATTGTGCTATGCTGATTTATTCTTGCCATAAATAACTCCATCAGAATGGGTATGAAGTGATATGAGCACTTCATTTGCCTAGATAGTATTTATCATGTTAGCTTAACAAATCCCTTACTTACTTTTCATTGCCCATGAAGAGGAAATACCTTCTTATTCATTCATTATTCATTAAGTAATTATTGAACTCTCTATGATATGCTCTACTTAGGGCTGTAGGAAAAAGATGAATGAGTTACAGTCCTTGCCCTCAAATAGCTTATTATCTAGTAAGAACTTAAGAAATTATAATATGAATTAAATTTAATGAGTGCCATAAGAAAGTTAAAGACAAAGTGGAATTTAGAAGTCTAAACAAAGAACACTATAACATCTTGAAGGACTTCCAGCAAAGTCTTGATGAAGAAGGTAGAATTTGAGCTAAGCCTTGAAAGACTAGGACTTCTGAGGTATAAAAGGAAGGTTATTTGTGCAAAAGAAAGGATCTAAATTAGAGGTATTATTCAATGGATACATTTGGTGACTGTAAACCACTTAAGGGCAGTTAGTTGGCTCGGTGGATAGAGTGTGGGGCCTGAAATCAGGAGAACTCATCTTCCTGAGTTCAAATCTGGCCTGGGACATTTATTAGCTGTGTGACACTGAGTAAGTCATTTAATCATGTTGGCCTCAGTTCTTTGTCTATAAAAATGAGCTGGAGAAAGAAATGGTTAAGAGCTTTCAACATCTTTGTCAAGAAAATCCTAAATAGGGTCACAAACAGTTGGGCAAGACTGAAACAACCTAACAACAAGAAGTCATTCAATTTGTCTATAGCACAGAGTATGTCTTATATGGAAGAGTGGGAAATAAAGTTGGAAAGTTAGATTGCGAGCAGAGTATGGAAGATCTGGAATGCCACATTAAAGAGAATCAGTCTATCAGATTGTTAAACAAACAATTATCATATGCATACTCTGTTCCAGGTACTCTGCATACAAAGACAAAAGTGAACACATCTCTGTTTCTATGTCCACAAAGAAGATGAATGAAAATATATTTATTAGGGACAGTCTTGGGAACCTGGGTGACTGGAGAGATGGTGGTGCCCCCAACAACAACAAAGAAGTTAGGAAGAGGGATGGGCTTGGGAGAAACAAAAATGAGTTCTCTTTTGAATCTATGAATTGAGATACTTACAGAGATCACCAGCTAGATTTCATTTAGTGGGAAATCTTTAAATGGACACTGACAGTCTTTAAGCAAGGAAGTAACATGATCTGATGGATTTTAGGATGATGATTCTGGCAGTCAATATAGAAGGAGCATAAGGAGGGATTTCAGAATAGAAGTGAAAAGTTCAGTTAGGAGACAGTAATCTAGGTAAGAGGTTGGGCCATTGGGAATGGAAAACAGGTTGCTGGCAATTGATTAAATATCTGAGATAGAGGAAAAAGTAAAAAATGGTGGTAAAATTTCAAGCTCAGGTGGTTGGGAGAATGGCAGAGTGGTTAGCAGAAATAGTGAAGTCAAGCAGAAGGCAATAATGGGAAGAAAAGTGAGGGGAGGGAAGGATGTGAGTTCAGTTCTGAACATGCTGAATTTGACTGATATACCAGTGGAATATTCAGGCAATAATATCAAGCCAAGAGGTGGAAATGTGGGATTAGAGTTCAGGAAAAATCATTTTTATTAATCTGTACCATTTATCATACTATTGCTGATGTTTATCTAGTATTCTATACTACATTTCTGAATTTCTCTTTCTCTTTGAATCATGACCTGAAAGACTCATTATCATCACCAAGTCTGAAATGTCATAGGCTTTAATCTTTGGGTTGTAAACTTTTGTGGGTTTTTTATTCATATAAAAAAACCTCATGAAATTATACTGCTTTATCTAAAAGTACTACCCCCATTATGGCCATTATCAATTACACATATTAAACAATTTTTAGGGTTTTAAAATTTTGTTGTTTTTTCTTGTCGATAATTCATTTTTGGTTTGGTCAAATATTTTGATATTGGAATAAGTAAAGTAAGAGTTTGGATTCATAAAAACAGTAGTGACCATGATCAATTGTGGTTTGAAAGTGAATAGACACATCATTTATTGTATATGCTTCCTTCCAGGAGGCTGCACCTTACTTTTAATTCTTTCACTTTAACTCATAAAAGATTACCTTTAATATACTGAACAACAGAATTATGGATTCAGAAAGTAGAGGCTCTAAGTCACTATTGAAAGAATTAATGTATGAAGAAAACAGTGCCTGAGTTGGGGAGTGACTCTGTGACCCAAACAAGTGTGTCTAAGCTATGCATTCTAAGTGCGTGTCAGCTGTGGGTGCAATAACCCATCATATTGTGAAATTTATCTAACAAAAATTACCCCAAACTCAGTAATATGTTCTCTGTTTCTTTTTGACCTTCTGTTGTTGCTTATTTGAAGATCCTGGCAACTGTCAGTGATGGAATATTCATGAGCCAGCAGTCATTCCAAGACTTTAAAATGTTAGATTCTGCCACTTTTTCATAGATGGCTGTAGAAGTGGGATTTTATTTAAATAGATGTCATTTAAAAAAAAACACACATCTTGCGTCTGTGATTCTGTAACAATTGTGTTGTACTGTGCACACAATTTCTCATGACTGTTGAAACTATTTGCCCTGTTACACTAGATATTCCCTACAAAGAATTATCCTTCTTGCCTCCTCCTTGATCCCCTTCATATCCTGCACTGCACACACACACACACACACACATACATACACACATATGAACAAATAGCTAGGAAGCTGGTTAATGAAGTTAGCTTTTGATCCTAGAAAGTAGAAGATATATTCTTTCATCAAAGATGGTCAGTTGAAAAAAAACCCAAAACATTTTTCCTGAGCTTAATACAGCTCTATAAAGATGGCAGGAGGGCTTAATGACTGGGTCCTAAATGAGAATGCCTTAGGAATAAATGAGTCAAAACATGATAATATTTCTTGGACTATCCTTTGGCACTAAAAAAAAGCTTTCAGACAGAAAGAACATGGTAAATACACATCACCTGTATCTTCTAATTCTATACAGTTTATAAGATTTAAGCAACTATCAGCAAGAGTTTTAATCTGGGTCTCCCAATAGCTACACAGGATTATTATGAAGTGTAATAGTTTTATGTTCAAGTAGGATTCTGCTGAATTAAACTCATTGTTAAACAAATCATTCAAGCTCTCTCCGGAATTTCAATTTGCACCTTTATAAAAGATTAGCAGCGTTTCACTGTTTTAAGGTTTGATTATTAATATACACCTTTAAAGAGGATGGATCTCACCTCTGAGTGGTTGTTTTCTTTTATCTTTACTTAGGCAGAATGACTATACGTTTTAGTCCCAATAGGTTATAATTAACTCCAGTAATGTTGCTGCTAATGCATTCAAGTTCAAAGCAAAAATGTTGTATAGAAATTCTCTGTTCCCTGAAAAGCAAATTGAAGCTATCTCTGATGGTGAGGCATTTGTGACCAGAGCCAAGGCACCTGGCCAAAAAAACACATGAGGGGATGATAGTTTTGGAGCAGGAAAAAAGAATCATACTCAGAACCTGAAAGAACTTTAGAGGTTGTCTTGTCCAAGCCTCTCATTTTGCAGATGAAGGAACTGAGGCACTGAGAGGTTAAGTGCCTTGTGCACAGTCTTAAATTATTTCATTTATTGTATTTACATTCCTAGCACCCAGCACAGTACTCGACACTCAGTAGATACTTAATAAAAGCTGGCTGATGATTGTCTGATAGTAATTAGTCAAATTAGGATTTGAACTCATGTCCTGTGACTCCATGTATTGTTTTTATTCTATCACATAATGCTCCAGAAGAATTGACTTTGAGACAAATGAGGTACAAGTTTGAACTCAAAAATGGTGGTGACAATGATCAGCTGTAGTTTAAAATTAGGTAGACACAACATTTCCTGTATCTGCTTCTTTTTAGGGGGTAGCACCTTAGTTTCAATTTTTTCACTTTACACGTCCTTTACTTCCTACCAATCAATTTGAAGTGTTGAAGCTACTTCTGTGCTTGGGAGAACAAAACCTTGCTGAGGCTCACACTTCAGCAAAGACAGTATGAAGTGAAATGGCAGTATTTCCTCAGATGAATTTCAGCTTTGGAACCAGGTGCAAAAACCCTGTCCCTTTTGGTTAAGTGCTAAGGGTTTGGGAAGTGCCTTAGGTAAGACCATAGCAGTGTGTACCTTAGATACCATAATTTGTCCATCCTGACAAAATTACAACATACGAGTAAAATATATTGGGACAAGACAGAAAGTATAAAAATCCTGCAGATTAAACGTGTAGAAGTATTACTAGAGAGCCAAAGCAGAGCTATCCAGCAGATCAATCTATCCAATAGATCAAGTCAAGCCTATTATTTGGATAATTCAGGCAAGAAATAAATGGCTATTCATGAAAAAAAAAAGATAGAGATTTGACCTGAAGGCTCAAGAACTGCCTGACTCTACATTGATCCAATTCAATAAATATTTGTTCATGTATATATTTACTTTGCTTATAAAGAAAGACAAAGACAGAGACAATTAATCCAAGAAGCTCTTATAAATCTATTCCTGGGACTATCTATATGGGTAATAATTTTATATGAAATGCTTTGCCTTTAAGTACAAGCGATCAGGAACACCCCTCTCATTTTACTTCCCCCCTCACTGGCTAACTTGCCCTTGTCTTGACTTGAATTGAATAGTTATTTATGGACAAAGAAGTCTCCACTGCTCACCTAATGAAATGGGTATTGGGCCATCAGACCTACTCATCCAATAACAGATTATGTTATCATAAAAATGAATCGTGTACCAAGTGACTAGAAGCAATCTCTTAGGCAAAATAGCTATTAAAATATAATCCCTGTCATTTAACTGGTACAATTACTATCAATACCTGAGAGTATGAATACTTAAGATTGTATATCCCACAAAGTATAATAAAAATTGTACAAGTGAGATTGTAGAAATCTACCCATTTGACAATACAGGAGAGTAAGCTAATTATATTTCCTCTGACGGGGAGAAGACATGAAACAAGCTAATATGAAGAGCAAAACCAAGCATATGAATTTCCCTTTTAATAGTTTTTTTGCTTGAGGCATTTTTTCACTGGGTTTTCTTAAATTATTTTTTGTTTAACTGTTTCTGTCTACCTAAGCAGTAGATTTGATTTACTTTAAATTGCAAAAATGTTCATAAAATGCAACAATTTCAAATATGTACATTTAGCAGCAGCTGACACCATCTATTCATGTCATCTGAATGTAGTTCTTAGGGCAAAGAAACCTGCAAGTCAATAATATATAGACCATAATTTAACAGCTGCAGCTAAAGGAAAGTCTAGAGATGAAATTGAAATGTACATATTTCCTCAATTTGGTTATAAGCCGGCATTGATGATGTTTACAGAGGGGGGAGGAAAGAAGGGAGAAGACAGAGAGAGAGAGAGAGAGAGAGAGAGAGAGAGAGAGAGAGAGAGAGAGAATGCACAATTGGTAGAAACATGTATTGGGAGTCTACAGTCAATGAAACTAATTTTTCCACGGAATTTGTACAGGAAGAAAAAAGAATCTTATTTTTTGTTTGCTTTCCAATAACAACAGAATGTTGCTATTTTTCACATGCTTAGGAGGAATACACTATTTTATCCTTAAACTTTTAGGCCCAGAGTCTGAGTTTCATCCCTATCTAATACCATTCTTAATTAGAAACCAGTAATGGCACAGCTTATCGAATATTTTATTTCTTCCTTCAAAAATCCACATAGGATTGTTTGGTGACTTTACTTTGAAGAAAATGTCTTTTATTACTTATTTTAGTACAACACATTAAAATCAAATATCTCCTGTAGCAAACCGATTCAAGTCCCTGGAACTCAAATAATTTTCTAATAAAAAATGCATGAGACAAATAAATGCACTTTATGTTCCACAAGAAAAGGCAGTTTCAACAGGCTAATGCTCAGAGAAAATTCATTTTATCAACCAGCCATTTCATTCTTTGGTGCTGTTACAAGCGCCTTCCAGTTGCTAGGCAACCATAATTCATAGTACCTTTTAATGGATACTCTGCTACTGCTGAGAACATTAAGGTGAAGAGAATAAATGCCTTGGGTGAATCTTGAAATCTTTCATTATGCATGTCATTCTATTTCTGTAATGCTATAATGCTGAAATGTTTCTGTGGCAGGAAACTGAGTTGGGGTAATTGCATATTCCACTCATATATGTTTTGTAAGCAGAGCAGCACGTACTTGTCTAAAATGAGTTATTTCAAACATGATTGAAATTGGACTTTTCTACTTCTAAAGGTAGTAAATAAATCTAAAGGAAAGAAAGAATAGGTTTAGAGTAAAATGTCTTGAAATTTCTAGGAAGAATGACAAAATTCTACAGCATAAGTCAAAAGTAATCAAACAGTTTTCAGCGTGATTAGAGAGGTATATATCAATATGTAGTATATGCAACTTAAAATGTAAAAATACAACAAAGGCTTCAATCCAAAAGCTATAAAGGAAATCTCCTAAAATAACCCAGATGAGCTTTGTGGACTAGTCTATGGATGCTAGAAATACTTAATGTGGATCATTCAAATGTATCCAAGTTTTTAATTTAATTTAATTTAATTTTTTTTTACTGAATTGGAATGATTGGTCTGTCTGGTATATTTTCACTTCAATATGAATTGGAAAACGTAAGGTATACTAGCTTACTCTTCTGATTATTTGCATTGCAAAGATACTTGTGACTAAGGAATATTTTCAAAGAAATGAGGAGGATGCATATTAATTATAGTCCTTTAAGAAAACCACTTGGCCTTTACCTCAGTATCATTACCTTTAAAATTTCTGTTTTCTGCTTTACAGGATATGTGGTTTCTGCAAATGATCAAGGAGAGACCATCTAATGACAATACATTTAAATAGTCTCTGATGGGTTTTACTTGCTAGGTGACACCTAGGTCAGGATTGAAACAAGATTTATGGTTCTAGCAATATGACATGGAAATGTAAAGCTAGGGAATGAAAAATGCAGGACTCTGTCCAAATGATGGCATAAAAACGATCAAATCTGGATGTTCAAATATGGGGATATTCAGTCAATATTTGGAAAAGTAATCATTGCCTGAATTTGTGACTTCTCATGGTGTTATGGAGTTGTGAATATTCAACCTATCTATTCTGGGGGAAATTGGTTGAGATAAAAACACTAATGTGTCATGAGAATTGTAATATTACTTTTTATTATTTGTTGGGGACTTGGACTATAAAGTATATTTATTTTGAAATAACAGGCCGAATTATTGCCCATACTTCAGTGTGAAAAGTGATACTTTGATTTCTGGCCACCCCATGTTTTTGTTGTGTTGAAATACTTGAACTGATTGTTTGGAAATCCTGTGTTATCACGAACATCTATCAATTCTATATCAGCTCCCTTAGAATGACTTTAAATAGTCCAGTGTTCTGTCATCCTTGTTATTACAAAGCATTTGAATGACTTTGTATCTCCCTGTGCTATCATAGCTAACTGGCTGGGTGAGTGCTCACAATGAGGCAAAAACATGGAACATGAGAAATATGGTAACCATTCTAGAAAATATCACTGGTGGAAAGTCTTAAAATCTACTACTGAATGAAGTTTTACGTTTATCAAAGACCTCACCTTACCAGATGAGATAGATTACCGAAAGCAAAAATTAAGAAAAGGTAGGGTGAATCATAGTGAAATTAGGAACTTTAAGGAATGTGTCCAATTCTGAAGAATTGGCTTTGTTGAATCCAGTACTAAACAAATGTCCCAGCATGACTGTTAAGGGAATTTATAAATTCCACTACAAATGGGGATTGGACTCCATTGTTTTAGATTGGATGTTAAATTGAGGGTCCTGATCATGTGCCATCATTAAAGGTCCCTTGGTAAATGTCCTTTTTTGCAAGAAGAGATATGTTAGTCAAAGGGTCCTGGCCAAACTCCAACTGTATAATTGCATTCTATCTAAATTCTCCATGCATTTTCAACTAGGGAAGTGATCTTTTATTTTTTTAACTCTAGTACAAAATTCAGATTCAGTACATTGTTATGCTGTTCAACAACTGATTATCTTCTACCTCATTCTATTCTGATTTAACTATAAAGGTAAACTATCACCCCCTCAGCAGTTTAGTTTAATAGATCAGTTTTATAACAGATCATTGTTCATCATTTTCTAATTCTTGCCAATATTTATAGCCCTAAGAAATCTTTTTTATTTTGTACCTATAATGTGGAATATAAAATAATTAAAAGATTCTTGAATGTTAAGGCTGGAAAGAACCTTAGAGACATCTAGTCCATAGGTCCTTAACTTTTGTGTGTGTGTGTGTGTGTGTGTGTGTGTGTGTGTGTGTGTGTGTGTGTGTGATAGACCTACCACTTTGAAAACCTGCTAATGTTTTGGACCCTTTCTCGGAATAATGTTTTTAAATAAGTGAGAGAAATGCAAAATTTCAGCTAGAAATAGGTGAAAATAAAGATGTAATGACTTTCCCATTCAAGTTATAGAACCTATTAGAGACTTGCCTGACAGGTTGGCATCCTGTTCATGATCAAAATTAGTACAAAATGAGACATTCATAGGCCACTGGACAATTAACAACAACAATAAAAAGTTTACTTAGATTCAAAATAGACTATTTAACAATGATACAATACTTAGCTTCCCTCACATGGAAAAGCATTTGGTCAACAGGTATGGTGATCTGATTGGACCTCTGCCAAATCTAAAGGGCCCTAACCTCATGTGGGTGGGTCTTTTATGCCCTTAAGTAACCAGGAAGTTAAATCAACATGGTCATATACTACCAGGAGGCTGCATCAAGAAAGGTTCTTGTTCTATATCTAAGCCAATCAACTACCATCTTTGTTATCTTTTAGAGAAAAACTAGCTTATTTCATGTTGTGGGTGGGGAGAGGAGAAACCTTAGTGTATACTGGCCCTACCACAGACTCCCTGAAATCTGTCTATAGATACTCTCTCCCCATCAATAACCTGTAATCTGGTCTAAACCTTTCAGTTTGCAAAGATATTGAGTATTGGCATAAGAGAAGTAGCTAGTATAAAAAACAAACAAACAAATAAACCTAAACATTCAGCCAAAATACCTGACTGTCCAACCTACTAGCTTACAACCCTAGGAAAGCTACTCAAATCCTTTGGGGCCCTGGGTCCTCATCTAAAAAACAGGGACAATACTATATGCTTTGTGTATCTTAAAGGTTTGCTATAAGAATCATTTGCCAGTTATAAGCCAGCCTACTCTTCTATTCGGTTCAGAGTTCAATTCATTGTCTATCATGCCTGCTGCCCAAGACATATTTACTAATGAACTAACTCAATGACCTGCAGAGGTAGCATGTTGCAATTTGACCATAAATCGTTTTGACTGACTGACTGACCAGTAGGTGCTTTTTAAGTTGCATTCTTTTTTCCATGGTCACTGCTTACTAAGTCACTTCTTTCCAAATTACCGGGTTTTACTGAGGAGCCTTTGTACTGTTTCAAGGTTTAATTAAATTAGTACAATAATGTACTGGATAAAATGCAAACTTCTCAACCGGTATTTTAAAGTCCTCCACGACCTAATTCCAACCTGCCTTTTCAGTTGAATTGTGCATTATTCCCTTTCAAACACTATTACCTTCTAGCCAAGGTGACCCATTGACTGTTGCCTGAACTTGACATGCTATCTGCTGACTCCATAGTCAGGCATGTCAGCTGCTGTAGGACCTTTCCTTTATGTCTGGAATGTACTGCTTCATGACCTCTTCCTTGGAGTCCTTAGCTTTCTTCAAGGACCAGCTTAGGTGACATCAACTCAACAAATCTCTCCCAGGTCCCCACAGTATTCTCTCTACTCAAATTATTTTGCATTTACTTATCTGTATACATGGTATACCCCCCAGTAGAATCTAGGCTCCTTGAGGGCAGGGACTTTGGGTTTTGTTTTTATATCCCTCCAAAACCACACATCTTATCTTAAAATGCCTATCACATAGTAAGACCCTAAAAGATATTTGTGAACTGAATTGAATCACATGAGCCAATGATGTGGATGTATGAAGGCACTTTCTAAAATGTTAAGTGCTATGCAAATATAAGGTCAGAAATACCCCAAGGTTACTCAGAGGTAGTTCAGTGGTAGAAGTTCAATGAAAACCCTGATCTTCTGAGTTTTGTCCTTGCCTCATATTATGTCTCCTACATATGATTGTGACATCCCTTGTAATGTGAAAGAACTAGAAAGGTATGCAAATAATCTCTAAACATGATTTCATTGAATATATATCTCTTGGTTTAGGAAACAGATGATTCATAAAAAGACATAGAGAATAGTTTATATTATATATTTGTCTTGCAAAATTAGTAACTTGTCCTAATGGATAAAGAAAAAAATGAAATGCAGCAAACTGAATACTATTGCTGAGGGAAGAGTTCTGGCCTAGAGTGGGTTAATTATCATACTACAGGGGTTGGGAACCTGTGGCCTTGAGGCCACATGTGGCTCTCTAGATCCCCAAGGGGGATCCAGAGGGCCACATGAGATCTTGAAGCTGTAGGTTCTCCACCCCTGAGTCCTAGACCAAATATATCCCATGAGACCTGAAGTTACATCATGCATTCCACCAGTAGTTCAGGAGAGAGGAGCACCTTGGGTTGCTTTTCCAGATGCTTTCTTGCATCATATCTTATTGAGAGCCAGGATCTTCCTACAAAAAAAGCCCTTAAGTTTAAGCTACATTTTAAATATATATAAAATAAAATCAATCAACTAAGTAAGTTAGGATGACAAATTTCTTCAGGGCTAATTTTTGCATATTGAATTTACCTATAGAGACATACCCAACTTCAAAGGTCTGGTTAAGAGAGAATTAATTTATCCACTTATAGATTATGCCAAGATTAATTTCTGCCTAGTGAATTTATAATGAGGGACACCTATAGCAAAACCTATACTATTGTACCTTTTCTTTGAAAAAAAGATATGAAATATAATGGGAAGCAGCACTGTACAAAGTGCTTGTTTGAGAAATTAGGAGTTCTAGTCCTTGTTTTGCCACTGAATAGTTGTGTGATTGTGGGAAGCTCTTTACGATTTCCATGGCTCACTTTCGCAAATTATAAAAGCAGGGTGTTAGACTGATGATCTCCAAGGTCTCTTCTAATTCTTTTTATTTTTTGGAGGGTAGTTGGGGTTAAGTGACTTGCCCAAGGTCACACGGCTAGTTTTTGTGTTAAGTGTCTGAGGCCAGATTTGAACTCAGGTTCTCCCGACTCCAGGGCTGGTCCTCTATACACTGTGCCACCTAGCCACCCCAAGTCTCTTCTAATTCTAAAGTACTGTGGAGAACTTGGGTATTGATTGTGTGACGTGGAACATACTGACATAGGACTGCTCAGCACGGCGTGCCCACATCAGAGAAGGTGCTGTGCTCTATGAGCAAAGCAGAATTGAAACAGCTCAAAGGAAACACAGGATGCATAAATTTGGAGAATCCACCCCAGGAGTTCATGGGAACTATTTGTGTTTGCTCTGTGGTAGAGCTTTCAAGCTCATATTGGAATGATCAGCCACAGATGAACACACTGAAATTTGACTTTAGCATACTGATGACCTTTTTTGTGTTCTTGGAGAATGAAGGACAACAAACAACCATTACCATTACTTTGGAGAAAGATAGATTGGAAGTTTCACTATGTTTTTGTTCTTTTTAGATATAATAATTAATGTTACCATTTTCCCACAATTATGCTACTTTTGGACATCTCTGGACAGCAGAGATTCCTTCCCCAGGAAACTCATCATTGGGAAATCTTATTATACTGCAAAATTGAATCTGCTTGGTAGGCACATCTAATCAGGACCTTGATGTCCTGATTAGACCGTCTGGCTAGTGGGCAAGGTCAAGAATCCTAAGGCCTCTATTCAGAAAGGGTTTTGGCACAGTCTCCCCATTTCCCACTATCTACACTGCCTTTGGACTTCTTTGAACTTCATGTCCTTGTACCAGGTACCTCTACCCTCTTCCTCTCTTCTCCCCACCCCCATGGCTTTCCAGTTTCCTTTCTGTGTAGTTTTCTCCCATTAGATTGTAAGCTCCTTGAGAACAAGGACTGCTTAAAAAACCCCAACAACTTGTATTTGTATTCCCAGTGCTCAGCACAGAGCCCAGCACATAGTAGGTGCTTAATAATGGACTGACAGTGAAATGAGAAGGCAGAAGAATAAAAAAGAAGAAATCTTTTCATTGTACATTCAACAAACATTTTTAAATTATCTACTATGTGCTATGCATTTCAGATAAAAAGACTTAAACTGAGATGGTCATAGACTTATAGATTTTGAAAAGAAAAATCCCTGAGATCTTTTACTCTTATCCCTTCATTTTAACCCTTCTCTTCAAGAAACTTACATCCTACTACTTAAAAAGGACAATTCAGATTGAAGAATTTGGAACTATTTTCATTTTTTGAATGCAAAAAACCTTTTCAATGGCAAATATGTTTTAAAAGAATACTGCTACACCCTTCTAAATATCCTTCAAAGACTTCACCTAGTTTTACCCAGACAGGAAAGATTTCTCCTTTCCCTACATGTATTGTTTCTATTCCTTTGGAAGACAGTTGAAATGAAATTTGTTATATTAGTTTTGCATTGCTCTAGAAATGGAAAGCATTTTCTATATTCCCCTTTTCAAAGGGTAACCTATAATCTGAAAATTTATTTTAAAAATTTAAATTTTTAGGGGCAGCTAGGTGGCGCAGTGAGTAGAGCATCAGCCCTGGAGTCAGAAGGACCTGAGTTCGGATCCGGCCTCAGACACTTAACACAAAACAAACAAAAACCTAGCCATGTGACCTTGGGCAAGTTACTTAACCCCAACTGCCCTCCAAAAAAATAAAAATTTAAATTTTTTTCATCAAGAGTAGCAAAGAAATGTTGATTTAGACATTGCTAAGTTTTCCCCTCTTACTTTATCAGTTAATCCAAGAACTTTTCATGCTTAATTTTCCTGCATGGAACAGCTTCAAAGTACAAATTGATGGTATTTGGTCAAAGGCTTACATTATTTCTTCCTACAACTAAAAGTGCAGAGTCATATTTGGATTCCATTATCTGTTATCTTCAATTACCCAGTCAAACTTATTCAGATGCTTCAGCATCATTTCCTGATATTTCTAAATATTCATTAGAAGGAGTGAACCATCCTCAACGAGACCACCATGATCATGGAGAAGGCTATGGACAAAAGCAGTAGGCAGCTTGTCAATTAAGTCTCATCAATACTTTGAAATAATTTCCCTTTTTATTACTTCCAAGTTCAATACCATCCATGCCTTATGACTATGGGCAAGTAAATTACCCTCTTTAGATGTCAGTTTCAAAATCTGAGGGGTAAAATGAGAGGTTAGACTTTGGATGTGCTCTGAGGTCACTGCCAGTTCTAAAGCTATGATCACATAGAAAGATACCTCTTTCTATTCTTTGCTTAGAGATGCATTTTTCCCCTAGGGAATATAAGACATGAAGAGAGAATTAAATCTTGCTAAACTTCTCATTAAATTTTCCTGAAAGAAATTTAGCTATAGTTGATTATGGATTTAATGTTTATGACAATTAAAGGAATATAGTAAAATGGAAAGTTTATTAGATTTTATGTCAGAGAATCTTGGCTCAAATTTTTGGCTGTATCATTTGTTACTTATATGACCCTGAATAATAATAGCTACCATTTATGTAATTTGCCAGGCACTGTGCTAAACACTTTTCAGTTATTATCTCATTTGATACTTACAATAACCCTGAGATATAGGTCCTACTACTATCCCCATGCCCAGGGTCACACAGTTAGTTAAGTGTCAGAGGCCAGATTTGAACTCAGGTCTCCCTGACTCCACCATTCCTGTTGCTCCATCCACTGAGTCATCTAGCTATCTAACAACTTTCCTTCCTTATGCCTCACTGTATTCATCTGTAAAATGAAGCTGTTGAACTAGATGACCTCTAAGAACCCTTCTGTCTCTAAATCTATGATCCTATGCCCATAAAATAAATACAGAAAATGAATTGTCAGTCATTCGGACCCAATTCCTTCTATTTTAAAACTTCTGTTTGGTCCAGTACTTCATAGCATAAGGGTCATCATAATTCCAGAAGAACATGCAAAACTATTACCTAACATTGCACGAGGAGGCAAAGAAAGTGGATGTTCACTATCATTTATCAAACTAGGAAGAAAACAGCAACGGAGACCCAAGCAAGAGAAGGTCACAGCCAATAACATGTCTGCAAATAGAAACGGGCTGCAGAAGCATCAGATGTAAATTACTGTTTGCTGGAGAATTTTAATGCAGTTCTACGTCACATTATAAAATGTTTAATTGTAACCCCATTTTAATAACACCATCTGATTAAATGAAAAGACGCCTTGCTGATCGCAATTACAATCTGTCAAACTGCATATTTATTTACAGTTCGGTTTCCTAAAACCATAAGATAAAAAAAGGAAACTCTATTCAGCTTGTCAGCAAACTATAATTATTGTGTATCCTTCTGTCAGTTTCTGCATAAAACTTTTGGTCCTAAAATGGATCTAATTATATCTACATCAACATTTTTATAAATGCTCGATTTTTTTTTCTGCATCTCAGTGAAATCTTTGTAGTTAACTAGGAAAAACATTCTCTCTCTCTCTCTCTGTTTTTTTTTTATAAAGGCATTAGCTGGGTTCGTTTGCTTTTTTCCCTTCAAGATGTTATAAAATAAAACACTCTTTTCAAAATATAAAAATATTTGCTTATGTCCTTCTCTTTCTTGGCATGGAATTGAGTAAAACTAACAAATTTGGCTGCTGTTGTCACTTTACTTCTAATTGTCTTGGATACCATGATATCCTTTTGGTGCACAGAGATGAAATTTAGCCCTGTCCCTGTCTATATAATTATATTTGGACCTGCTAAGTTCTACTCTCTTCTGCCAACAAAAGTGGAGAAAAGTTGTTGGACTCCAACAATGTCTGACAATGAAGTTTTCTCAGGCAGAGCTACATCCTCTTTTGGGCTCCATGTTCCTTGTCCTCCACCCTCTCCTTAATAACCAAGGGCCCTCAATGATAGTAAGGACAAGGTTTCACCTGGCTGTTATAACTAAGGGAAGATACTCCTGTACAGGGAACTATTGCTATCGCCCTTTGCAGGCAGAGGGTTTGTTATCCACACTTGACCCAAAGAATCTCTCTGGTCATATTAGATGTATGTATCTGCGATAACAGATTTTCAAACCTACTTGATATATAGGAATGAGCCATTGCTCAATAGAGGCCAGAAGCTTTGTGATGTGAGGTGAGGTATGTCAAAATATCAATCTTTACCCAAGGTCCCCACCATACTCTCCTCCGACCCTATCCTCTCTGCAGATCTCTTCAACAAGCAGGATATGTCCTTTGAACATTTCTCTGTCTACTTCCTAACATCTTTATCTATTAATGTTCCATTTCCTTAGAACCTTGATAGACAAGGGACCAGCTGATTAAATAATTGATTTGTGCTAAGGTCTCAATGGGTGATAATGGCTTACTATGCTACCATGCCTTCAAAACATATTTACATTTAAAATAGAACTTTCTAGAAATACTGTAAGGTAAATGGCTAGACTGCTAGACCCAGAGAGTTGTCATTAAAGGCTTAATATCATATCTCTAAGAGGACTCTGGTGATCTATGCTTGACCCTGTGCTAAAACATTTTAGTTCATTCCACATTCACATTCAAAATATTTATTAAGCACCTAATATGTGCAAGACTTCACAGCTTGGTTGAAAGAAAGCTAGTCTTAACATTAGGAGGCACAGGATTAATGGTCCATCTCTGATGTGTTGCTTCTCAGCCCTCATCAAGTCATTTGAACTCTCCAGAGCCTCAGGCAACTCTCTACTACTATAAATTATATAACAGTTGCTGATCTTCATTGGTTAGGAGAATTTCTTCAAATGAGAACTACAAATACCAATTTAATCAAAGGTTCACCCTTTCTCCCAGTCCTGTCACCTACCCTTCCCTTCCGCTCCCCATCCCAGCTCCACAACGTACAGAGCTAGAAGCTAGAGACATAAAGAAAAGTGTCTGCCCTCGAGGAACATACATTCTACTTGATAAAAGTATTTGTATATTATTCAAAGCTAGAAGGGTTAGATAACACATTGGATAACAAAATCTATATCTGGAAACATCTTGACAGGCTAAAACATCGAGCCAAATCTAGTAAGATCAAGTTTAATAGGATTAAAATGTTATACTTGGGTTCCAAAAACCAACTTCATAAATATAACAGGAAAAGTATGACTAGATAGCAATTTGTTTAAATATATATTGGGGTTTCAGTGGAATTTAAGCTCAGGATGAGTCAACTGTGTGATAAAAGCTAAAAAACTAATGCAATATTAGAATACGTTAAAAAAGGAACTATGTCTAGAACTAGTGAATTGACAGTTCTATAATATTCTGATCCTGTTCAGACTACCTCTGGAGAACTGCATTCAATTCTGGACACCATATTTTAAAACAGGCATTGATAAGCTGAAGAAGACCCAGAGGAGACCAGGAGGGTCCTTGACATCATGTCATATTAGGATTGGCTAGAGGATCTGGGAGCATTTAGCACAGAGAATACTTAATGGGAACATGATAAGAAGAGGAGACAAAAGAAGAGGAGAGAAGGGGAGGGAAGGGGAAGAGAAGGGAAAGAAGAAAGGGAAGAGACAAAAAGGGAAAGTACGGGAGGGAAGGAAGGGGAAAATAGAAGAGAAAAGTTGATTTAATGGGGACATCAATTATTTTCTGAGCTGTTTTCTGCATGAGGAAATAGACTTATTTGCAGACATGACTGAGAAACAAAACTAATTGCCACAAAATGGGGAGAAAAGACCTTCAGAATAATCTGAACTATCGAAAAGTAGAATGGACTGCCCTGGAAGGTATCTCCTTACTGAGTGTTTTTAAGCAAAGTTGGATGATCATTTGTTCAGGGGATTCTTATTTCAAGTACAGGTCAGACTAATTGTTCTTTGAGCTTATTTTTAACTTGGGTATTCTGATTCTGTGTTTGAATCTAATACTGTTTTCATATACAACAGGTGGCTGAGGGAAAATTTTGAGCACACAGAAGACACTGTGAGCTATCTCACATCAAAATGCATGGATTACTTGCCACCTCTGAATGAGATTGGTCTTGTATATCAAATAAGTTTGGACCTCTGCCAGTTGAGATGGATTGCAGAATGAAAGAATCTCAGCGTTGGGAAGGACCTTAATGACTCTTTAGTCTAACATACACCAGGACAACACATCTCCTCTATGATATTCTCAATGATTGACCATCTAGCCTTTACTGGAAGACCTTTAACAAGATCTAACAGAAGCCAATATATCTTTTTTTTAAAGAACTTGGTCTCCCTTATCTTGCTCAAGCAGGGGATCTTTGACCTGTTCCATTTTATCCTTAGGCAACCTGGTAGCCCCCAGTTCCTGGGAGTTCACCATACTGATGTCAAATTTAATTTGCTTGGTCCACTGCAGTTGAGATCTCCCAAGCACAAAAGATTCTTGAGTCTTAGCCTTCCTGGTAGCAGGGATTACAGGTATGTGCCTCCACTCTTGGCGGAATTCACTAAATCTCTTATAGCTCAACATTGTTGGAAAGTGTCTTCTTACATAGAGTCTAAATTTGCCCTGTTTGCAACTTCCAAATACTGCTCCTAGTTCTGTTCTCTGGTGCCAAAAAGAGAGAGTCAAGTCTCTTTCCACTTGATAGTCCTTTAATCTTCTGGAGACATAAATCACAACATGTACCTGACCAAAAGAAAAATTCTTATGAACCAGGTAACAAGGCTCAGGATGCAAAACATGATTCCTATTTTTTTCTTGAGAAACAATGTAGTACAAGAGAAAGGGCTCTTGGATCTAGAAAAAGAGGACTTGGTTTCAAGATCCTGCTCTTCTACTTGCTAGCTATGTGACCCTGGGCAAGTCACATGATGTCTCTATGCCTCAGTTTCTTTCTCTACAAACTCGGGACGATAACACTTAATAATACTTGCACACCCATCTCACAAAACTGCTGTGAGAATAAAATGAGATAATCAACATCAGTTATTCTATAATTGTAATCATGTGTCCTAGATGAGTGACACAAGGGATCATCCAGTCCGATTCTCACCTTACAGAAGAAACTGAGGCCCAGAGCTTGTTACTAGCTCAAGGTTACAAAGGTTTGTAAATGATAGAAAAGTGTGCTATTATGAAATGTTAAAACTAGGTGAAAATGACATCACTTGATGTACATACACCTTGTCTCATTTCTTTTGGGTCCAAGATAAGAAGTTGCTATAACAGTTGATATTATACAAGTTGTCCCAAAAGTCTTTGTGCAGTTTTAAGCATTAATAACTGAAAATTGTCCTAAGACTTTTGGGACACCCGGCATAGCATTTTAAGATTTGCAAAGCACTTTACAAATATTATCTTTTTATTTTCACAACAACCCTAGGAAGCAAGTGCTATTATTATTCCAACTTTGTAGATGGATATAGCAGATGAGATTCTCCAAGGGATACAGTGGTGATCAATAGATAAATGAAGCATTTATTAAGTGCTTACTATGTGCCAGGCACTGCCATTGCATTATCTCCCTGAGTTTCCTCATTTTAAAAATGGACATAATAATAGTATATCACCTATGCTAAAGGGTTATTGTGAGGAAAAGACCCTGTAAACCTTAAAATACTGTAGAAATGTGAGCTATTCTATATGAATGATGTCACAGAAATAATGTCAAATACTTTATGCACCCCAAGGACAGGAATTATGCTTATTCATGCTTATTTCTTCCCAGGGACATAGAGACCTAATAAGTAGGAGCTGAATGAATGAACCAATGATTCAAATTGAACAGTAAGTACAATAGGTATTCAAGAGAAAGAAAGATTCAAACATGGTCCAATCAAATTGGCTTACTTGTTATTTTCATAAATTGGCATTCCATTTCCAACCTCCATACTTCTGCAAAGATTATTTCCCGTGCCTGGAACGTATTCCCACCTCAAAGGCTCAACTTACATGCTACCTCCTATGAAAGTGTTTATTGATACCTTTAGTTTTTAGTGCTTTCTCCCTCAATTAAATGATCAATTCTGTATTTAAGTGCTTATATATCATATTCCCTGTCACCTCCAGGAGAATATAAGACCTTTGAGGAGGCAAGACCTATTGTGTTTTTTGTCTCTGAATCTCTAGCACTGAGCAAAATATCTTGCACATGGTAGGTGCTGAATAACTGTTTTGTATTATATTATATTGTACTGTACTGTTATTGTACTGCATTGCATTGGCCATGCTTTCCATAACCACAGCTGTCCTTGTTGGTAGTGTTAAGGAGTAATGGAATGTGTTAGGCATGTTGGCACACTCCACTGCACACCTACAATCCCTATTAATAGGGAGACCAAGGCTGGTGGATCACTTGAGCTTAAGGGTTCCAAGCTGAAAATAGTGCTAATGATAATCAGGTATCCATACTAACCATAGCACCATTATGGTAACCTTCAAGGAACACAGGGTTGCCTAGAGTCAAATTGACCCAGGTCAGAAACAGAGTATGTCAAAGTTTCTGCGCCAATCAAACTGGCCACTGCAGCTTGAAGCTGAGTGAGAAAGGGAGACCTGGTCTCTAATTTTGACTACTACCATCCTGATTCTGGGATCTTTAGGATTGGTCCTATAAATAACTTTCCTCCCAGTTGTTAAAAAAACATTTTTGTATCATTCTCTTTCTCTTCTATTTTTTGCCTCCCTCTTCTCTACCAATCAAAGAAACATTATTTTCGAGAATTTAAGAAAGAATCTAGCCTATCAAGATTTTGTTTAGAGGTCAAAGACCTTGTGAACTTTTAAAATAGCTCCTCCCCATATGAAGATCAATATGAATGCTTGAATATATAAATAAGCACAGGTGGACCTATTATCCATGTATGGAATTACTGGCTTACAAATCTTCAAAGCAAAATTCCTACTTAAAATGAGAAGTGCTCTAATTCTAGTCCTATCTCCCAGCCAGGATAGGCCCACCATAAAATCATCCATGAAAGATCACCATCCAAATCCTTCTTGAATACTGCCAGTGACTAACTACCTAATGAAGTGGATCAGGGCATGATTATTTATTTAGTTTAGTTTATATAAATGGAACAATATAGAGCATATACTAATAGTTTCTTTTTTTCAAGTTTTATTGAAAAAGTTCCAGTATTCAAGAATAAAAATGGTGACATTCAATAGGAAACTGCATGTGGTTGTTGGAAGTTTTTTTTTACATAAAAATGAAGAGTGTCTCCATTTCTTCCCTGATTTTTCCTCCTAGAAATATAATTGGACTTCCCTCTTTAAAGAGAAGTCTAGTTCTACATGATAACCCTTTAAATATTTGAATATAGTTTAGGGATAGGGCATTGTATAAGGATATTCCTGTGTATCTGCTCTCTGCAGTTCCTTGATCTCTGATGGGCTATGAATATCTGTGATGTCTATCAAATATCAGTATCTGCTATATGCCATATGGAAGTAGAGAGCCATGGGGGGATATGGAATGGAGAGCTGGCATAAATGTCACTCTACGACAAACTGGAGGAGTATGACAACAAGTGAGGCAAGTTCTTGCTAGTATGGATTGAGTTGCATTCCACAGGCATAATGCTGCATCCATTTATTAGAATGCAAGGCTGGTTAATCTGTAGAGCACTTGTAAAAATAGGGAAGACAACCACCACCTGTCATGAGATGAGGTCTATGGATAATTGAAAGTTTCATTTTCTTACACAGTGGACAGTCACTCAGTTATCAAACAGCTATGATGCATTACTTTGTTCAGGTACCAGTATTAGGCACTAAATGTCTTACAGATGTTTAATAGTAGATAAGACTTTTCATGATAGACATGTTGACAGTAAGCAATAATTTTTTTTTCCTTGGAAGCTTAATTTTCATCCCTGGGAAGGAAATCTCATAAGTTATAGTGTAAGTAAATTGGCAAGCATGATTTAATTTACAGAAATGTTTTTACAAATATATTTCAAGGACATAACTTTCATTAAGCATTAAACTCATGCATTTTCTTTGTCCTTATCTTGGCTATCAAATGGAAAGGCTTATAAAGTGCTTTGCAACTAAAATTCCCCACTGAAAATGTGAATTGTTCATATGACAAAGCCTTATAGAGATTTTTCTATTCTAGCTTATATTCTACCCATAGAGTTCCTTTTCTTATAGTTTTATCATTGAGACACTTAGCTTCTAAAGAGGTTAAGATTTTTACCCCCAACATTCATATTTCAAATTTCAAAGCACATTTATGGAAGTGGAGGTGGGGTGGAGTAGATATCATAGTCCTGTGAAATTTAATGTCTGGAGCTGACCTTAACCCACTCTTAAATAATATTTGTTCTAATTCTTAGGTTTGTTTTCTACTCTAAAGTACTCACTGAATTGCCCTCTGGTTTTTCACAATTTTTTGCCAAAGGAATATAATTCCTTATAATGTATTTTAAGTTCTTTGTCCTTTTCACATTCAAATCATCTCAGCTCTTGGATTTTCTCCAAATTCCCTTGGGGGGTTATTTCATGGTTTAACATAGGATGGCCCCTTTTAAATAGTTCCCTATTAAAAGAATGAAATGGAGGCCTGTTTTAAATGGGTCACAGTCAGGATCAGGAGAAGGGTAGAGCAACTGAGTTGAATCCTTTGGCCATGTAGCTGGAGAGGTGACAGGAGACATTGTCTAAGCATTTTCATGATAATACATGAGAGAGGGAGTGTGTGTGTGTGGGGGGGGATCTATGCAGAATTAGAAATATTCAGTCCCAGCTCTATCTACTTGCTATCTATCACTGGCTGAATGTATTTTCTGATAGACATTTTCTTTGTTCAATTTCATCTCACTACTTCTACTTATTCTACAACTTGGTTAGTTTACCCATGTATATGCTCAACCTCAATGTCCAAGGAATGTATGATTATAAATAATGAAAAGGTTGAATTCAGAAGCACACACAATTTCATGAAATAATATGGTACAGCTGAGCCTTCATTGAAAGTTATGTTTTCCTCAACACTGATTATGTTCTGATATGATTGAACTGAAGTTGATCACTTTTGAGCTTCTGTGTAAGATGACCAACTCATCTGCAAGCACAAGCAATCCAAATATATAATATTCAGTTTCCATGATTTCTCAATTTAACTCCCCCTAGTGACACTCTAGCTAAAGCAATAGACATGAGCTCAATTGAAACAGGTTGGGTGGTCTTCACAAAGGTTTTTTGAGATAGATTTCACATTTGCAATTGTATTTGTCTGGATAGAAGAGTTGCTTTCAGATGGGTAATTCCAGGTTATCAACTATCAACCAGCAGACCACTATTTCAAAACCTATCAAAGAGTACTTGGGCAGGTTCACTTTCATTTCTTTTATAGCTTTCAATGAAAACCAAGAAGAGTATTGTTCAAATCCCACCCCTGATACTTAAGGTGTGTGATCCTTGGTAAATCCCTTCAACCCTTTGAGCCTCAGTTTCCTCATCTATATGGATAGTGGTAGTAGATGGGCAGCCTCTAAGGTCCCTTCTAGATGTAAATCTATTATCCTATGAATTAAACTGTCAAGCAATCTCATCCTTTCCTAGGCAAAAAGATTAGACTGTGCTGGGAAAATGGAAAGAAAGTTAGTGACATTTACTTTATAAGCTGTAAACCTCCTGAGCAAGTTAGTTTATATCTGTATTGATCAAGTTTCACCCTTTGTGGTATATACATTCTAAGTAATAGCTATTCTCATTCTGAGATGATACAAATATTGAAGTTTTCCCTTTTTTTGAAAATACTTAAGCCCATGGTTAGTCAATTTTCCTACATTTCCATTTTGATATCTAGTGAGAAAGGTCATAACTTATTTAGTTCAAATAAAAATAAGTTAAAGGTGGCAGCAGTTTGGGATGGGTGAAAGAGCTGGCTACATATGCCGAAGTCTCACCAATCAGGAAAGTCTGGCTCTAGGGCACGGTCCCTGAAAGTCTGATGGAAGGGCACCACTGTAGCACCAGCAAGAGATTAGAAAAGGTCAGGGTGAAAGAGCATGATTGAGTCTGTGGCTTTTGGTGGATATCCAGTCTGGATAAGAATCGATTAATTAATCAACATTTATTAACAGTACTGTTCTAAACCCTGGGGATATAAAGACAAAATGAGTCTGAGACTTATTATACATTTTAAGATCATTCTTTTAAGGTATCAGTTGACATATGGCTGAATTATATTTCAGAGAAACCTAAACAGTTAACAAAGAATCATATAATTGACTTTATGGATAAGGAAACAGAGCCAGAAAAGTTAAGCAATTTCCTCAAGATCAAACAACTAATTAGTGGCAAAAATTAAATCCACAGCTCAGGTCTCCTAACTTCTAATCCAGTGCCCAACCCACTAAAAAGTAGAAAAAATTTTCTTGCAGTTTCTGGGAATAAGAAATGAAGAAAGAAAAAAAAAACCCAACCCCAATGCCTCTAGTTTCCTTGCTATATTTTCAGTGTTCATTGTGTTTTTGTAAACACATATTTACAGGTGTTATGTCTAGTTTATTTGTAAAAGAATTGAGCGAGAAAATCTTCACATTTCTTTGGGAAGACAATTGTCAACACCCATAGTTTACTGTTGGTCAGTTTTATTGCTTAAAATTGTATAACTGCATTTCAAATTCTGCTTCCTAAATGCACTCTTTTAATCATCTTTAAATCTTGGGTTTTTGTTATTACTTCCTTTCGGTTACTGCGTAGTTGAGAGTTAAATATTTTTTATTGTTCTTATTTTTTTCCTGATTCTGTCTGGACCTGTGATTTTATCAGTGTATTGAATGAATTCTTTGTGGGGAAAACTCATTTCAATGATTTAAATCTACTTGTCTTCTACTTACAATTTTAGAGAGGTACTGGAAACACTGAGAGGGACTAAGTGACTAGTCTATAGACAGAGAACCTGTATTTTTGGGCAGCAAGGTGGAGCAGGGGACAGAACACTCCAAAATAGGTCTTGGAGTTGGGAAGACAAGTTAAAATCCAGCTTCAGTTGCTTACTATCTGTGTGACCCTGGGCAAGTCACTTAACCTCGGCTGGCCTGTTTCACCATCTGTTAACCTCCCAGAGTGGTTGGATCAAATGAGATAATATTTATATAGTACTTGGCACAGTTCCTGGCACATAGGGTTGTATAAATAATAGCTATATCTGATTTGATACTTGAACCCAGGTATCTTTATCATTTTTCTATCTACTACATACTCCATCACTGTTAAAATTATATTAATTTCTAGTCTTACAAAATGTGTTAGGATTCCATATAGTAGTATCCTATATAATGAGATGTGATGTTCAAAAACACATGCTTTACCAAATTGAAGAATTTGGTCTTAACATCAAGAAAAAGGCAGCACAGGATTTTTTTTTTGTTTCCATTCAATAAACTCCTTTGGCTCTTATCATCTTCAAGATAGAATATAAAATCCTCTGTCTAGCTGTTAAATATTTTCATAACCTGGCCCCTTCTTACCTTTCCAATGTTTTCATACCTAATTTCCCTCCAAGCACTCTGTGATGCAGTAACACTGGCCTCCTGGCTTTTACTCACACAAGACATTTCATCTCCCACTTCCAGGTATTTTCACAGCTTATGTTCCCCATGGCTTCTCTGACTTCCGGATTCCAGCTAAAATCCCATCTTCTTCAAGAAGTCTTTTCTTAATGTTTATGTCTTTCTTCCATTGTTTAACTCCAATTTATCCTGTCTATAACTCATTTGGAACTAGTTGCTTATTGATTTAATCTTGCCCAGGTCCTTGGTTTCTCCTTCTTTGACTTATTCTATAGCATCCCAGATGCTGCTTACTCTCCTCTAGGGTACTTTGTAACCATTAATAAAAGTTGTTCTGTATTCTGAGATCCACCAGAATGAAGAAGCCAAATGAATATGAATTAGCATTAGAAGAAGTAACAATGCTGCATAGATCAATAAGAAATGTCTTAATGCTTTTTAGGTCTTCTATCCAGTTTTATCATACTGAGGTACCTAGAATTGAGGGTGACCTATCTTTTGCCCTCAACTGCTGCTTCTAGGTCATTCTAGTACTACCACTTTATGATCCCACCTCTCTGAATTCCATAATATTGAATTATTCCTTTCTGCACTCATCCTTCTTGTAGTCCTCCTTTCCAAGGATTGTTTTCCACTCCACTATATTTTTCCATGTAACTTATATACCAACCAAACTTATGGTTCCCCGCAAATGTCCTTTGTCATAGTTGTGTGCTTGCCTAACCTCTCCTATTTGGCTTTAAAATTACCGATCATGAGGACAATTGCTTTGAAAACTCTCTCAGATACTTTAAAACAAAAGGTGAAGTCAGTATTCAAGTTAACACACTACTAACCTAATACCAGGTTTATTCTGTGTTCAAATATTTGGTTGTCCACATTCAGATTTTCCCCTGATACATTATATGCTCAAATTGAATTCCTTCCACCCCAAATTGAACCAAAAATCCTTCGGTTTGGGGTGGGGGGTGGTCAATTGGATTCACTGTTAGTACTCATCCAATAAGTTGGTAATAGGAAGAATATAGCATTTTATGCCCTATAAAGTTGTCATATCTTTGCCTTAGGAAAACTTTTCATAAGTCCTGGTCCATGGTGAGTTTATTTGTCTCACAAGAGATATTTGATATTTCCTTATTAATAATACATGTTTCCACATGTTTTTCTAGATTGCTTAAGAAAGCTTAATTCCTAACTTCTCCTGTGGGCTTTATTAATTTTAGATATTTTTTTTCTTTTCTCTGTACCTTCTTCTTAAATTTTCCATTTCTTATTATTGTCAAATGATCACAGAAGATTTACATCAAACAATAATCAAAAGTGTGGTATTATAGAGGAAGCACTGGAGGTGGAATAGGAACATCTGAGTTCTAGACAAATCCTTGCATATCACTTCATCTCTCTCAGTTTTAATTATTTTTATCCTAAAATGAATATTCTTATTAAGTAATCTTTAACTTTGCTTTAAGTTTAGATTGAGTTTGGTTTTTAACTGTTGCTCAACTGTTCCACTAGCTAACTGGGAAGGCAAGCAAGTGGTTAGTTGCTGTCTCTCAAGACAATTTCAGCATCCCCTCCAAAATCTCACACACATACACGCTAGTGATGATATTACTAGGCTACAGTAAGCTCACCTGACCTTTATTCAGTGGTTTCAGAATACCTTTTAAATGATCTGTATTTGGCCACAGGATACTCTAAAAGCCTTCAGTTAACCTGTCTATTTCTATTTGTTGTTGTTTCTTTCATTTGGTGAGAATATTAGCATGGGAAAATTCTATTAATTGACTGTAAGCTTGTATAATTCAAAGACATGGATATATATGTGTATACACACATACATAGATATGTTTCAAAGGTATATTCAACAAGTAAATGTAAATATAATTTGCATTAAAAGATGTAGTTTTGGACAGCTAGGTGATGCAGTGAATAGAGCACTGGCCCTGGAGTCAGGACAACCTGAGTTCAAATCTGGCCTCAGACACTTGACACACTTACTAGCCATGTGACCTTGGGCAAGTCACTTAACCCCAACTGACCTTCCTCCCCTTCCAAAAAGCAAAAAAACAAAACAAAACAAAAACCGGATGTAGTTTTCAGAACAGTGGAGATAGTAATACTGCCCTGTGTTGTTCAAAGTACAAATGGTGTGTTGTATTAAGCTTGAGTGATGTATTTTGAAAAGGGCATTGACAAACTTGGGTACCTGAAGAGAAAGGCAACTATAATGATAAAGGAACTTAAAATAAGGTTATGAAGAATGGTTAAAGGAAATAAGGGCCTGCTACTGGTTTTCAAAAATCTGAAGGATTGTCAAGTGAAAGAGAGGGCAGTTAGGTGGTACAGAGGATAGAGTGCCAAGCCTAGAGTCAGGAAGACTCATTTTCCTGAGTGTATTTCCAGAGGAATACTCTTGCCTGAAACACTTAGTAGCTGGGCAAACTACTTAACTTTGTTTGCCTCAGTTTTCTCATTTGTAAAATGATCAAGAGAAGGAAATGGCAAACCATTCCAGTAGCTTTGCCAAGAAAACCCCAAATGGGATCGTGAGGAGTTGGACAAGACGGAAACAACTGAACAAGAAGTGAAAGAAGGATTAGATTTATCCTGTATGGCTACCAAGGGCAAAACTAGAACAATGGGTAGAAGTTATATAGAAGACAAACTTCATTTCACTATAAGAACTTTATAGTAACAGATGGATTGGATTAGCTTGTTAAATACTGATATAGTAATTAGTAAAAGTGTTTCAACAGAAGATGGATGACTATTTAATGATATCCTGCTCTAGTCAAACAATGGATCATCAACAAACATTTATCAAACCCCTACTCTGTGCCAGGCATTATGCTAGGTACTATGGATACAAAGACAAGAGTGAAACAGCTCTTACCCTCAAGAAGCTTACAGTCTTATAATGGGAAACAACATGTACATATACATCTACATTCAAAATATCTATAAAATGATAGATAATCTGAGGGGGAAATCAACAGGGCCTTGGGGAGGGTGTCAAGAATGTCGAGGGTCATGATCTTAAAGCTTAAGCTTAGCCTCATAGGAAGGTAATGATTCTAACAGGTAGAACATGTATTCCAGGTATAGGAGATGGCAAATGTAAAGGAACAGAGATGGGAATTAAAATGTGTGATGAATAATATGAAAGTAAATTTATCTCAGTTAAAGTCAAAATTAAAAGGGAACAAATGAGTGTTAAAGCTGGAAAGCTAGAATGCGTTAAGATTGTGAAGGACTTTAAAATGCCAGGAGTTGACATTTATCCTACAAGTAATAGATAATTAGCTGAGGGTGTACTAGATGACCAACCACTAAGGTCTTTTTCAATTTTAAGTTTTTACTTAACTGAAACTGCTCCCTCTAAAGTTACCAAATGGTGTGTGTGTGTGTGTGTGTGTGTGTGTGTGTGTGTGTGTGTGTGTGTTTTGCTTTTTGGAGGGGGAAGGTAGGGTCATTGGGGTTAAGTGACTTGCCAAAGGTCACACAGCTAATTTTTGTGTTGTGTCTGAGGCCGCATTGGAACTCAGGTCCTCCTGACTCCAAGGCCTGTGCTCTATTCACTGTGCAACCTAGCCACCCCAAAATCGTTTCTTAATTGCAAAATTTAATGCCCTTTTCTCAGTCCTCATCCACTTTGACTTCACTGCAGCTTTTTATAGTTATACGTCACTTATACTCTTTTCTCTAGGCTTTCTTGATGTTTCTCTCTATGTTCTTCCTCCTACCCATCTTTTCCTTTTCAATCTGCTTTGTAGGATCTTCATCCAAGTCTTAACATATAACCATGAATGTCTCCCATGAATGTCCCTATACCTTTGGCCTTCTTTTCTTCTCCTATACAATTTGTTTTTCTTGGTGAGTTCATCAGTTCCCTTGAGCTCAATTATCATGTCTATGCAGTTGATCCTCAGATCAATATGTCCAGACTTCTTTCCTGACACCTAGTCTCACATCTAGAACTGCTTGTTGAACAGCTCAAACTGGACATCTGAAACTCAAATGTAGAATCTTTATGTTTCCCTCCAAGCCTTCCTCTCTTCCTAACTTCCCTATTACTGTTGAGGGTACAACCATCCTCCCAGTCACCTAGGTCCACAACCTAAGTGTCATCCTTGATTCCTTATTCTTATCACTCTTACCTAGTTCTGTCAATTATACCTTTGCAACATCTTTGTTATATACCTCCTCTCCCTTGACACTGCTATTACTCTGGTAAATTTCAAAATTTCATGCCTGAGCTATTGCAAAAACCTGCTGGTTGGTCTTCCTGCCACAAGTCTCTCCCGACTATAGTCTGTCTTCCACTCAAATTATTGTTTCCTAAAGTGGAGGTGACCATGTTACCTCCCCAGTCAATAAATTCCAGTGGCTGCCTATATCTTCTTCCAGGATAAAATATAAAATTCTGTTTGGCTTTTAAATTCCTTCCTGACTTCCAATCTTCTTATAATCTTATTCCTGACCACATATTCTGTGATACCATGATGCTGGCCTCCTTGCTGTTTCTCCCAGAAGAAACTTTATCTCCTGATTCTAAACATTTTCATTAGCTGTACCCCATTCCTGGAACACTTTCACTCCTCCCTCATATCTGGCTCCAGGCTTCCCTGACTTCCTTTCAAGTCTCAGCTAAATGTCTACCTTCTGTAAGAATCTATTCCTAGTCTTCCTTAATCTTAGTGCCTTCCCTCTAAGAATACAGATAATTCTTGTTTTATTTCCCCTGCCCCCACCCCAGATTAGGGGCTTGGCTTGAAGACCTCCACAAAGGGTGGAGACCTTTTCCCTGCTATGCCCACATCACTGCATCTCCACTCCCATGTGCCTCTCTTCTCTCCATTTGTATTTGGGTACCATGTGTCTGTCCCCAGGTCCCACATGTTGCCTATCTTTTCTTGTGTCCGTGTATGGCCTCCACATATCTACCCTGCCTCTTCTCAGTTCTGGCCAGGCCCCTATGTGGCTGGTCCAGAACTGTTCTTCCTCCTGCTCTCTCTTTTCTGTCCTGGGCCCTTAAACATGTCCTTGAACTGGGCGCTGGCCCCTTCCCTTCATAGATGTGCAGCCTTTTTCCTCCCTCCCTTCCCCACATCCACAGGCAAATTTCCATTATGTAAGAATCTGTTTAAGAAGAGGCCTTTATTTTTGTAAAGCGAGAACTGTCTACATCTCCAATTAATCCAGACTATATCTTGTTTGTAGATTCCCTGTTAGACTGTGAACACTCTGAGAATGGAGACTATTTTCCACTTTGTATTGCTAGTGCTGAAGACAGTGCCTGGCAATAACAGGTGATTAACACATGTTTGTTGATTTGACTTGAGTACTTTAGGGAAGAGGGAAAGAAAGAAAAGGACAACAAGAGGTTACCCAAGCTGTTCTGTAGAGTGAGCAAGATAGGTTAAGGAATTACTGTTAGTAGCACATGGCTTAACAATTGACTATGGACTATCTTGCTTCTGTCATGTCGATCTTTTCATGACCACACTTGGAGTTTTCTTGACAAAGATACTAGAATGGCTTGCCATTTCCTTCTCCAGCTTACTTTACAGATGAAGAACTGAGGCAAACAGGATTAAAGTGACTTACTCAGGGTCACAAAGCAAGTATCTGAGGCCAATTTTGAACTCAGGAAGACTCTAGGAAGTCTTCCTAACACAAGGCCCAGCACTTTATCCACTGTGGCACCTAGTCTTAGATAGATGTACTAGCTTACTTATTCTAATTGTTGTGGGCATGTATACCTTAAATGAAATTGTAAGATTTTGTAGACCTTGGAACTAAGCTTATCTTTCTGTCTACCATGCTGGCTAGGCACCAATCTGATATTTCCTAACAACAAATATTTGTTGAACTGAACTACAGGCTATATGGAATTACAATTCTAAATGATATTCTGTATCTTTTAGTTGCTGGCAGGCCAGTCTAAGGTACAAAGTCTATTGAAAATACAGCTTCACTATTCAAGGGAAAATAGATTCACAAACAGCATTAGGCTCCATAAATGTTCACCATCCACAAACCACAGGATCTACTTCATGAGTATATGGTATGCTGCCTACCCTTTTCAACAATTCCTGAACATGTACATGGTGGTCATGGCTAGTAGCTATACCTTGAAACACACTGAGTTGTATATCTCCCTGGCACATGCAGATAAGTTTAATATATATGTACATAGGAGAGGCACCATAGTATAATAGATAGCAGGCCAGCCTTGGAAACAAGAAGACCTAAGCTCCAATTCTGCTTCTACCACATATGTGTTATCATGAGCAAATTACTTAGCTTCTTAGTGTCCCAAACAACTAAGACTGTAAATTTCAGACGAAGTGCTGCTTTGCATAAGTGAAGGACATTTCCTCAACAAGAGTCCCCTAGACTGATAAAATCAGAGGTCTAGAGCAAAATTTTAGAAAAAGTGTACACATGTCTCTTGATGAATATTTTCATTTGCATATAAAATAGAAGAAATCCCTTCTTCAGTAAGGGGGTAACTGTGCATCCTTTGTGAATGTGGAGAGAATGCCTTACTTTATTAGTACTGACTTTTGGGGGGTGTGTGTATGTGTGTGTGAAAATGTGTCTAGATTCTAACATGACTAATTAACTTTTCCTATAACTATTCCAAAATAATTTCCACTTTAAGACCTTTCCACACCATTAGAGAAAGAACAGGTCAAGAGACACTGTCCATAATGTTAAGAAGGCAGAATTTCTCATTCTGAACATTTTTGCCCGCCCCCCCCCCCTTTGCCATCCTTTATCATTTGACACTTTCAGCGAGGACACTTATGGATCTACTATTCAGATAATTGAATAGAAAGTCTTTTACTATCCCCACCATTATTACCAAGTGTCATAATGGATGAAGTATGGCCCTATCTGAATTTAGTGCCCAATCATTTACACCTGCTAGTCAGTACAGACCATGATAAAATACATATTTGAAAAAATGAGATATTTTAACAAATGTTTTCAGTTTTTGTGAGTTGAATCATTTTTTTCTTAAGTCAGTTGACAATTCAGGTAAAAAAAAACCCTTAAATTTTAAGGGAAAAAAGAGAAAGACAAATAAATGTGTAGGAAAAAGCTGTTACTGGTAACAGGAACACTTTACTCCCATAATAAGATAGAATTTAATTTAGCTGTTTTTTTTTCCTCCCTGGGGAATTTATACAATACAATAACTTCAGAGATCAAACTATAACATTTTGAGAATGAAATTTATCAAAATATAACAAGTGTCGTAAACAAAAAGAAATCTGTTCCTGGGATGAAAAAGCTATTTAATAATGTTAAGTCATTTTAAGAGGATTAATCAAACTTATTATTTTTTAACAAAAATAACACATAGGCAAAAACCATATTTTAAATGCTTATCTCTCCATTATCCCCCCCCCAACAGTGTTTCTCTGAAAAGCAGTTAATTATCACGAACACAGAAAACCTTAGAACTTATAATCAAAAGAAACTTAAGTAAGAAACTGTCCTTAAAAAGTATCATAATGGCTTGGATTGAGAGAACTTGTTAAATAATTAAAAAGGCAGTGTCTTGAAAAGATATTCTTTCACTCCTCTCCCATAAAGCATTTTTGAACTAATGTTCTGTAACTCTGTGGCTAAGTGGATTTATAATGCAGCATTTCTGATGACCCTGATTCCATCTTAGACATAACAATCAAACAAGTCAGCAATCCTGGTTATGTCATTTATTACTTTTATGGTCTTTGGAAATTCACCTAACCTCACTAGACCTCAGTTTCCTCATAAGCAAAATGTGGGGAATGAATTAGGTAACTTCTGAAGTACCTTACTCTAAATAACTGATACTTTATCAATGGTATACTCTATCTAAATAGCTCTAAATAACTGATACCTTATGAATGGCATAGTCTAGCTAAAAAAGAAAAAGAAAAAAAACCCTCTAGCCATAGTGATATACTAGACTAATCCACTATATCATTACCCACATGGTCTGTTATTAAGGGATAAGAATTAGTCCCTAAGACAGCCTAGGAACATTTCATCAGGAAGAGAAAAGTCCTTCTTCCAATAGATCAGAATTTAAGTGAAAATTTTTTCACCATCACAAATACCTCAGATTTGCAAATTTGCAAACAAATCAGGTTAACACTTGATTACATATAGTTAACAACTACACATTATAATGTATTTTAAAGTGTATCCCTAGACTACCATTATGGATTCCTGCTAAGATGAGATGCTAGGGCTTGCATTTCTTTCAACAGTAAATAAATTGCAGTGAGTGCCACCTACAGTAACCTTTAACTCAATCCCACATTACATTCTAATATAAAAATCTAGGGAAATGTGACTTTAGAGTCCCTCTTTGAGGAGGTTGTACTATTGGCAAGGTTACCCTCAAAGCAGTAATCAGTGCAATGGTGATGTGGGTTAAGGTGGACATAACAAATGGAGTCCCTGTGGACTTCATCCTGAGGCTAAGATTAATAATGTGTCAAAGGCTTGTGCATGAGGGGGAAAAAATCAAGTTGTTTTAAACCAATGAAACTGATTTGGTTTTGCAAGACATTCAGATGGTTTGTACAGTTAAAAACGAGACAGTTTTATGCAAAGACAATGCTGAAACCAGCTCTAATATAATTAACATCTACATTAGCTACTGGGAGAAGGTATCCTGGTGGCTCATAATTAGAACTGATGTTTATATGGTATATTCAGATTTACAACACCTTTCTACTTGTTTCTCAAAACAACTCTATGATGTTTGTACTATGAGTATTATCACCATTTTAATGATGAGGAGATTAAGGCTTGGGAAGGTTAAATGATTTTGCCCTAGTCCCATAATTAGTAGGTGCCAGAGGCAGGATTAGAACCCTTGCCTCCTCTTATCTCAAGTTCTGTTCTCCTTCCATCCCATCAATATGCCCTTCCTTTCAATTGTATAGGTGTTGACAAAATGAAGAGGAAAGATGAGAAAGTAGAAAAGAGGATAAGTAAGGGATAGGTAAGAGAGAAAGCAAAAGAAACAGTTTGAAGGGAATGAAAATATAGAGAGAGGGATAAGGTGACTACCACGGGTGCTGAGGAAAAGATCATCACCATGAAATCTAGGCATATGAATTACCCTATAGTCTCCTATTGTTCCAGGTTTAATTTCTCTACTAAACAAAATTGTTTTCCTTTTTACTTCTTGATCTTTCTTCTTAGCCTCTACAACAATTCTCCATAAGATTTCCCCCTCCCCCAGAAGAAAATGAATTACTCAACCACTTTGGAAAAGATTCTTTGTAAAAAAAACAAAACAAAACAATCTCAGGCATTATCATGACTAACTAAAAGCTTGTGGCTCAGAGAATCCTTGAATTTCTACTTATGGGGAACTCAGGCATCACAAAGATAACTTGCACCTCTGTATTTTTCTTTTTTATCTGCTTTTTCTATGGATTATTTAAATAATACACATACATTTGTGTATGTGTGTATCCAGCAAAAGATGTCTTAAAAGACCAGTACTATTATAGACTTCCCATATGTTTGCCATTAGGACTAGAAATGATATACCTAGAGGCAAGATGGTGAATAACTGGCTAGATACAATTATCAAGAGAAACAAGACCTAGGAGTCATAATAGTTTATAAATTTAATATACATCAATAATTCAATAATTATATTTTCAAAAAAACTTAGCCAGAGGTGACTTGCAGAGGTCAAGAGTTAATCCTTTTCCAGTCTCTTTTAGGTCCTCATTAAATTATTGTGCCCAATACTAATCTACATAGCTTAATAAAGACAGAGTTAAAAGAGAAGCTAATATGATTAACAGGTTGAAAAGTTAGACCTTTGGGAAAAAGTTAAAGGAGCTGGGGTTATTTGGTTTAGGGAAAAGATAATTTCAGAATGACAAAATACGTCAAGTACATGAAATCCACTCTTCTTCCAGTATCTGGAATAATAGACAGAGGAGGTTAATATTACAGTAAGAGGTTAAGGCTTTATATTAAGTAGGAAATTCCTAAATGAAACCCAAATTTTCATCTGCAATTTTACTATTTCTGCAACATTACTTATCATTGCAATTTAATTTAATTAAACACAAACAGGCTACCAAGGGGATTGTAGAATCTATATTTCTTGACAGAAAACCATCAACCTATCTTAATGTTTTCAGGATAGCACAACATAGAAATGGAAGGGTCGATGAAATAAATTTTCAAAAATTGTAGACACCTCTATGAAGAGTAGATTGGATTTGGAAATAGAGAGGTTGGGTTCAAATATTTGCTTTGTCATTACTTTCTGTGTGACATTGAATAATCTCTCTGGGCCTCAGTTTCCTCATTCATAAAATGAGGGGTCTAGACTTAGATGAATTCTAAGGTCCTTTCTAGCTCTAAATCTATAAAATATATCTTTTGATCATTTTCTCTTCCACAGTGCAGTGATGAGATGGTGTTCTGATTTTCATTGGAAATAAAGAACTTAATAATGAAACAAAGTATTATACATTCTGATTTTAAATTTCATTACTTAGTTCAATAAAAGTAAATCTCCTGTTTGGCCTGGTGATTTTGCTGAAAGTTGTTCAAGAATGATTCAATTGAATCATTTGCTCCAATACTAAAAGGTACCTCTCAAATCAACAACTCAGTGGAACCCTAGGATAAATCCTAATTACTAAATTTAGAGTTAGCTTTTGAGAAAGAGAATCCTTAAAAGCACCTTACAATTACCTTAGGATAGCCTGTTGTTTTGCCCTTATTACCAATTTCATAATAAATGGAAAGTTGTATTTTCAACAACCTAGAAAATAAAAATGAAAAGACATCCTATTTCTTTACTCTATTAAGGTGGTTTAATACATTGTTCTCATGTGCTGCAAAATTCAAAAAAGGATAATTTGTGAAAAAAAATTGTAATTGCTAAGCACTTGATGAACTGTGTCATAATGCTAAATAATTATTCGCTGCCTTTATTCTTCTGTCAAAGTGGGCAAAATCATTTCTTTTTATTGCTTTTTTTAAAATAAGGAAACAAGCCACTGTGACATCCATTTCATTTTAAACTAATGCTTCTATTATTCCATATCTAAATGGAGCTGACATCATCTGCTCTTTAGTGTCCTAAAAGATCTTTAGCTCTCGTCCACTGTTACATGTTTTATGCATTATGTGAAATAAAATACCTCAAGATTTTGAAAATATTTATTTTAAAAACAGCAATCAAATTGTCTGTAATCACATTTTCTGCTCCGCTTTGAAAGCTGCATTATTCAATATGCCAGTGGTCTTTTCCATAATGGCGACATATTAGAAATTCATGCTGCTCTAATACAGCTGAATTCACTGATGTACTGCGCTCCCCATAGACCTAAAGAAACACTCATGCTTCAGTTTCATGTGTCCCGCACAGCACCTACTGATGTGATGGTTGTCAAAACAGTTGTACAGTGGCCTTTGAATTCAGAGTGTGCCACGACTGTATGCTAAGAAGTGACAATAAATCCAAGCATATACATTATACTTTGCTTTTGTTGCCAGGGAAAATAGAGCATTTGGGAAATAAATCCCTCAATTTTATTGCTTTTTAACATCTTTTCCATTTTTAAACTTCAAAACTGGATATTTGAAGCATTCAAAGAAATTGCAATCTCCTTTGTTGCTTTTTTGTTGTAAATTTTCTATAATATGTCATTAGGAACCATACTCCACAAAAATACCTCATTTCTAAATGAAGCCTTTCAGTGATTACCTTCTCAAATTTTGCAAGATTTTCCTTTGTATGAGCAAGGGGTTGTGGCTTGAACAAAGAGCAAGCAATCACTCTATGTAGGCCAAGCAACAAGACTGGGATGACTTTGTACAAGTCTGCATTTCCCTGTGGACCAAACCTAGTTAAGCCAAACAGTGAATGTGTGTCTGTGTGTGGGGTAAGGCAAATAAATGCCTAAAAACAAATACACAAACTGAAGAATTCGATTTTAGGTTCAAGAGTCAAAGATTTTTCACATAAGCCATGAATACTTAATGGAGATCTTTTTTTATTCACTTTTCTACAAACCAGCCCAAAGACTTGGAACAATCCCTTAATTTTTTTCTGTCCTGCCACACATGGGGAAAGCAAAAAAAAAAAAGGCAAACCCTTAATACAAAGCTATAAGAAGCCAGGTCAGTCCCAACTGCAGAATAACAAGTATTCTTTCATATGAAATGATCCTTTAAGGACTCTCAGATATCTCATTAGGCTACAAAGCATTTCTGAAAGGCATGGAATTACAAAGAAATTGAGGAAAGGCAAGTATAGTAGAGTGAGGTTAAGTCACTAAGTTACAAATGGTTCAATCAGTGGGGAAGCCAGGATCAAAGTTTTTGACTTCACTAATCAATGACGTCATTTCCATGGACTCTTAACACAGGAAATTTATCAATGAACCATTACGCCATTTAACAACCAATGCCAATAACTAAAAAAATTAAGAGAATTTTAAAATATGCAAAATGATCTTCCTCTCATCTCCCCACCCCTAATTTTGAAAAACAAAAACAAACATCTTTTTTTGAAAGGGTGTTTATAGCTTTGGCCTGGAGAACTAGAACTAATACATACTTACTGTGCTCTAAATAACCCTAGACATTCTAGCCTGTTTGATAGTCCATCCTCTGAAAAGAGGTTGTGAATGGAATATCTTTCCAATATTGCATCTGTCAACTATGTGAAAAACTCAGTTTCTTGAATCCCTTAAAGAAGAAGCAGGGATATCCAATGATTATGTAACATATGTGGTAGCACAAGGCAGGAGAGAAAAGTTTGGGACAATGCTAAGAAGAGGGCTGGGAAAGGAGAGTAAGGGGGAGGGAAAGCATTGAGAAAGCATAGAAGGAAGGGGAAATATAAGAATGTAGAAGCTTCATAGTAACACATTCACTAAAGCATATAAATATAAGAAGACCTTCTATGGGAAACTTGTTCTCAGGGTCATGAAGTTTGTTTTGATAGATTAAAAGAAATTAGTGCATTGACTAACCAAGAAATCAATTAGCAAAATCATACAACTTCAGTTGAGTTTTCAAGTAGATCTATTAAAGACTTCTGAACTTGGATTCAAAAGACAATAATTTGAATGATTTTGTCAAATGATGGATGTTTGATAATTTAAAAATTACTTAATGGGGCAGCTAAGTGGCACAGTGAATAGAGCACTGGCCCTGGAGTCAGGAGGACCTGAGTTCAAGTCCGGCCTCAGAAACTTAACACTTACTAGCTGTGTGACCTTGAGCAAGTCACTTAGCCCCAACTGCCCTGCCCTCCCCCCTCCAAAAAGCAAAAAGAGAAATAATTTAATCTTTCTTTCTTGGTCTCAAGTTTCTTCATCTGTAAAATGGGAGTTATAATAATTGCACTGCAAATCTCAAAGGTTTGATGTAAATGAGGCATTTTCAATAAGTGGCAAGCATTTATGAAATGGCTATTATGTACAGGTCATTGCTCAATGCTAGGAATATAAGGACAACGTTGAAAAACAGCTCCTGTCTTTAATAATATTAAATTCAACTACTGAATGGAATAGGCAAACAGGTAAGTGAATACCAGATAGTTTGATGACACAGAGTGCCCCCCAAATCTATGGTAGTCCGAAAAGGCTTCTTCACAGGAGTCAAAACCTGGGCTGAGTCTTAGAGGGAAGCTATGGATTCTAAGAGGTACAGGTAAAGGAGATGTGCATTCCAAGAATGGAATAATAGCTTTCCAAAGACATGGAGGCAGAAAATAAAGTGTGAAATTCAGGGAACCGGGAGGAGCAAAGGAGACAGCATTATAGAGTGGAAAAAACACTGGCTTTCAAATTAGAAGACCCAAGTTTAAATCCCAGTTCTCCTATATACTTACCTGTGTGACCTTGGGCTTTCAAATAACCTCTGTCTCATTCTCTCCCCTCAATAATTAGGTTAGATTCAATAAAATTCCTTCTTGTGCTAATTCCATGATGTTATAAAGTGGTCCCATTTGTTGGTAACAGAACATGGAAGGAAGGACTATGTGAAATCAGCTTAAAAAGAAAGATTGGAGCCACACTATAAAGGACTTTAAATGCTGGCCTGAAGAATCCAAATTTCATCCAAGAAGGAGTCAGTCAGACACGAGATTTAGGAATGCTAATTTGTCAGTTGTGTGGAGGATGGATAAGGAAGGAATTAATTAGACTGAAGGTAGGAAAGAGGCTATTGAAATGGAGCAGGTGAGGGATGCCAAGAGTCTAAACTGGGGCAGTGGCTGTGTAAGTGCTGAGAAGGATAAGGATATAAGAGATATCTTGGAAGTAGAATTGAGAAGAACTGGCAACTGGATATGGCAGGGTCAGGGACTATGAAGGGTCAAAGATGACCCTCAAGGCAGTGGGCTGGGGTGACTGAAAGGTTTGTGGTGCTCTCAACAGAAATGGAGAACTCAGTCTTAGAGCATTAAAGAAATGTGGGTCAGTATTATTTGCAGACACCTTGAACTATGTAATGTTCCATTTACTGATTGGCCTGGATGGGATAAAGGACAAGTACTAGTTGAGGATGAACGAGAGAAGTGTTCTGTAAGGATTTATGAAAATTATAGACTCTGTGAATGACTCTATACAACATGAAATATTGGACTACCCTTATTTTTCATTTTCTTAATCTATTTAGCATTATTTAGGAAAATCCCATGGTACTAAATCTGTGGCATTTATGGGTGTTTTGTGAGTGATGAGGGGTAGCTCCTTTTCTAAAACAAAGCCATTTTCTAAGGCAAATCTCAGGAAAAATATACACATTTGAATTAGGCTAAAAATACTTAATTATGCTGCATTGATTAAAAACCTAACTGAGAAGATATAAATGTAATGCTGCCAAAATCTAGGGGGACCTCTTTATTAACAGTGGTGATGCTGCTCTTTAATCCAATTAAAGTTATTTGCCCTTATACACAAATCCATGTAGGCTATATTCTATATTCAACTAGCCATTTACAGTCAGAGCTTATGGAAAGGACATTATTTCATGCTCTGCATGGTGGCTTTGAGGAGTTTTTGCTCATATTGTGTGTGAGCTTTTGAGAGGAGATTTGAAAGAGAAATACCAGGTTTCTTCCAGGCCCCTTTCACTGTTTAATTTCATCAGCTTTTCGTTCAGTGTTTGCATAAGCAGTTTGGTCAGAAATTGTGAGCGATTCACAAGAGTGTCTCAGTTATTGGCAGGCAAGTCACTGTAGTTCAATAGCTAATTTTTTTGGATCACGTCAGTCACGAGTACCAGTAAAAGGTTCAAAGACTTAGAATTA
This sequence comes from Gymnobelideus leadbeateri, assembly GCA_011680675.1. Lineage (NCBI taxonomy): Eukaryota > Metazoa > Chordata > Mammalia > Diprotodontia > Petauridae > Gymnobelideus > Gymnobelideus leadbeateri. Next base: position 336,834 of record WOXC01009349.1, on the reverse strand, counting down.
ATTTGAGTAAATTCCCCTCAAGAAGAGTGACTTGAAAATGCTTTTGAAAAATCTCTTATTTCCAAAGTACTTTTCAAAGCAAATAATCCCTTAAAGGTATAAACTTCCAAGGTGTGAAAATGGAGGGTCATCTACCTTGACATTCATATTCTTCTGGGGACTTGTGAAAATAGGTTAGCAGGATATTGTCTACCTCCTTTTCTAATGTTATAAAATCTAGTCTAGGCTTCCACAGCCTCTTAAAAACCATCAAGAAGCTCTTCTCTACCACTGATAAAAAGAAAGTTCTTATATACATCAAAATATTTGAAAGACCATCTTTTGTGAAAGCAAAAAATTGAAAACAATTTAGATGTCAACTGGGGAATGGATAAACAAATTGTGTTACATGAATGCAATGGAATATTATTGAGCTGTAGGAAACAAAGAATATGATGAATACAGAGAAACATGGAAGTATTTACATGAATTGATATAGAGCGGAATAAGCAGGGCCAAGAAAACAAAAATACACAATGACTACAACAACATAAATGGAAAGAACAATCACCAAACAACCAAAAATTAATGTTGTGAATTACAAAGGATAAATTACAAAGGAAAAACATGACTCCAAAGAAGAGACATAAGAATACCCCTTCCTCCACCCCTTTGAAGAGGTAGGAGGATCCACAGGTATGACACACTGCACACACATTCAAACTCTTTTAATATATTGATCTGTTTTACTGATTTTTTCCTCATCTTTTTTTCTTTAAAAACATTTATTAAATGAAATGACTTACTGGAAGGGAGAAGAATACTGGAGGAAATCTGATGATGTAAAAACAAATTCAATACAAAGTCATTTTAAATAAAAGAACGTTTCCTTCCTCCTGTTTCCTTCTCTGAATTCTTAGCATATTTGTGTTCTTGATAGCTAATAAAATGGTGTTTTTCATTTCTAGTTGATTCTTGCATTGTTTTTGCCTATTTAACAATATTATAAGCTTTTTGTGGCAGGGCCCATATCTTACTAATAGTTAAGAGCAAACATTTATATAGCCTTTACTATGTGTCAGGTATTGTGCTAAGTAAGCATTTTACAATTATTATTTCCTTTGATCTTTACAACAATCCTAGGAGATAGGTGCTATTATTATCCTAATTTTACAGGTGAAGAGATTGATACCAAGAGAAGTAAAGTGACTTGCCCAGGGTCACACAGCTAGTAAGCTTCTGAGGCTGGATTTGAACTCAGGTCTTCTTGACTCCAGGCCTGGCACTCTATCCACTGTGCCATCTAGCTGTTTCTAAATAGCTATTAGCATTTCTTCAATAGTGTTTTTTTTGTTTGTGTTTTTTTTTTACCACCTGAAGAACAAAGTAGACTTTCAGTAATTGATGAGTTTGTATCATAGTTATACTTAGATTAAGGACAAGACAGGAAGAAGAACCCTCTAAAAGGAATGTTGGTAGATAGAAGAGAATTCCTTATTCATTAACTTTCTTTGTTAGATTCCTATTGAACTTTAACAGTGTATTTTGCTGCATGTAATTAGCAAAAAGCTTGTACTTCAGCCTTGGCAAAGATCTCAATGTAATATAGGCTTTTTCATCCTTGTATCATAAGCTAAAGTGATTTCAGAATTTCACTAAAAGCCCAAGTCTATCAATACCAGACCATACCATCATAGATCAGAAAAATTAATTCAATGTAGAGGGTTGAATATGTGCCATCAACTAGAACACTCCAAGACATAGGCAAACAGAATTATCTGGCAGGGAAGACCTCTTGGTATCATTCCATAGGATGTTCTTTTGTTAGGCAGAGCAGCTTTCCACCTATGTTTTAGAAGTTCAGGTGTATTAGCCAGGACATTTTGTTTCCCAGAATATTATTTTTACCCATTATCCTGGTATTGAAAATTCTACAATTTGAGATTCGTTTTTCAACCTTAGGCAAAATGGAACTTTGTTCCTTGGGTAAAAAAGAATATTAAATCTTTGGAAGAAATAGCACTTAGTCATCATTTGCATTTTAGTATGAATTAGCTTTCACTGAAAGCAGAATTTTGAGAGGGGATATGCTGTGAACCCCAGGGTAATTTAATATACTGTTTAGAGTATTATGTAAGCATTTACTGCTTACAGCATGATTAAAGAATTTTTAGTGTGAACCACTTGGACAAGGGGTATCAAACTCAAATAGAAACAGTTTCCTGCTGGCTGCATATTGACATAGAAATTCACAAATTTAACATTATTTATTTTATATTATATTTTATCTATTTCATTAAATACTTCCCAATTACATTTTAATCTGATCCAGAAAGTGATTTTGACACTTCTGTCTTGGACTGCTAAAAGGTAATTAATGCTTTAAGGGAAAGAAAACAGAAGACCATGATTTGATTCCAGACTCTATCACCTGTTCCTTATATGACTTTAAGAGAATCATTTATATGCTCTGTGGCTCAATGTCCTTATATGTAAAATGTAAATAATGATGAAGAAGATGATGATAGTAGTAAGGCCAGCATCACTTATACTCCAGGGATATTATAAGGGCTTGGTGAGAAAATATTGAAAAAGTAGTGACTTTGGAGTAAGGGGATCTTGGTTTGAATCCCAGCCCTGTCACTATCTGTGTGGCCTTTGACAAGTTGTTCTATGTTTCTAATCCTTAATTTCCTCATGTATAAAGTGATGAGGATGGACTACATGGCCTCTCAGGGCCCATTCTAGTTCTAGATACATGACTCTATGGATGATGCAACTAAAAATAACAGTAAAGATCATCATAATTTAGATTAAATGCTATTCCAGACTTAGTTTCAGAGAACTGTTTGGGAAATACACTTTTCTTCTCTTGGTAGAGAAGTGGTAAACTATGGTTACTGAATGCTGAATATGCTGTCAGTCATAGTCAGGGTTGGTTTTGCTTTTTTAAAAACTTTTTTACTTTTACTTCTTTTAAAACTTTTATGAAAATTATAGAAAATAACTGTAGTAATAAAAAAATCAAACATTTTAAAATGAGAACATAAAATATAACGGCAGTGATTTGTAAACTATAAAACATATAAATGTCATTAAATTCTAGGAAATTTTAGGAGAATACCAAGAAATCAAATTAATATAAATGGGAAGAAAAAAAATAATTTTGTGACTTAGAAATAAATGACTCATTTTCCCCTAGGTCATGTGATAGAAAGGAAAGTGAGCATTTCCAGAAAAAAAAGGATTTTATATAATATTCCTTTATTTCACTCACACGGTCATAAAGTAGCTTATTTTCTTTGATGGTTTATAAACTCTTCCTGAAAGTAATTTCTCCCCACCCCCAAGAGTTCCACACATGTTTGGAAAATGACAGTATCAAAGGAATAATTAAATTATCTTCAACATTTTTAAGTTCTAGTTTGTTTATTTTAAAAGTCTTATTCCTTACTATTCGTTCTCCTAGGCAGGGTCTCCTGAGCTGGAATAATCAGGAGAAGTTGTGCACTGATACTGAAAGTCTTTATAGGCAATGCCGTATATCCCCCTCCCATATCAGTTTGGATAAAATAAAAATTGCATATGATTCCATGCCCAACCATGGAGAAAAGCTACAGTCTATGTTCAGTCAGTCAATAAATATTTATTAAGCAACAACTATGTGCCAGACAACGTACTGAAGCACAAAAGATACAAAAAAATCTATTGTCTAAAAGACTTGATTTCAGTTTCAAATAGAAACCCACTGAAACATCTTTTCATACCCATATCAGAATAATCTGATTGAAAACTCTATATATTTAGTTAAGACTAGATAACCAAGTAATCATCTATCTGACAGTCAAAATGCATTAATGATTCTGGTAATAAAAATGTTGCCTAGAAGAGTTATTGCATTTAAAACGAACAAGTTAATCAATCAGATCATCCTGACCATAATAGCACAGTTAGATAGATACATAGATAGTTGCATAAATAAATTAAAAAATGAATTGTTGTCACAAAAGAGAAAGGCATCTAGAGGCAAGTCCAGATATCTGTGGTCCTTCACTCTGACCTACCATATTACTCAAGCTAAGACAAAAAAGGAAGCATTCTTATCAACTCAGTGGATAACACAAAGCTTTTTAGAGATAGGTCACACATTGGATAACAGAATAAAGATATAAAATTACCCCAACAGACTGGAATGATGGACCAAAGTTTAAAAAGATGAATTCTAATAAAGACAATTTTAAAACTCTCCAGTTGGGTTAAAAAAATCAATTAAATGAGTACAGGGTAGGAAAGGTCTGACTTAATATGTGAAAAGGGGGGTCTGTGTGAAAATAAACTTGACAATATGAGCTAACATTGCTTTTAAAAAAATAATGCAATCTTGGGTTGCATAGAAAAAAACCATCATATCTAGATCAAGAGAGATATAATTAATTGTGCTAACATACTTGGTAAGTTAGTCAAACTAGTGTTATTTGGAACCTCTAGAATATTATATTCAGAATGATATGATATATTTTAGGCATGACTCATAACACATGACAAACTGGACTGTATCCAGTAAAGGTGACCAGTATGATAAGAGATTTGGAAACCATGTTCCTAAGGAACAGCTAAAGGAGCTAGTGATATTTGGGGCATGGCAACTTTCTTCAAGTATCTGAAGGGCTATCATGTGGAAATGAGATTAGAGTTATTCTTTAAAACTCTTGGCTTCAGAGGGCAGAACTAGGACCAATGAATAAATTTAAATAAATAAATAAAGACATTTTTGGCTTAATGTAAGAAAGAAAGTTCTAACAACTATAGCTGTCCAATAGCAGAATGGACTATGTTCAAAAATAGTGACATTTCCTGTCAAAGGACATATTCAAATATAGGGTGAATGACCATTTGTCAGAGTCATTATTGCAAGGATTATTTATACTTCTAATTAGGATATCAGACTAGAGGATGCTAAGTTCCTTCTACCTCTAGGATTATAAGATTCTACGATAATAAATTCATTCCTGCATTTAGGATTTTTGATACTTCCATGAACATTTGAAATAAATAAGTTATGGTTTCACTTTGCCTTTTAATATAGCATTTTGCAGAATATAGTACAGAAATGTAGGTCATTTGATGAATACTTTAAGGGGTTGTCAGTACTTCTGGTTTCATAATACTGTTTTACAATCATTTTAAAAGCCTCATTCATTAATCCAGCTCACCACCACCTCCCTCCACATGTCCCAAATGGGTAAAGGTTCTTACCACAGAAATGGAGTTTGAAAGCAGTGTTCCATCTTGGCCCAGCATGTTGGATACAGTAATTTCAGGTAGGTTCATATTTTGTGGGTGGAATGGAAGCAACCCATTATGGTTCATTGGGTGACAAAGAGGGTGGTAACCAGACTCTACCTCATTCAGGTGCACCAGCGAATGGTCAGGTAGTGAAGGGGGTGTTATTGGAGGAATGTTAAAGTCTTCACTTTCAAGACTTGGGCCAGGGTAAGACTGTGAAATGAAAATAAGAATATTGTTGAAAATCATCACACACACATAAGCATGACCTCATATAACCTGCTTATATGGTACTTCAGGCAGTAGCATCAATTTAGCAAACGGAACATATCAAACACTCATAGATTCTTCTGTTGCAGTTTGGCTATTATGCATGGAGGGAAAATGCCTCAGAGGCATAAGCCTGTCTGGTATGCACATAGCCTCCATTAGGCAGGACTTTTTTTCCCTCCAAAAAGGCTGAAATCAAACAGATTTCAAGGGTTCCATTAAAATTTTCCAGAGTCTTAATCTAGCTGAATACATTTTTCATGGGAATTGTGGGGAAGGAAGGCAATTTATAAAATTAACGTTTGATCAAATGTGCTTCATAGGGCTCCCTACAGCTCAGATCATGGGCTATAATAAAATGAATTCCAGAAACTTTTAGGTTTTGCAAAAACTCATATACTCACCTTTCTACTGGAAAAAAGCTCCCATAATAACAATAGAGAAGCTATTCATGCATATTGTGGTATAGCTTCACTGAAAGCATGATATACAAAACCAAAAATAAACAAAACAGAAATAGTGTCACAATTGAAATTAAGATAAACTGAGGCACAAGCTCCAAGCATAGTCAATTTATTGGCAAGGCACAAATTTGCCAATGTATAGAGTCTCAACCTCCTCAGCAAACTGACTCCAAATGAGTTAATGGATCATTTTTATAGACAAAAGAAGCATCCAAAGAAAAATAGAAGGCAACATCATAGATGGGGAAGACAAGATGATTAGTTACAAAGTTAGATGTAGCATAGACATGGGGAACAATATGACTGACAGGAAATTAGGAATGCAAGGATAGCCACAACCTCTCCTTTCATCTTGCTAGGAAATTCTAATTGATCAGTCCCTCTACAAGAATAACTAATGGTACACATAGAGATAACAGATTTTTTTAATTGTACAAGGACAACTAATGGTATAGAGTTAACAGGTTTCTTTTAAATAAAGTGATTTATAGGAAAACTGAACTTTTAAACTTAGAGAGGAAGAAATTGAACTTCTGAACCCATGAAATTCCAGACTTAATTCAAAGACAAAGAAATATGACTTCAGCAGTTATACAAAATGGTGGCAGAGATACAGAATAGACTAAATTAAAAAATAGAATCAGTTTTTATTTCCTCAACAGGAAGACCTATTTTTAGCTACAAATTCAACTGCAGATAGTTTTCTTGGTTTCAGACTATTAACATTCATTTCTATGAATCATTTTCCTTGGGAATCACGTCAAAACTGAATACTGTCGTTACCTAAATTAATTTTATAGATTTTGTAAAATAGTAATAATGCAAATTAAGGAGTAGGAATCAGTGAAATAACAACTACTAATATTTATGTTTTTCCTTGGAAGGTGTCATCAGAGAAAACTATGGGAATGGAAGGGTATTTGGGAGAGTCTAGCTCAAAAGGACAAATGGCAATATTCAAAGAGAATTAAGAAAAATGATATAATGAGAAGAGCACATGAAACAATACTGATGATCACATCTGTGGACAAACATGTTTACTTGGAGCAGGTGGTATTATGAGAGACAATCTCAGTCCCAATATTTTCATGCATCCTATTATTTAACTTGAGAGAAGCTTTGCAGTCTTCATCAGGAACAAGGTTTACCTTGTATAATGTAACATAACACTGCATGCTGAGATAGGCAAGATTTTCAGTGGTCATATAGGAGAGCAGCCAGAAAGGGAAAGCCAAAGACAGTAGTTAGAAGGTAGTCATTGGGAGCTCTGCCATTAAGCTTCATGCAATTGTATCCAAGAGCCTGGGGTTATTTTCTCCAGATGGTGTCTATTTGTCTAACAGAAAGAAAATCTTTGAATTGCACTTGCTAAATGTTTTACAAGTTCTGATATATTTATTTAGGTGCTGCTAGAAGACATGATTAAATGAAGAGCTACTAGTAACATCTGGAACTGAGGCAGGTCCTGAAGAGCAGGAAGTGTGTGTGTGTGTGTGTGTGTGTGTGTGTGTGTGTGTGTGTGTGTGTGTGTGTGTGTGTGTGTGTCTAATGGGAGATTGGAGAGAGTCTGGAGGAGGGAATGAAGGAGAAGCTTAATTCAGCCTTGCAGATAGAATCTTAAAATGTAAAAACTAGGAAATGACCAGATGTAATGTTTTCACTATTTCTTAGTTATTTTGAAAGCTTAGAGTGCATGTCATTAATTTGAGGAAATACACTGTTAGTAATATGTATAATTTTAAATTTAATTCTTACTTGTCATCAGCTAGATTACCTTCAGGCTCTGGGTTTCTGAGCTTGTACTAATTTTCAGGGATGCTTTGGGCTTTGGTGTGGTTTTAACATGAGTGGTGGCATGAAGGGTGGTCTAATAGAGGGGAAGTAGATGTTCTCTTTTTGCAAAGGGGGAATTTTACATAGAACATGTAATTGCTGTGTACTGCAGGAGTATCTGAGTCTTCTCCCAGCATTGCCTTCTCCCTCAATCTTATATTTGTGGGGAAGGGCTATGTTAATATTTGGGCTTCTTATCTTTGAATCATAGACTTTTAAAGTTGAAACGGATGACCTCAGAGGTCATTTAGTCCTACTTGAAGCATGAATCCTTCCATATCAAAGTGGCAAGTTTTGGATTTCATGATGTTTATCTTTAAGTACCTATGGGGAAAACAGGGGTTGCTGTTTGATCCTTCACAGAATGAGACAGAAACACTATAATAACAAGGGGGAAATAAAGTTCTGTTTTTAACAAGAGATACTTAAACCTATGAAAATACTCAATGATACTTTCTCTAGTGTATGGTGTCTTTCTGTAATAGAATTTCCCTGGTAGTTAGGTTTTAATTTGTGGTGTTTCAAAGGGAGGTTTAATTGGTATCACTTTACATTCAGTGATAACAATTGTACTGCAATTTAACTCAGCTACATGGTTATTTTCATGTAATTACACATTAACTTCATTTAACCCATGTAATTACATACCAGAACCGCAGATTCCACAACTTAACCAGAAATGGGTAGAGAGATCATTAAATATAACTGTACAAGGTTACTAAGAAGCTTCTATTTGTGACAAAGAAATTTCTTTGAAAATCATGATATAGGCATTTGGTACAAGCCTGTTATGGTGTAATTGGAGCCATGTAATTATATAGTGGCATTTACATCTAGATGTACCAGTACTGATAAAGAACTAAATATGGTGTCAGATTAACTTTACTGGAAATCTTTATGTGTGTGTGGAAATGAATTAGGAAATCTATAAAAATGTCTTTTAACACACATCTGTCTTATGATAAAGATTTTATGAAACTAGCAATGCTAAGTTCCATGTTTATCACATTTTGCTGGTTTTTTTAGGGAACACAGGTCAGAGATTTAGAGTTAAAAAAAGGTGTTACAGACAATCTAGTCTGATTCTTTATGTTACTGATAAGGACACTGAGGTCATACTCAAGGTCACACAAATAAATAGATAAGCAAGGATTCAAAGAAGTTCTCAGGCTCCAAACAGAATGTTCTTTCCACTAGACCAAATTCCTTCTATACATCTTAAAGTCATAATGACGATGACAATACTTTGAGTATTACTAGGATTAAAAGGATGATTAAGGTGGTTTAAAATGTGATTTACAAATTTCCATTGCACATAAGATTGACCAAGTGTTTTCCATTCCCAGAATATTTGAATTTGCCAGTTGACACCATGATGCCATTCATTGATGTTTGAAGGTATAGGCAACCAACCAAATGCATCAAGATTAGTCTGTAGGAAGTATTAAGAACCAGAGGGTTACTTGACATCTGATATTTCACTTGGGTACTCCACTGTGGCTGCTACTGGCCTACAGTACACTGTGCAGCCATGGTCCATGACTCTGGGAGGAGTACATTCCCATTAGAACTGTAGTGAAATCACAGAAGAAGATCTCTTTTGTCCTTCAATTCCTTTTTCATGATTGCTCTTGGAGAATGGCAACAAAAACAACAAGAAGACATAGGTCACATGTATATGGCATTTCATGGTTTTTAATGCACTTTCTTCACAACAACCTTGTGATGTAAGAAGAGTAAGAATGATGACCCTCAATTTGGAAAACGATTACAAGACTTGTCCAGCTAGAAATTTCAGAACCAGAACTTGAATCAAGTCAACTGAGAAGGTCTGCAGTTTGTAATCAGGATTTTTGGTGTCTGAGAAAGCTTTGGAGGGAGGGAGTGAAGAGAGGAATTTATTTATGATGATATCCTACTGACGAGGATAGGCTGCTGAGGTTCAAGGAAGCCAATTTTGTGCAGATAATAGTAATTTAAAAAAAAACATATTAAGTGCCTACACTGTGCTAAGTGTGGGAATACAAAGGCAAAAGAAAGTTCCTGCCCTCAAGAAGCTTACAATCTAATAGGCAAGGTCATATGGGTAGAGTCTTTAGGGATGAAGTTAGCTCACAGGAACAAGCAAAAACCAGAGGGCAGACCTCAAACGATCAACTAGCATAGAAGGGCAGGAGCACTGGCAATTGAGACTAAGGTTAGAGAAACCTCAAGCCAAGAACAAAACTGTGGCAAGCTCAAAGGGAGTGATAGTCTTTCTGATTCCAGGTTTTTATCTTTTCATCTGAAGTTAAAAGGAGTTTGAAGGACCATTACCATGTTAGTACAAGTTATGTATGTTGTTGGAGCAAGGGGTCATCGTACCTGAGCTCAAATATCTGAGGCATAGAGAAAAATATGCAAAATCTTTTCCATTTTATGTGAAATAAAAATCATCTTTTTTATCTTTAGTGATCACCTTTATCTCTTACTTAGTTCAGATTCTCCCCTTAGAATAGTTATGTAAAGTATCTACCTTTTACAAATTTGTCTAGGGAGAGAATTTTCTTTAGCAAAATTCTTCTGTAAAGTTTATTTGGTAACTCCTTTAATATTTAGTTCACATATCCATTTTGAGCTGGTTGTCATAGTTTTCCCATCGATTCTTGTAAAATTGGGAATATGTCATCAAGTATAGCATAATTTGAGGTCTAGAAGAGCTATTTTCCTTTCTTTCCTACTTTTTCCCATTTCTTTCCTTCAAATTCTAGATCTTTTGTTGCTTCCAAATGAATTTGATCATTATTTTATCTATGTTTTTGAATTAATCTTTTGGTAGCTTAATTGGTATTGCACTAAATATATAATTTAGGTAATATCATCATTTTCATTATATTGGTTCTATCTAGTCACGAGCAATGGCTATCTCTCCAGTTCTTTAAACCGCTCATTATTTTTTTTTGAGGAACATACTGTAATTATAGTAAAACAAGTCTTTCATATACCTTGGTAGACTGATAGATATTTGAAGCAATTTGTAGTTACTTTGTAGGGAACTTCCATTTTCAACATTTCCTCATGGATGTTGTTTCTATTTCCCCTGACCTTGCCTTTGCCTCCCAAAAGGGGGAATACAAAGAAGTCTTCAAAAATTGGTGAGGAAGATTAACTTCAATTCCTGGAAAAATTCTATAGCTTATTATTAAAAGAATGGTTTGTAAATACTTAGAAAGGGAAAAGGGATCATTATAAACTATCATAGGTTCATGAAGAATACGTTATATTAGATCAGTTCATTTCACTTTGCAAAAGGGGCACCAAAATGGTATATTGTGAAAATTCCACATGCATAATATACCTATATAACCTGTCCTTGTGGGCAAGATGAAAGTATATAGGCTGAATGAAAGAAGAATTGTGAATTTGGAACAGGTTGAACAATCAGACACAAAGGGTAGTGGAATGTCACTTCATTCTTTACCCTATACTGTTCTATACTCATCAATGATTTGGCCAAAGGCATAGATGACATTTGTTTCACATTTTTCGATGATAGGAAATCAGTACTGTCCCTACTCCTACCAAGTACAACTACTACATTCTGTTTCCTTATGTATTAAACTCTGCATTCCCCATTACTGATTTTTTTTTGGCTTGGGTTGTTTTTTTTCCTTTTTTGGAGGGGGAAGGTAGGGCAATTGGGGTTAAGTGACTTGCCCAAGGTCACACAGCTAGTTTTTTGTGTTAATGTCTGAGGCTGGATTTGAACTCGGGTCCTCCTGACTCCAGGGCCAGTGTTCTATTCACTGTACCACCTAGCTGCCCCATCACCATTACTGAGTTTTGTAAACAAGTGTGTTTTTTCTTTAGCTGGATATAAATTGTCTCCTTGTCGATTTGCTGAGCTTTATAAAGCAAGTTTGCATTTTAGGGCCATGATCAGTAATGTTAACTTTATGAATTTATCAAAATATGAGTAATGATGGAAGATGCTGGCTTTGTTGAAGACAAAGTTAATACAAGGTCCAGAGACTCAAAGTGGGAAAGATTGTTAGCCCTCCAAGAAACTGGAATGTAGGCTAATGACAATTTAAATACAACTTATAAAATATATCCCCCCAAATTGTCACATAATTAATGAGTATCTGAGGAGGGATTTGAGTCCAGGTCTTCCTTTCTCCAAGTCTACTACATTATCTATTAGGAAAAAATGGAATATCAGAATGTAGATACAAAAGATTTTAGCAGGCTAAAAATTTACTGAATCTAAAGAAATAAAGTTTAATAGGAATAAAATGCAAAAATTACTTTTGGGTTAAAAATCAAATGCACAAATATAGGATGAGAGAAATGTGGTGAGACAAGAATTCACGTGGAAAAGATTTGAGGATATTAGTGATTCATGTGCTACCTAACTATAACTCAAGAATGTGACATGGCAGCCCCCAAACTATGAGACTTTAGGTGACATTTGAAGCAGTGAGTCCACAATGTCGGAGATTAGAGGTCTGCTATACTAGAGGCTATCCTGGCTAAATCACATCTCTGTTACGGTGTTTATTTCTAGGTGTCACGTTTTAGGATGGCTCCTGATGCATTTGAAAAAGTTCAGAAAACCAAATACATTCAGCAAATAATTTGACTCTCTTGTCGAAGTCTCTAATGTTCTCACTATTAGCACAGTAGAAAGCTCTGAGTTGTCACAGAATAATGATAAGGATGCAGATCTATAGTCATGAATGAGTCAGGATAAATTTCAACATGGAATGAGGTTTCTGGTGAGTTGCCCCAGGGATCTCTGTTTGGCCTTGTACTAATTAACATTCTTTCTGAAAAGGTATATATATTCATATAGGTATGTGTGTACGTATATATGTATTCATGTACATATGTACCAATATAACCTTGTGAAATTTGCAGATGACACAAAGTTGGAAGAAATAGTACAGCTATTTTCATATTTCACATGTTGTGAAGTCAGTAAGTTAAGAGTCCTGAGCAGAATCTAATAAAATGGCATTCAATAGAGATAAATGCAAAATTTTGAGCAAGTTCAAAAAATTTCATAAGTACCACAGAGTAGGGCATGCATGGTTAGATAGCAATTTTAGAGGGACAAAATTTTGGAGATTTGTGTGGACTGCAAGCTCTATATGAATCCTATATGATGGGATGTGAACTGAAGAAAGCCATCCTTATGTATTTGGAGGGCTATCATGTGAAAGAGAGGCTAGACTTGTGTAACTTGATCCTGGAATACAGAACCATGACACTAGAGAATGGTGGGTATTTTATAACACATATTTTGGTTGGATATATGGAAAAAGTCTACCACTCAGAGCTGTTTAATAAAATGGGCTGCCCTGGCATGGTAGGTATTCTTTTACTGGGCACTTTCATGCAGTGTCTTAATGGCCATTTATTAGGGATGTTTTTAGCAAAATTCTATCACATACTAGATGATCTTTAAGGTCTCTTCCCCACTCCTGGATCCTATGGGCTACTACCCTTCTCTGCTGTCACACTTTTAATGGAATGAGATGAAATTCTGCAAATTAACAATAAAAAGAGATTGGAAAGTTTTCTATACAAGGAATAGGGACAGGGCTCTGTACTGAGTATGGATAAATACAGGAGCTAGTTTGGATTTCTCTGTGTTGTATTTCTCCAGCATGTGTTCAATTCCCTGTGTTGGCTTGCATAACTCAGTGGTGAATTCAATCATAAGTGATCCTTTCTTGGTAGCTTGGTGCAAATAAGAATAGCAATTTATTAATTTGCAATAAAAACTATACTTAAGAGGGAGTGTTGTGTGGTGGATAGAAGGTTAGGCTTAGAATTAGGAGAACCCAGGTTTGACTGCTACCTCAGAAAATTATTAGCTGTTTAAAACTGGGCAAGCCATTAAACTTTTCTGGGCCTTGGTTTTCTCATCTGTAAAATCGGGAGATGGGGGGCTGATTTTGCTGAGTTTTAAGGCTTCTTCTAGCTATTATCTATTATCCATGGTTTTCTTGGTGCCCTAGGGAACTTGCTAAGATTAAAAAGTACATAGAATTTACTATGTATCATCCCCAAAGGGGAAAATGTTAAAAAAAGTCAAATCAAATCATCAATTTGATTTTGTAACAAATTACCTTCCTGTTACCTGACAAGACTTCCTTTCCTTTGGAAGACCATGATGAAGAAGCCCTATTAATGAGCTAGGTTTTCTGGTGAGAATGGAGTTCAGAGACCTTGGGGTTAGTGATCTTTTTCTTTTGAGTTAGATTAGTTCGTGATTGATCACCTTGCCCCAGTCTAGGGCAGGATATCTGTCTTGAAAACCGTACTTGTGTAAACTAAACATTCTCCTTGAGATGATATCTACCGACTATGGATACATTACCTATGTCCTTGTTATAAGATTCCAATATCACATACAAAGCATTACTTCATCTCATTTATTGAATATCTCATTTCTGCTATCATTTCATTTCCACATTCTTAACCATGTTCAAATACAATATTTTACATATCTCCTCCCTGGGTTTGGGGTTTCTCTTATTTCTCTGGACCATTCACATTCTTTTTTGCTATAGGTATACTGATACATGTGTAAGTGGAATGCTAATTTATGCAGACTTGACTACAGATACTTCTCATTTTCATATGTGTCAAGGATAGAGTACTAATTTATGCTGACCAGAATCAAAGAAGAGAAAATTCTTCTTAACCTTTCCTTTCTTCTTTTTCTACATGATTCTTTGCATCCACCTCTGCCCACCCAGAACAATCAGCATACAGAATATTATCTTTGATGACAGGGAGACTTATTATCAAAAAGTCAGACTTCACAAAATGTTAGCACTGAAAAGTACCTTAATCTAGTCCACTCTCTCATTTTACTGATATCAATGTATCAAGGGCTAGAGACGTTAAGCTTCTAGGTCAAGGTCACAGAGGTAGCAATAAGTAGAACCAAGTTTCACTTCCAAGACCTTTTATTCCAAATCCAGCCCTATTTCTATGATATCACATGGCTTTTCCTATAGGGTAAATTTACTTCTGTGAACATACACATAATCATAATTTAACTTACTATAATTTAGCTTTAAATTTAAATGTTTAAATTTAACTTACTATAGATTTAGCTATCATTTTAAAATGTTTTTTATTTTGAAAGGAAAAATGCATTACTGGTAAACATGTATGGGATGCCTAAAATTTTAATCTCTAACATATATCCTTAATACTGAGTGTCACTTAAAATTATTTCATCTTCTTTTTTACATGCTCTTTTCCCACAGTTCAAATAATTAATTGAAAATAAAAGTGAAGGAAAGAGGTCATTAGAATATAAAAATAAATAGACTCTGTAGACATTCTGAAATTACAGTAATATAGGAAAGTATCCCTCCTCCCATATTCCCCCAAGAATTTGAAAAAGATA
Organism: Gymnobelideus leadbeateri; assembly: GCA_011680675.1. Classification (NCBI taxonomy): domain Eukaryota; kingdom Metazoa; phylum Chordata; class Mammalia; order Diprotodontia; family Petauridae; genus Gymnobelideus; species Gymnobelideus leadbeateri. Next base: position 321,591 of record WOXC01009349.1, on the reverse strand, counting down.
AGTATTATCTCTCATTTTTTCCCCAAGGGTGGAGGGGGACCTTCAGAAGTAAGTATTTTTCAGCTTCTTTTGTCTCCGTATGAGCCAAGTTTGATAGCTTGAGACTATAATGTATTACTGTGGCAACCTTCAGTCTGTTACATAAATCATCTGAACATTCAGCAAGAACTGTCCAACAGTGCCATTCATGTGCTCAAGCCAATGATCCTGCAAACAATTTTTTTGTCTTTCTTCACATGTTAGACAATGGCTATAAATCACATTCATTTATAAAAACACACAATGTACTAATTTATCAAGCAACAGTTATCAAAAAATATGATAGTAGAAGGTACAACTTTTATTTCATTATGTTCATCAATTTTTCTTTCTCAGGTTAGGCAAAGGGCAGTGCCTCAAGAAACCATTAATTTTCTGACATGACATTCATTCACTTAATAGATATTTAGCCAGGGCCTACTGTGTGCATGATCATGTGTGGAAAAATTTAAATTGCTTTTTAAAATTTTCTGGATATTCTGGAAACAAAGTTCAGGTGATAGCAGGATGAGGTGGATAAAGGTTATTTGGAAGCTAGAGATCAGGCAGACCTGTAAGAGATGAGGCAAGCAACTGGAGAATGTCCAAGGGGCAATTTTAGTTTGTACCTAAAATTACATTTTATTGACTCCAAACCACAAGAAGAGATTTTCTTCATAGGTTTGTTGTCTTGGGACAAAGCTTCCTTATGAAACTTATTCAAAAGTTTATTTAAAATGTCCTCTTGTCCACAATGGTCAAGTTTAGGATTTCCAACAGTACTTTCTCTCCTCATTTCTATACACTGTCTTCCTTGGCTTCCTTCTATACGTTTCTCAAATTCTACCTTCTTCAAGGACTTTCCTAGTGACTTCACTATTACCAGTGTCTTCTCCCTGAAATTACCTCCCATTTACATGTATTTATTTTGTCTATGCATGGTTGCCTGCAGGTTGATTTCCCTACTAAAATGTGAGCTTCTCAAGTTAGGGACCAAGTTTTTTTTTCCTTTTCTTTTTATTCCCTGTGCTTAGCATAGCACCTGGCACATTGTAAACAGATAAATTCTTGGGGAAGAACAGGATTGATCTGGCATAGATTCTTGTTATATCTTAAGCTCAGTGCAATAGACATCAATCATAACCACAGACTAATGATTTAGAGCCTTCCTGCCCCATTAGTGAGCATACTACTAGGGTTAATTACTCAGAGTCCTATGCCCAAGCTTCTTTTCTGGAGATGTTTCCTTATCCTCTGTGAATCTGGTCTCATTTACTAGGGTTTCCCTACTGGAGAGGGAGGCATCTTAGTATCAGCCTTGTCATATGGACAAAGTTCAGGTCTTGTGACAAGTTTATTCACTGTGAATTATGAGCTCTTTGTAGCAAGGTCTTTGGCCACGGCCATGACTGATGTCAGGGCCAAAACCCTCATCATGGGAATTCATTGTTTTGTTACAGAAAGTGATCAATTTCAGGGGTTCTGGAATAGTATATATGGATAGATAGGGATTTTCAAGCAATCAGAAGATTTAGAGCTAGAAGGCATCTTAGAGATCAACTAGTCTGACACCTTCATTTTATAGAAGAGGAAACTGAGGCCCACAAATACTAGGCAACTTGCCCTACCCCAATGATGTCATTCCTCCCTCACCTCTGTTAGAATGAGTTTCTTAAGTAAAGGGACTATATCATTTTTTTGTCTTTGTGTCCATACCACCTGACATGGTGCCTTGTTTACAGTGGGTGCTAAATCAATGGATTGAAACTAAAGTCAAAGAACTGATAAAAGGCATACCTTGGAATCCAATTCAGGTGTCTGGATTCCCAATCCCATGTTTTTTCCACAACATACAGTGCTACCATTCAGGGATCTGGAGTTACCATGTACTCAAAACAATTGGAGACTATTCCTGGTTAGGATTCTGAATCCTTGATCTTGTTGACGTGAATATTCTATACACCATTGTAGATTCCAACATATCCATGTCTTTTCATCTTAGGCGATACTTGTCCATGTCTTCTTCTGTAAACCCTACACAAATATTCTACCCAACACAATGAAAACCTTCCTCTGACTTTTATTATTCTTTAATAGCATATAAATACCACTGCTGCACTTGGGCCATCCAGATGTTGTACCCTCCCTCTTATGTTTATTGTGTCATAGCACATACCCTGTAAATAGTATTTTGACTCAAGTCAAATTAGGAGAATACAGGAGGATCTGGTTTCTGCTTCCTATAACTAGACAAAATTATCTGCTTATGTAACATGGATAGAATGAACAACACATCTTACTTATTTCTAATAATTTGTGGGGTCTAGGCAGTGGTTGTTTGTCTTCTTGTTCAGAATTTAAGATATTTTAAGGGTCAAAATGCTGTCAAAACTAAGGGTTGCTTAATAAGTAGAGAGGTGAGTCAGACCAGAGATGACAACGGCCCAGAGATAAGAAAGACCTTGCAGAATGGGAAAGGTCCCTGAAGGAGATACAACCAGCAAATAAAAGGAAAAAAATCTGGGTGAGTCAAGGAGGTTCCAGAAAGTTGCAACAGGCAGAGATCATGGCAGGTAAGTGAGACACTGTCTGTGGAATACAGCAGTGGTCTCTCTCTCTATCTATCCATCCATCTATTTGTTCTGCATCTCTTTCTCTGCCCCTATCTATCTGTAACTAGGTAACTACTGAGATATATTCCAACTCTCAAGTTCTAGGATTTAGATTCCATTATTGTACCTAACATTGTACCTACTTACTATCTATATAACCTTTTCTGATTTGTTTAACTTACCTGGACCTTCTCTTCCATGCATGTACACATAGAGATACACATACAGTCAACTAAAATTAAGTTGTAATCTCATTACTGAAGATGTTCATATTCTAACTACATACATATATAATAAGCATTTGTATGTATACATAGATAGGTATTCATGTGTGTATATTTGTGTGTGTACATACACACACACACATATATATATACATAGATATATGTTTATATCTATCTATCTATCTATGTTAAAAGAACTCAAGATTTGGAGGGAATAAGTTCCCCAGTTTGTGGGATACATCCATTTGAATGAACTTAGAGGAGGACATGGATAAGAATATAAAATGGACAAGCAATTTGTAATCTGCAAATCTTCATTAATGAGATCACAGATTAATTTGAGTTGAATGTATGTTTGTCTGTGTGTGGCTGTATGTTTGTGTACATGTAAGAGGAGCTCCAAATAAGCTAAACAACTTGGCAAAGGTTATACAGGTAGTAAGTAGGTACAATGTTATACAACAGAATTGGAAAAACAATTTGAGAGTTGGAATGGACCTCAGAGCTATCTAGTTCAATCCATGTATAAAAGAAATCCTTACTATATCATACCTGACAGGTGTAATATATGTATAATATACATTCATATATAGTCACATATAATATATGCTCTCTTTATATATAAATTATACAATATAGGTAGGAAATTAATACTGAGCCAGAGAGGTAATTTCACAGAGTTAAAGGGCATATTCTTCTGTTTGGATTTTCCTCTCACCCTGATTCAAAGAATTAGAATGAAAGAAAATTCTCTACACTGACAAGTAATTCTTATTCTCTGACTAGGGAGCACCTAAAATGGACCCAGAGGTCGAAAAGAATTCTGTACTATTAAGGATATTTACTCTAGAGTAAAGAAGAGGTTCAGAGAAGAGACCAGATATAGAAGTAGATTCAGAAAAAGAGATGGTTTTTCTAATCTAATGAAGAGAGGCAGGATAGAAAGAGGGTTAGCCTTGGAATCAGAAAGACATGGACAAGTAAATCAATTTTTCAGTGCCCTAGGAAATTATTTAAGACTATGTATTATAGACAAGTTGCTAATTTAGATGACTGGAAGAAGTTCTTTCTACCAATGATGTCCCAAGCCTGGAACAAAAAAAAAAAAAGAATAACTATGGGAGGTCTCAATAAATATTCAGGAACTTTATGTCTTGAAATATGATCGAAGACCAATCAGGGAGAAGGGCATGCTTGGAGAGTATACACATATAATATATATCATGTAATCCTAGAGAGTGTTAGAATCTTTTGTGAAAGGATGGAGAGAGAGAAGGAAGTAAAAGACAGAAATAGGAAAGAAAGGAGGCAAAGAAGGCTAAGATTAGAATGAAGAGAATCGGGGCAGCTAGGTGGCGCAGTGAGTAGAACGTCGGCCCTGGAGTCAGAAGGACCTGAGTTTGGTTCCAGCCTCAGACGCCTAACGCACACACAAACAAACAAACAAAAAAACCTAGCCGTGTAACCTTGGGCAAGTTACTTAACCCCAATTGCCCTCCAAAAAGAAAAAAAAAAAGAATGAAGAGAATCACAATTAAGCACAATTAAGAAAAGGAAGAGGAAACTATAGGAAAGGAAGGAGTAGCAGAGGAGGGGGTACATGAAGAAGGAAGGGACAACAAGCTACAGAGAAGGGCAGCCTTAGAAGTTAATGGGACAAAAAATAACACCCATTTCCATTTTCATAAATATTTTATTGTTTTCAAAGCACTTTGCCCCTCCTCACTAGATTATCACAGAAACACCATGAGATAAATCAAAAGAAGAAAGAACAAAGTAAACAATGTGTGTGTATGTGTGTGTGGGGCGGGGGGGGGGGGAGGTGAATTAAATATTTTCAAATTTAGCCCACAATTTTGTTTGTTGAAAAACTGGATGGGGACCATAAAACAGACTAATTTGTTATGACAGCAAGTTCTAGAAGAAAAGGTAAAAGAGTAGTCCATTCACCTTCTGACCACATATTTCTAATATAAAATTAAGCCAGGTCAAAACAGTCTGGCTGCATTTAATGATATCTCCCTTGGCATATAGTGAGAAGAAACTCACAGAAAAGGGATCTGCATGTCCTGTGTAAATATATTTACTATAAAAACATCCTTTTTTACTGATTACATGAAATAACATATGTAAAACACTTTGTAAACCTTATAAAACCCTAGATAAATGCTAGCTATGCTAATAATCAGTATTACCATCACCATTGCCATCATCATTATTGTTGTTTATTTTCAATTGTGTCTATGTCAGCCTAACAATTCATTCCTGGGCAGACCTCCAGAAATCAACCCTTTTGGATTTGCTACATAGAGAGTCAATTGCCACTATTTATAAACAAATATGACAATTCACTCACACTGAAGCAATTTGTCTAATACCACTTCAAACAAATTCTCCCAAGAAACCATCATTACATTTTTAAGTCACTATGAATTCCTTGGTTTATAAGAATACATCCAAGCGATTAATCTCCTATTTGTGTGACCTTAAACCTTAGTCACTTAACCTCTATGGACCTCAGTTTCTTAATCTATAAAATGAGAAAATGATCTCTACTGTGTCTTCATGCTTGAAATCCTACCATCTTATTATATTAAAAATAATACTTCCATTATTCCAGCATATCTTAAGAATACTTATCTGATTTTAAGGACAAATCAGTGAAGCTTCTGTCCAAAGAGAAGAATGAAGCCATCACAAGTATCTTCTTTGGGGAAAAAGGAAGATAGTCTCAGGGCAGAGAAAAAGATGGAAGGTGAGAGTTACCTTAAAAAGACCCTTTCGGAGCCTCAGTTTTTACATAATTAAAAAGGGAGAAACAATTCATCCCAGCACACCAAGAAGGTTTACTGATGACACATTATTTCTTAATATCTTTCAACTCTTTGTAAATGGAGATTGCTTAGAGACGTAGTATCATCCATCATCCAATTATTTTGGATTTACTAAACTGTTTCAGTTCTCTGTTGTTATTTCTTGTTAGATATGTTCCATGGAAGGCCAGAAAGATGAAGTTGAAAAATGTGAGATGGTGAAATTAAGGAGTAAGTTTAATTTTTCATCTCTTCATCTGCTCATTTATTAAACATAACTGAAAAATTTCTAAATTTAAGATTGTAAAGTAATAAAAGAATACTTTTCAAAATTAATCAATACTGGCTAGCTTAGAGGGGTGAGATGCCAACATGACATCCTTGTCCAGGTACTCATGTGTCTCAGTAGGCCTGGAAGAGTTGCTGCTGAAGCAGCAGTCTTACTTTCACAACCAATGCTCTACAATTCAGATTTTTTTGGAGACCTTATCAAGAAAACATATTCTCCCTAAAGCTTGAAAAACATACCACAAGACAGTCCCAATAAAATTCTTAAGCATATTCAGCAACAAATATTTATATTCTGAAATAAAAAATGAGCCTTACACTCACAAATCCCACAGCTTGGAAATGTATATGATACACAACATTTAACCTGTCAACAGCCTCATTAGTGTCATTGACTAGGATCTGGCAATCAGTAGATGGTGTGTTCTACATGTGTTTACATTTTAAAATGCTCTTAAAATAGCTCTACTATGGAGCTACATAAAGCAGTGGACAAATGGAATTCAGTTTAAACCTACAGATGTTCCCCAAATCTCTGAATTCAATTACTCTTCAAGGAGACCACATAGAGCAAACAGATTCAGTATTAAACTTGAAAATAAAAGAAAAGAAGGGTGGGGGAGAGCAGAGAATCATTTGAATATTAACACCAATATGTAAGTGACATTAGTAAAATATGCTAAAAGATTGGTGGACCTTTTAAAAGTCACTGGACACTTAAGGCAAGCATTCCTTATTTGGATCATACCTGTTATGACTGTCTATACTGGCTATTAAGACATTTTTATAAACTGCAAGAAATATGTGAGCTATTACAAGATATAATTCTGAAAAACAGACTTCTATGTAAGAAGCCAATTTAGGAAGAAAACAACATAAACAATAGTAACTTGTGTGCTCAAGTGAAGCATCTTTTTAATTTTGAGTAATGAAGATGTCAAGCCAAATGCTAGAGTAGTTTAACTTAATTAGGTGGCCTATTTTTCCAAGCAGCCTTTCATTTCCCATTGAAAACTCAGCTTGTATGCAAGGCAACAAGAGCAATTTTGTCTGTAATGAATACCTCCGGGATTGCACAGAGTAATCATTTGAATGTTACACTGAAGACTGGTTTGAGTAACTAGTTTGGGCTTGTTGAGATGCCAGACTCTGTTAGACTAACTAGATTAATCAAAGCATGGCAGTTTTATCATTTTATTGGGTCAAAGTTCATAAGGTCAAGTCAATGTTCCTTCTGGAGCCTCTGCCAGAAGGAAGGTTGTTTTAATTTGTAGTTCAAATTCATGTCATTATCATGGACCAAAACAAAAAAAGGTATTTTAAATAAAGTATACTTAAAATGTGTTGCCTTGACTATTTCTTAGGCTTATATCTCATAACTGATCCAGCTCCCAAACCGTGAGTGAATTTCCTAGTCAGAAAAGTATATCATTAAAGTATGTTGCTTATACTCTTTTTCAAATTTAAATCTATGTATGTATATTATATATCTGCGCACATATATATATATATATATATATATATCTGTGTATGTATACATATACATATATAAATGTATACAATTGCAATACAGATGTTAAAAGTTCCTCTGCAGAAAAGGAACTTGGAAATGTTTTTTTTTCTTGTGTGTGTATATGTATGTATGTATGTACCCAAGGTTAGGATATTTCTGTTGTGCACACTGATTTCTAATCATTACTTTAAATGAATGCCTGATACTGAATTATTCTAGTTATAACTTAATAATATTTATATATGCATATATATGCATATGCATACAAATACACACATATATATGCAGCCTTTGTAGGATTGACATATTAATTGTAAAAGAGTCTAATAAAACTAAATATTTGTCAGATAAAAGGAGTTTATTCTGTACTGTATTACTCTTGATCTTGAGGCCAAGTAAGAAACAAAACCAGAGAAAGAAAAGCAGTGGTACTCAACCATTTTAAAACTTTATGGGATATGTGATAACAAATGTTGATTGACATGAATGAAAAAACATAGCCTGAAATATTATTTCTGGTCAAGATATGAAATATGCAGGAAAAGTATAACTTTCAAAACTTGATTAACAAAGGCCAATGAATTAAGCATGTAGACAGTGGCAAAGTCCCCTTAAACAGATATATTCATAAAAAGCCAAGTTTAGTCCTCAATTTAATCTAAACAGATAGCACTATGATGGTCTCACTTTTTTTTTTCATTTTTGTCTTTATACCCATAGTGATTAGTACAGTAAATAGTAGATATTCAATAAGTGCTTATAAAAGTGAATTGTTTTGGGGGAGCGGAGCCACGATGGCAGAGTAGAAACAGCTCATCTAAGCCACTCTGCCCCCAGATTCCCCCCAAACTATGTAAAAGGGGACTCTGAACAACTTCTGGAGCCCCAGCACCCACAGAACGACACAGAGAAGCTAACCTCCCGCTGAGGACAGCCCAGCAGCCCTGCAGGAAGGACCAGCGCAGCTGTCTGGGACCTGGCAGTGGGCAGAGCGCAGGTCCGCGTGAGCCAGGGTTTTAGCCCCAGGGCGGCAGGGCCAGCAGCCAGCTGGAGAGACCCCAGAACACCAGGAGCTGTGGTGACTCCAGAATTATCAACATAGACATGCCTAGGTCAAAGTAAGAGGTTAGTGTCCTATGGACTTTGGGACTGGTATTTGGGGAATGGGTCGGCTCCCTCCCCTGGGGGCTAGAAGCCGCTGAGGAGACATGCCATTTTGTAGTTTTCAGAGGCAGCTCCAGCTCCCGGCCTCCAAATTGTAGGGAGATCCAGCGATCAGTCTTGGGGGGTAATCGCTCTTGCTTTAACCTCCCTGGATCTGGACTGTGATCTAGGGTGGAAGTCATGGGTGGGTTTACAGCTTGCCAGAAAGGGAAGTTGCCCCCCACACATTTGGGACAAAAATTCCTCTATCTGGCCTTAAAGCCATAGTGTGGCAACAAGCCCAAAAGTCAAGTAAATAAGTGGCAACATGCCAAGGCAAAGGAAACAGAAAAATGCAACCCTAGACTCCTATTTTGGGGGCATAGAGCGGGAAAAGGACTGTGAGGTCAGAAGTCCTGCTCCAAAAGCCCCAGGGGAAAACATGAGCGGGTTGCAGGCCATAGAGGACCTTAAGAAGGACTTTAAAAATCAAATAAGAGAAGTGGAGGAAAAATTGGAAAGAGAAATGAGAAGGATGCAGGGAAAGTATGAAATGAGGGTCAACAGCCTGACTGAGGAAAACAACACCTTAAAAAATAGACTAACTCAAATGGCAAAGGAGGCCCAAAAGGGCAATGAGGAGAAGAATGCCTTAAAAAGTCGAATTTGCCAGATGGAAAAAGAATCTCAAAAGTTCACTGAGGAGATTCATTCCTTCAGAGTTAGACTGGAGCAAATGGAAGCTAATGACTTTATGAGAAATCAAGATGCTGTTAAGCAGATCCAAACAAATGAAAGATTAGAAGGCAATGTGAAATATCTCATGGGAAAAACCACTGACCTGGAAAATAGATCCAGGAGAGACAATTTAAAAATTATTGGACTACCTGAAAGCCATGATCAAAGAAAGAACCTAGAAATCACCCTTCAAGAAATTCTCAAGGAAAACTGCCCTGATGTTTTAGATCCAGAGGGCAAAATAGAGGTTGAAAGAATCCACCGATCACCTCCTGAAAAAGATCCCAAAAAGAAAACTCCCAGGAATATTATAGCCAGGTTCCAGAATCCCCAGATCAAGGAGAAAATACTACAAGCAGCCAGGAAGAAACAATTTCAATATTGTGGAAACACAATCAGAATAGCCCAGGACCTGGCATCTTCTACACTGAGGGATCGAAGGGCATGGAATATGATATTCCAGAGGGCAAAAGAACTGGGAATGAACCCAAGGGTCACCTACCCAGCAAAACTGAGTATTTTGTTTCAGGGGAAAATATGGTCATTCAGTGGAATAGAGGACTTTCAAGCATTCTTGAGGAAAAAACCAGAATTGAATAGAAAATTTGACATCCAGACACAAGAAGCAAGAAATGCCTGAGAAGGTAATCAGGGAAAAGAAATCAAAAGGAACTTATCAAAGTTGAACTATTTACATTCCTATATGGAAAAGCAATAACTGTGACTGATGATATCTTTCTCACTATGAAAATAATGGAAGAAGGGTGTGTGGTCATATGAATACATATGTGAATGTGTGTGTATATGGTTACAGTTATATATGGATAGAGGGCATAGGTTGAATTTGTTGGGAAGGGAGAATACTCAAGGGATGAAATTATGAGGTGAGAGAGGAAAGTGGCAAGAGGAGATGGGGAGAGACAGGGTAGGGTAAACTATCCCATGTCGAAGAAGCAAGGGGAAGTGGTTGCAAGGGAGGGGGAGAATAGGAAGGCTAAAAAGGCAAAACCACATTCACATTGAATTTGGTTCAGGGAGAGAATGACATACATACTAAATGGGATATCTCAACCTGCAGCAGGATAGGGGGAAGGGGGATGAGAGGAGGGTTGATGGATGGGAGGGCATCCTTGGGGGGAGGGGAGGTTGGAAGTACCCACTATAGAAGAGGGACAGGATCATGTAGGGAATGGACCAGGTGGGGGGTGGGATGAGTGGGAGGGAATCATAAGCAGCCTTGTACAATATATCTACTATGATAATGTTTTGCATAGCTAGACATGTACAACATATACTGAATTACTTGTCTCCCAAGAGGGAATGGGTGACAAGGGAGGAAGGAAATGGATCTGAAATTCGAGGTCTTAACATTAAATGTTTCAAATATATATAAATACTATTATTAATACTCTTTTTCTTGTAATAGGGAGATAAGAGGTGCAGGCATTGGGACACAAAGATTCACCTTCCTCTAATGGAAAAGTCGATGGGGGTATGGGAGAAGGTATGGGAGAGAGCAGAGTGGAGGAAGCGATATCTTGTGGGACTGCTATTCTGGGAGGTTGGGTAGGGGAATAATGGGGGGAAAATGATTGTAACTCAAAATTTGGTGGAAATGAATGATGTAAAACAGAAGTTAACAAAACATTTGTTTAAAAATAAAAAAGTGAATTGTTTTGATTTTTCTTTCCTTGTATGATGGGGCCTCACAAGATAATTTTTACATCATCACTGAAGTAGGCTTCCCTTAGCAATTGGTATACGTATACACATATAATGCAAGCGGGAGACAGTAAGGTACTGAACAGAGAGAGCTCTTGGTATCAGAGTCAGAAAGACTTGGATTCAAGTGTCATCTCTGACACTAACTAGCCATGTGACCTTCTGCAAGCCACTTAATTTTCCAGTGTTCCAAGCAACTCTCTAAGAGTCTAAATTAGAAAAAAAGGTGGTGACGTGCAATGGTAGAAGTTCCCTACTGGGAGCTCACTATATTGAAGAAATTACAGGCATAGTAAAATAATAATGCCTATCTCTCATATTTTAGATTTTTGAATAATTATAAATTCACAAAATCAAAATAATTTTAAGCTATCATGTTTAGCTAAAGAACTTCTCTAATTAAATAAAAATGTTTTTAATCACCCTATTTGCTATGGAAGGGCAACTAGGTAGCACAAAAGGGTGCTAAAGTCAAGAATATTCAACTTCCTGTGTTCAAATCTGACCTCAGACATTTGTATCTGGGTGGCCCTGGGCAAGTCACTTAACCATGTTTGCCTCAGTTTCCTCATCTGTAAAATGATACAGAGAAGGAAATGGTTAACTACTCTAGTATCTCTACCAAGAAAACTCCAATGGAGCCATAGAGTTGTACATGACTGACATAAATGAACAACAAAACATTTACTATGCAATGATATTAAATTTGGGAAAAAAAAAACACACACCTTAAACAATTAACTTTTAAAAGAGAAATCTAATGCTGGGCCAAGATTCAATGATTTTCCCTTAAAATTTTTTGCTTTTTCTAACACACTAGCCTCACATAAGATAAATATAATTTCTGGAGTCACTGAAGTTAGCATCAGAGCTAGCTCTAAGCTATAGGCACCAACTGCTCTGCTAGAATCTTTCATCTTTCTTGTCCAAGAGCTCAGTCAGATACTTACATTCAAAATTCAGAGACCCAAATTCTAGCATCCCCACTGATCAAACTCCAACTTAGCTGTGTTGGAAAGTGAACTGGATCTAATATATATATTTAAAAGCTTTACTCAAAAGAATGCAGAATGTAGTTTTTAGCAAGGATAGACAAAGAACTAAATCTGCTCAATTTCTTCTAGTCAGATTATGTGAATTCTCTAATCTATCTGGCAGTAAGGCACAAGGGATTCTCTAGATCCACTTTAATGAAAGAAAGGTGTGAGTTTTGTTGTCGTTAGTGTTGCTGTTATTATTTTTAAACTAAAGAATTGTGCTTCCTAAGCTTTTTCATGCAACAAAAATGAGATATGGTTCTACCATTTCAGAAGGCCCAACTAGACAAAGCAAGGTCCCAGTGTCTGTGGGATTGGTTGATTAATTGTCAACAACTGGCTCATGTGGAGGCTATTCATAGGAGAAACCCAAAACAATGGAAGAGTACAATTTGCTTTCCCCAAGCATTGATGTTTCTTGACATATAGGTTAGGAGTAACCTAGACAAATAGAACAGAAACTAACATCAATGAAGTGATAAAGGGTATGATAAAGGATATGAGAGGTGACCTCTGTCTATTGGACTTAGAGTCAGAAGGTCTGGGTTTGAGTCTTGGTTATAATCATATGCAGATGTTGTGAAATGAGTTTACCCTCCTAGACCTCAGTTTTTTCATTTCTAAAATGAAAGATTCAGACTAGGTGATTTCAGCAGACTCTTCCCACTCTAAGAGTCTGTGATATTGAATTTCCCAGAAGGTTGGTCAACTCACTAACATTTTTCAATCCACTCTATTGAGTGAATCATTTAGAAAGGAAGAACATATTTTGTACTGAGCTGCATGCATTTCTTAATAACATGAGACCTCTTCCATTCGTATAACTCAAACTCAATCCCCTGGAAGAATAAGTTAAATTGGTTATAACTGAAACACTAAGAGGTCACCACAATTAGAAGTATTATAAGGCAATGTGGTAAATGTTCTAAGAATGAAATCCAGAGAACAGGAGAAATGTCATGTGTTTTTATTACATAGTTGGCAGGCATATCATGGGTGGTGTAATTAATTTAAAAGCTGCCTACCAACTACAGAATTAGATCCAAAAAAGGCTTGTGTACACTAGCATAAGAGGTATAGAATGCATGCAGTGGAGAGTAGTGCCAAACAGCCCTTTGGGACTGTCTAAAAGAATATCATTAATTTTTACAGTATACTTACACTTCTGGCTCAGTTCCAGCAATGGCTTTCTATAAAAATCATTTCAAGTATAGAATTATGCTATTTGCTTGCAGCAACATCACAGGAGCAGTAGTGCGCCATATGTTGCTACTTAGCAACTTAGTCTATAAGTCCCAGAGCATGTACGGATTTGAAAATTGAACAGAAATTATAATTGTTGAGTGATGCTGTGAGGCAAGTTGTCTAAGATTACCAAACTATGCAGATGTTTGATGTTATGTAGGAAAAAGAACAAAACTATTTTTTTTAGCTGCAGGATGACTGAAGTCTTATTTATGTTAGCCTAAAGGGGATAAATTGATTAAAATTCCCGAAAATAATACCAGGTAATGGTTTTGTGAAAATACCACATTACAGTTGGAAAAAAGGCAAGGGGGGAGAGGGAGAACTCAAGTGTAAATTCTGCTAAGATTATTCAGTGACTTTAATTTGTAAACTTAATTTCTCCCAGTGTATGAACTATCTTACACTAATTGAATTGTTAGCAAAGCTCAATTTTTAAAAAATACTTTCAGAACAAGATTAAATTATTAAAAGAAAATGATTCTGTTTCTGGTTCAGAAACCTACCATCATTTTCAAAAATACAAATTTGGGATTGTTTTTACCTTGGTAAATGAGATCACTGGTATTTAAAATGCACTTGGTGAATACATGGCATAAAATTTTTAAACTAAAAATGTTTGATTTTTAGACTGATGCTTAAATTATCCATAGTACTTCCATTAAAAAATCTAGGAGGTGGTGCTAGGGGAAACAAAAAGCATATATCAACTGCAAATTTACAATGCTTTCTTCAAAACTCTTCAAGACCAACCTAATGATTCTCTGAAAGGTAGCAGCTGCTTTATAACAGTAATCATTCACTGAGTTTGTGTTTCTACTGTTTCAAACAAATTCAATTAGCCCCTGCACTTCAAAACCCTAAAGGCACAAATGAGACGACATGAGGTTGCTTTAATCTAATAGTAATACTAAACTTGTCAGTACAGTTTGGGGATTGATGGTTAGAAAAAAAATTAATAATAACATTTTTCATTTTTTAATCAAACAATTCCATTCACAACCACCTATGGATCTTAGAGCATTTTTAGCTGATGAATACAGTCACATGAGAATCCTAAATGCAAAATTAAGGCTTCCAAAGGCATTCTCATAGTCATTACTGCAACAGATCAAAAGAAAATGGAGTCTACAGATATGGAAACCCAAAATACCATTTTTGGTTGAATCCTAAGTGTTTACTTTAAAAACACTATTGATCAAGGAATGGAGGTTTCAAAATAGTTATTATACAACATTTTATAGCCTATTTATGGTCAATTATTAAATATAAAATAGGATACAGGATTATAGATTTAGAGTTGGAAACTACCTTATTCAGAGAAAGAAGTATTCAAAATCACTGTAAATGAATTCATACTCCTGCTCTTCTGACTTATCAGACTTAAAATTGAAATGATTTTACTACTGCCATAAAATACAAGGAAGAAAAGGTCCACATGCTGACCATACCCAATTCTTCTTCCATTTTTCTCCCCTCTTTTCCATATTACTGTTATTTTGCATTGTATGTACATTATGGGACAATTGTAATCAGTACACTTTGCTTCTAAATTTCCTCTCTGAACCAAAGATGCAAGTTTAAGTAGCTGACAAATAAACAAGCATTTCTTTTAAAAAGTGTAAATGTCTCTTTTGTTTCTGTCATCATTGTGTCTCCTGACTGAATGGTTTGCCAACTCTTTCCAACAAAATGGATTCAACCATGCCCTTGAAGGGCCTCATCATATTATATATTTTGGCCTAGAAGTGAAAACCTCACAGTAGATTTTGAGAGAATCATTATAGTACTGCTGATGGTTTCACTCTTGGCAAACCTTCTCCAGCCATATGATTTCTGCTCTAAATGCAACACTTGGTCTAAAACTGGCCTAACAGCAGATAATTAAAGCTATTTGTGACATGTGCAGCTTATAATGATTAACTTGTCTGCAGTCAGGAGCACAAATAACCTGCACCTGTAAAGACTTTATTTCCTAAAGGTAAAACAACTGTTTAGGAAAGATCATGCTGGCAAAACAGCTGCTTGCATTCTGGAGAGGAAACAAGGTAGCATCTTTCAACAAACGCCAACTCCGGTGTTTTATCAGCTCTATCTCATTAACTGGAAACAAGGCTTAAATGCTTTGTTTATAAATTATGATTATTCCTGATTGCAGCAGTTACTGATAGTGCCACTCATTTGCAATGCAACTCTTTGAATTTGTTTAATTACAATTTGAAACAAGGCAGAGAAGATTAATTAACCCACCTGGCTTGCTGGCACATAGTCCTGGCTCGGCTCTGTCATACTCATATACATGTTCTCACCGTCAAACTGCGAATGAAATAATAGTAAACATTCAGCAATCTTGAATGTTTTTCTACATCTACTGGAAAACAGTAACCATAAAAATATACTGCAGCCTGGAATATGGGAAACCTGTCATTCGCTGAGCCCATCTTGCCTTTGATGTTCCTGTTGTCATCCTCATTGACCCTGGATGTCAGTGATTGGGAGTAATTAGTGGTCTAGTAATTACAGCAAGTAAGCACGAAATGAATGGTTTCCTTTCATCTGCAATCTGTTTTAAAACAAAATGGCTCATTTTGTTCACCCTGTCTACATATTGCTGTTTGGTCGTAATGAAGGATTAAATGAATGGCACACTTTCTGACAAGAGGAGATGAAAATGGAAAATGTACTGAGGCACAGCTCAATGGATTCTAACTTTAGATCTGAGAAATGAACAAGTGCCGAGTTTTGAAAACAAATTAAAACTGGTCTCAGTAGAAGACTCAAGTGAAATTTAGATGGAAAAATATTTTGTTTTATACATACATGTATACACATATATGTATGTATGTATATGTGTGTGTAAATATGTATGTGTGTATACACAAGCATATATTTGGACAGAATAAGTGGTAAATAATGTGGGGAAGAATTATAGCTGGTTAATACATAAAATTTGGAATATGCCACCTTAATTGTTAAATCTAGCCATCAAAAATTATCCAGCTATAATCTGGGTAAATAGGTTCTGTTTACCAAAATCTAGAAAACAAAATGTGCCCAAAGATTAGGGAATGACTGACCAAATTAGAATGTTACTAACCAAATGGCATGCAAATTATCTATGAGGAAGAACTAAGATAAAAAACTTTACAGAAAAATTCTGACTTGTATGAAGTGGTGTAATGTTAAAAAGCAACACAAGTTCTGGTCTGTTACAATGGTGAGTATTATATACCACACTATCAAAGTTAAATATAAGCTCTTTGAAGGTTTGAACTATTTTGCTTATTACTTTGTATCCCTAGTACCTAGCAGAGTATCTGGTACATGGTAAGTGCTTAACAAAGGCTTGTGGGCTGATTAAAGGACATTCCCTTTCTTTCTGTTAATAATTGATAAATTAACAGTTTTCAGACAGTGCATTTTGTAAGGGAGGAGTTGTGTGGATGGGTTTTTTGAGGAAGGTATTTATTTTATATGGATCAACAAATATAAAAATATATCTAAAATATTCATGTAGGGCACCATGTCTCATGTTGCCTCTGTAAGCTGGCTTGACTGAATAATTTGGAGGGAAGAAACTGATTAGTAAGTACAGTTCTCGATATATCAAATGAAAGAGAATTTCAAATTGTTCATGATGCAGCAGCATCAAAAGTAGGAAATAGAGGAGGTGCTAACATTCTTTTCAGATTTTAGGTGGACTGCTTATACTTAATCCTCCAGCATGCTGCAATCCCTCTACCATTGTTCTATTATCCAGTCTCAGCTTCATTGACTTGCATATACACATATTTAAAAATGAAGTATATGTTAAGTGCAAATATGAAGTACACAGATATTTTTTCTGTTACCAACAGTGATGCAAGGAAACAGCTACCTTACTAGATTTATATGTTACAGATACATAAACACACAAACAGCATTCTAATAGAAAGAATGCTTTAGAGTCATAGTATTTCATACTTTGTTCCTAAGTGACTGGGTACTCTTCTATTATACAAAGCTCAAGATATCCATGATACTCTTAACATTACCTTATCTCATTCTGTGAAAAAAAATATTATAATTTGTGGGTCATATATGACCCTAAACAGAAATACAAATAATCATGAAAGAAATGGTTGGTAGTACCATTCAGAAATAACACCTTTATAAAGGTTCAACAAATATTCACTTAGATAGATCATTCCATTGAAGTATGTTATCTAGGGCCAAAGTGTTAAATACATCACCAGAATGCAGCTCACAACACTTATGGGTACTGCCTGCAACCAAGTTAAAATATAATTGGGAAATATTTCAGAAAACAAAAATATACTAAAACATACATAGTTAATATGTGGTTTTATAAGTCATTCATTTTTATTTGAATTTAACACAACTGGTCTACAGTACCAAAACTCAAAGGACATACCTAACATTGTATTGCAAGATAGATGAAAAGATAGTGTGATATACTTTAAAAAATTTTTTTATTTGCTTTTTGGAGAAGGGAAAGGCAGGGCAATTGGGGTTAAGCGACTTGCCCAAGGTCACACAGCTAGTAAGTGTTAGTGTGATATACTTTTTTTAATTTTTTATTTGCTTTTTGGAGAAGGGAAAGGCAGGGCAATTGGGGTTAAGTGACTTGCCCAAGGTCACACAGCTAGTAGGTGTTAAGTGTCTGAGGCCAGATTTGAACTCAGGTCCTCCTGACTCCAGGACTGTTGCTCTATTCACTGTACCATTTAGCCTTCCCAATAGTGTGATATTCTAATCTACCCCAATTGAAATACCTTGGTTCAACACAATGGATGACTGACCTCCACACCCCACCCAAACCCTGACTAGCTGGTATATTTTGTAGATCATACAGGGATTACAAAGATTTACTTAATATTTTTGGTATCCTTTATTCACTGTTTGACACTATGATTTGTTTGCAAACATTTTTAATGTATAGACCCAAAAGAAATATTTTAAAGGCTGACAGTTCTTGTGATTGTAACAGATAAAACCAAAGAGAAGTGGTTCAGTGAATTCCTTTTGATCATATACATACTGTGGATCTCAGTTCCTAAACTCTCATGCCATTGAGAAAATCTTCAAATTATGTAACAATTCAATGTTTGTATTGATACATAATTTTAAATGTTAATTAATGTTCTTGATAAAATCACTTTTATTATAAAGTGTTATTACCTAAGCAAAACCAAACTGAGAAATGATGCTTTAATATGAAAAGATATGTGGCTGCAAAGAATTATTACATGCATTGAGATATACATTATGGAGCGCGATGAGTTAGCTAGTTATTCAATTTTGGAGGAAAGAAAGCAGAAACAAGTAAATAACCTTTGGGACATAATTTTATTTTATTTTATTTTTGCTTTGGGGGGGAGGGGGGAAGGCAGGCCAATTGCCCAAGGCTACATGGCTACTAAATGTTAAGCATCTGAGGCTAGATTTGAACTCAGGTCCTCCTGACTCCAGGGCCAGTGCTCTATTCACTGTGCCTCCTATCCGCCCCTGGGGCATAATTTTAGGACTCATTTTGAAGTGTCATAAAAATAAGTTAATCAAGCACTAGGGCTGACTCAGTATCATTGCATGTAGTAGGTGATTGATAGCTAATGAGTTAAATTGAATTTATATTTAAACAACTAAAATTTGAGAGATAGATTCCATTATTTACTCAAAGAAATTGCAACTCCCCTGAAATGCTCTTTCTTAAAGACTATGAAGCTATAATAAGATTATGAATTAAGTGCTAGAGAAGACCTGAGAGGTAATCCAACCCAACCTTCTCATTTTTAAAATGGAAAAGTAAGGTTCAGAAGCGTTAGTTTCTTGCCCATGGTGACAAATTTGGCAGATGTAGATTTTAAGCCTATGTTCTCCATGTGACTGCCAACCCAGTAGGACTCTAGAAGGTTTAAACAGTTATTACTCTTTAAAATAACTAATTTGATAAAATTTTAACATAAAGGAGAAAACTGGGGACCTCAAAATATCAAGATTTAAAAAACAGACTACGGTCATATATAGCCCACCTACTTTGCTTTGATGATGGGGCAGAAAATAAACAGAGAGCTCTTTAGCAGGATGACTATGAAATTAAGATTTCTTTTTCTAGCAGTTTCTTGAGTGAATCAAAGTAACACTGATTTTTAGTTCTAAAAGAATTAGTTTTCTGGGCGGCTAGGTGGTGCAGTGAGTAGAGCACTGGCCCTGGAGTCAGAAGGACCTGAGTTCCAGATCGGCCTCAGACACTTAACCCACACAAAGAAAAACCTAGCCGTGTGACCTTGGGCAAGTTACTTAACCCCAATTGCTTAAAAAAAAAAAAGAATTAGTTTTCTTTTGGGGATATATTTTCCATGACTTATTTTTCTCTCTTTAATGATTAAAAAATAATTCATAGCAAATGAATGACTACTTATGAAGTGTATTTATAATGATTGTGGATTTGGCCAAGTACCATGGTTTATCAGTTGGAAACAATGTTTGCTTTCATAACACTCTATGCTTTTAATATACTTGTATTCTCATCTGTATTAAAATTATGTGCATATGTCTTCTCTCTTCCAAATCAATCCTAAATTCCTTAATGTCAGGGATCATGTTTTCTTTATCTTGGTATTTTTCACAGAGCCTTTCTAACAGTTAAAAATACATACTAAGCATTTAATACATATTAGCTGAATGAATGAAATGAGAAAGGGTTTGTTTTTGGTTTCAGGACAGGGGAGACAGTTTCTAGAATGTGGCAAAGATCATAGTTCTTTAAGGTTTATGAACACTTGACCTATATTACCTCATTTAGTCCTCAAACATCCATGTTTAGTAGGTGCTATTATTATCCCCATTTTACAGATAAGGAAACTGAATCTAAGAGCACTTCGATTGCTTGCTCATGATCATTCATCTATTTGATGTCCTAAGACAAAACTGGAACTCTGATCTCCTTAAGTTTTAAGGGGGTTATTAGCACAAAACCACCTAGAATCCCATTCCATTTAGGAAATCACTTCTTAAGCACCAACTCTGTGAAAGGCACTATGTTAGAAAAAGAAACACACCCTGTCCCTAACAAACTCACGTTCTATTGAGGGTCATATAGCAAGGGCACTGACTGTTAGATTGTGAGTGTCTTGAAGGTTTTTGCCTTACTTTGTACCACCAGTGTTTAGCTCTGTGCCTGGCAGTAGTAGATGCTTAATAAAAGTGTGCTGGCTCGTTTATTTGATGGATTCATAGATGATTGATACAGATCTAGCTGCTAGGAAAGCCAAAGGACCTATAAGAAAACAATACATGCAAATTGCTAGGTATTCAAAGTTTGGCTCTAGACTTTCCTAGAGATAATAACCATGCTATTATTTATTATGAAGCACACTAATTGCCTGGATAGAAATTAGAGTCAATGCTCTATGAATGAAACTAACAATCAATCCCACTGACATATAAAGTGTGTTTATTACAAAGGTGCTTATGACCACTTAAAAATACACAGGAACAAACAGGGTTCTCTTCTCTGCCCACAGAAAGTAGATGGTTATATGATTGCCTAGGTGTAAGCACAGAGGGAAAAGTGGCAAAATATTGCTAGCTCCTGGTCTCAAAGAGCTCCTGAAAGCAAAGGAAATGCTCCTCCTTTCATGAAGACAATGGCAGCCAACCACACTTAGTTTGGAATCTGTGTAGCGGAAGCTCTGGCAGGTAACACGCTGGACCAGCATTCTCTGAATGCCCTGGCATCATGAAATTTTAGCCAGTTGTCAGCAGAGATGAAAATTCTAAAATTTTAGAGCTAGAAGGGACCTTACAGGTTTATATAGTTCAAACCACTCGTTTTATTTATTACTATTACAGAGGAGGAATGAACCTACTGAGAGGCGAAGCAGCTTGCCTAAGGTAACAGGATTCATTAGGGCAGGATTATTTAGGGCAGAGAATCCAGGTTTTCTGATTCTAATTCAGTACCCTTTTCCTTAGTCCACTCTAGCCTACACACCCTTATCTTGAAAAGGAAGGAAGCAAGGAAGGAAACAAGCATTTATGAAATACGTACTATGTAACAGGGACTGTGCTAAGTGCTTACAAATATTATCTTTTTTGATCCTTAAAGCACCCTGGAAGATAGATGGAATTGTTATCCTCATTTTACAGTTGAGGGAATTGGGGAAGACAAGTTAAATAGTCCTACATCACAATAATTAGTAAGTATCTAAAGCTGGATTTGAAATCAGATCTTCCTGACTCCGGGTCTAATACTTTATCCACTGTACCACCTAGCTGATTACCTTAAGACATAGCATTCAACTTCTAAATAGAATTTGTAGTAGTAGTAGTAGTAGTAGTAGTAGTAGTAGTAGTAGTAGTAGTAGTAGTAGTAGTAGTAGTAGTAGTAGAAGTAGTAGTAGAAGTAATAGTAACAGCAGCAGTAGTAGTATTTATAAAGCATCTTATAGCTCATAAGACACTTTTCAAATATCTTGCTTTATCCTCACATCAACCCTGGGGAATAGGTATAATATCACTGTTTGCATCTTTCTAACAGCATCAAGGTTTTCAAAGAAATAAGTCGTACTAAAAAATCGTGACAGCAAAAGTCACATATTATCAGAGCACATAAATATCCTGTATGTATATACATATCATAAAAAAGAATCAGATAATATATTACTAAACTAACATTACAGCTTGCTATGCAGCTCTATTATATCAAATAGGGGGTGGGAAGTGATGGGGTGTAAGTGAGAGGATGTATGTTTATTTAGCTTCAAGGATTCGGTGTTGATGCCAAATAGAGTCTTGAATCCATTAGCCTCCATGCCGTGTACCAGTTGAATGAAATGGTAATACCGAGCACAGCAGGTCATTAAAAGTAGCTCTGACTGAGGGAAGAGAGAACAGACATAGAAGGGTGTATCAATGTCCAAATAGAAGAAAGTGGGTGTACCACACTGGCTCTTTGTGTGACTGTGTGTTAGAACCAGTGGACCTATGTAGCTGAACTAGAAAATAGTAACCCTCTCATCTGGTTTTCTGTTCATTTAAAATTGAGGACCAAATACTATTCTACTATTCTGAACTGCATGAAGAAGTATGGGCAAACATAAGCCTGTTTTTTAAGCTTGACCATTCCGGAGGGGAAAACATATTGCTCTACAAAATCAAGACCTAATATTGGCCCTTACTTTAAACTTTCCCATATGAGAATGGTGACTAATTTTCATTTTCTGAGGATGGATCTGATCTTTGCAAAAAGCCAAGAATCATTTCAAACTGCATCTGGAGAAATCAAGTGTTTAAAATAGGTGACTGCAATTGGGTCCCAGAAACAAGATATGACTATAAAATAATGTGAATGTTGTTCTTGTGCTGCCCATAAACGATCTTTGAAAACAATGCCAAAAAAGGATTTGTAAGAATGTTTTGAGCACTGGTGTCATTACCAGAATAAATGCTTCACCTCCCATGGGAACTACTTTGAAGGGCAATGTTCTGATATGATCCGTAAAGCAGTCTCATTATTTCATAGCTAAACCATGTATTTCTTTTATCTTTATCATTCTGTCCTAAAGTGTGATTTATCTTATTTTAAATGATTCAGATGTGTAAAGGAGAGGGAAAAAATTTCATCACAAGTAAGTGGAAGACATAAAGGGCAGTAACTACATAAGTGATAAAAAGTTAGTTCTAATGAAACAGAAGCTGGAAATGCTGACAAATGTAACTTTGCCTTGGTATTATATTAAAGACTAGTCCTCACTATGTATCATTCAATGCATGATGCTTCTGAACTTCTCTAATTCTCTTGGGGGCACCACCATTCTTCCAGGTTATCCAGCTTCACAACTTTGGCATTACCCATGACTCTTCAGTTTCCCTTGTTATTTACATAACACCTCTCACATCTGTCCCTTTCTATTCATAGGGATAGAATGATCATTCAGACCCTGAGCCCCTTTCTCCTACATGACTACAGTAGTCTCATAATTGATTTCTTTATTTCAAACCTCTCCCTTTCTAATGCAACCTACATATGGTTGCCAATGTGATTCTCCTAGAGTGAAGATTCAACCATATAATTCCCCTGTGCAGTAAACTAAGTAAACGTATTGCTAGTGGGATCATATATAAGCTTCTCTATTTAACTCTGAAAGCTCTTCACAACCTGGCCTCAACCTACATTGTTAGACATTATCACCTTTTTCTCACTATATATTCTAGACAAATTGCATTTATTTTTTGCTCTGCCTCGCAAATTAACTTTTTTTCTTATTTCTATGCTTTTGGATTGTCTGTCATTTGCCCCTCCCACTCTCCTTCTGCCTCTTAGAATATCATTTTCTTCAAAATTCAGCTCAAGTACCACCTTATAAATGAAGTCTTTCCTGATCCCTCAACTGTGAGTGCCCTCCACCCAAATTTAGCTTGTTTTTATTTTGAATAAATTTGAATATACTTTATTACATGCTGTATTCCCATATAGAATGTAAGCTCCTTGAAGGCAGAGACTGTATCATTATCGTCCTCTTTAAGAGGAAGCTAGAGGGGCAGCAAGGTAGCACAGTAAACAGAGCACTTGTCCTGGAATCAGGAGGAGCTGGGTTCAAATCCAGCCTGAGACACTTGACACACTTATTAGCTGTTCGACTTTGGGCAAGTCACAACCCCAATTGCCTTGCCTTCTCCCCTCCAAAAAAAAAAAGAGGAAGCTGTGATAAAGTGGTTAGAGTGCTGGACCTCTGGTTAAGAAGAGCTGGGTTAAAGTTTGGACTCAGACACTTAGCTGTGTGACCTTGGGCACGTCACTTCATCTCTCTCTGCCTCAGTTTCTTCAACAGTAAAATGGTAATTATAAGACCACCTACCTACCTCACAGGGTTGGTGAAAGTATCAAATGAGCTAATAATAGTAAAACACTTGCCACAGTATCTGGCACACAGTGAGTGCTTTATAAATGTTAGCTATTGTTATTGTCATCCTTATAGCAAACATTTAAGGTTTGAAAGTTATTTACAAATAATAGCTCATCTGATCCTCATGAAAACCCTGGGAAATAGGTGCCTCATTTTGTAGATGGGGAAATGGAGGAAGTTAAATGACTTGCATGGAATCACGCAGCTAATAAGCATCCCAAACTTTCGTGATTCCAGGTCCAACATTCTTTTGACTATACCACCTAGCTATTTCATTTCCGTCTTTATATCACCAATGTTTAGCACAAAGCTTGATATATAATGTGTTTGGTAAATGCTTGTTGATTGACGAGAAGAAACCTTAGACACAATTACAAACGTATTCTTGTGTATAATAATGGAAATGATTGAAAATCAATCAAAACCCCCATTACAAAATTCCATTGACTGACTAAACTACCAAAAGGCAGCAAGGGGAAAATTTATATTAAATAAAATTAGATAATGATCTCTTATTTCATATGGGATTCCATATTTAGAAAATTCTACATATGTAATATATTTGTCACTTCTAGTTTCCAACTACCTATAAGGAATATAGTTTTTAGTTGAAACTTAGGTGAGCAACAGAGGAAGGAGGGTAAGTTGAATGTCTGACTTCACTTTGTCATATTTCAGTCAAATGTTTCTGAATCTATATATTAAAAGAACAATTCATGAAATATACTCATATTTTCTAACACTCCTAACCCATGTTCAGTAATTTCCACACCTTATCAGCTTTCACCTCATTTACCACAGTTCCTAAATCTTATACAGATGGGGCATGAAACATCTGAGACTAATTACTTGGGTGTTGATTCTTTCATTGCTAGTACAATTCCTTGGCACCCTGAGAACTTTTCATCATCTGTCATATGGGGGGAAATGTATGAGTCCCTTTCTGCAAAAATTTGGGTAGACAGTCTAGAACAATGTATTCAGTTCTGAGAATCACAAAACCATAAAGATAACAGATTAAAGGAAAGACGTGTAGAGAAGTAAAATTGAAAAATCAGGACACTGAAGAGACTCAAGTAAGAAAAATCTAAAAAATAACATACTTGTAAGTTGTGTAAGTGAATTTGGATAAAATGGGATACAGTCTCTCAAAGGGAAAAAATAATTGGTAAACGGTGCAGAAACATACTGCTTAACTTTAAGATTTAAAAGGAATAATGTTAAAATTTGAAATTAAGGTAAAGAGTAATTACCATGGAAATTTTAATTTATTACTGCTCAGCTCAATATAGTTCTAACTAGTCATAATAGGATAGACCACTATGGGTCAATTATATTGTCATTAAATTATCTTGGTTGGTTACAGAGCCTTTGATAGGACATTTAAAGTTAATAGAAGCAGTAGTATTTTGGTGAATTTTCAAAAACCTAGATCAGTTAAAAATACCACTTCATTTTTTTTAAATTTAAATTTTTATTTTTTTAAAGCAATTGGGGTTAAGTAACTGGGTCAAGGTTACACGGCTAGTCATGATTTAAGTGTGGGTGCTCATTTTCTGAGGCCGGTTTCGATCCCAGGTCATCCCAACTCCGAGGCCGGCGCTCTTACTCACTGCACCACCTAGCCGCCCCAAAAATACTACTTCATAATGTATACCATTCAGACATGCACTGTTTTCTTTTTGATGTATTTGCTATTTTCTCTTTCTGATTAGATTAAGTTTTTACAGGTTTTAAAAGTGAAAGCCTAGTAACATTTTAACAAATTGACTGAATACCAGAAAAATGCCTAGCAACCAGTCACTACAACTAGAGATTTATCTACCAGCTTGGTTTGTATCCTTTATTTCAATCAATATGCATGTCTTATAAAAATATCAAAGGTCATTCAATTCATATTTTAATAATACAGATGTATGGTTTTCAAAATTCTTCTAACATTCTAATTGCAGATTTTTTTTTGCCTAGCTTCCAATACCTGAGCCCACAATCTCCTATGCTTTCTCTGCTGCTTCATTTACATTTTTGTAGTGATTATAACAATTTCTCTAATCTTAACATATCATTTTGACTAATTGTCCCTCTTCCTCCAAGTTATAGTAATTCCACAAAGCTATAGAGTTTTGTTCCTTATTTTTCTTTTTGCAATTTTAATATTTATAGTGGTTCTAGCCATTTCCCTTCGGTCATTTGACCAAACATTTCATCCCTCTTTTGTCGTTGGCCAGCTTCTTTCCTATTTGTCAATGTCCTTCTCATAGCATGGTGCATTACCTCAGATGGAATGCAGTATTCTATCCCTAGCCTTACTTATGTCGCCTGGAGAGAGATGATTGGTTTTCTTTGTTTTATACCCCACGAATATGCCCTGGCATGGAAATGTCTGTTGTTCTTTTGCATAAAACTGTAGGCAGGAACTACCATGGCAGGCTTCCAGAGGGCTTTAACTACCTACTATGGTCCTATTGGTATATTAAAATTAATCTGTAATAGTTTCCCATAGTCATAGCACGAATGAATGCCTAAATATATTCCTTATTGGTAGAGAAAGACCAAACAGAACATGCCTCCAAACTTCCACCTGCTTTCAAAAGAAAAATTATATCAGCCAACATGCATGTCTTAGGCATCTCAAGTTGAATACAGAATACTTATGCCTGGATACTCTATATTAGCTTTGAATGAATTGTTTTTCTGAATACATAAAAGAAAATAATATGAGTTTCTCCTTACAACTGCACAGTACAGGCTTCTCAGCCCTTATCAAGCCTAGAACATTCATCTGCAGTATGCTCACCTAACATAGTCCAGGTCAAACTGCCAGCTAAGCTGAGAGGCCAGTGTAGCATTGTGCCTAGAGTTTTGGACCTGGAGTCAGGAAGAAAGACTTGTTTGTCAAATCCCACCTCAAACTCTTGCTATCCGAGTGACTGTGTGGGCAAGATGTGTAACTTTTTCCAGCTCAGTTTCCTCATCTGTAAAATGGAGTAATACATGCATAGTACTCCTCTCACCAAATTTTTCTAAGGATCAAATTTAAAGAGTGCTTGTAAAGCACTTTGTAAATCGGGCTATATAAATGCCAGGTATTATTAGCATTAATAGTTAACATTTATATGATACTTCAGGTTTGCAAATGCTTTACAAAGATCTCATTTGATCCTCAAAACCCGGAAAGAAGTTATATTATCTTCACTTTATAGATGAAGAAGCCAAGGCAGACAGAGGTTAGTAAGTTTCATAGACTCTCCCCCCTCCCCCGCCCAGGTCTTCCTGACTCCAGGTGCAGAGCTCTATCCACTGAACCACCTATATATTAAAAGTTCGTCTGGATGAGTAAGCCTGGAGTCAGGTCTGTTACCTTACAATTTTGTGTAGTACTGTAAGAGTTAATAATATTATCAAGGAAAGATTTCTGAACTTTAAGTCAGAAGACCTGGATTTGCCACTTACTGTGTGACCACCTCCCTAGGTCTAAGATTTCTCATTTGCAAAGGACAGATACTTCTACTACCTATCTCAGAGGGCTGTCATGAAGATGGAATGAAATTATGTTTCTGAAATTGCTTTACAAACTATTGCATTCTGCATAAATGTAAGTCATTAAAACACACATCTAACTCAGTTCCATAATCACTTGAGAGATCACAGTGTACCTCACAGCTATAAAACTAGAAGAAATGTTAGGGGCATCTAGTCAACCCTCTCATTTTACAGGTGGGGAAACTGAGACCCAGGAAGGTAAAATAATCTATTACTTTGGTGTGCTTTAAAAAAAAATCTAGCTTCCTAAAGTGTTTCAATCTTGAGAAGGTTCCTTTTTCTCCAGGACAGACCACCCCTCAGGCAACTGTTTCTTTTAATATACCTCTGCACAATCACTAGAGCATAACATTGTATCCTGAATCATTTGCAAATAAATTCATAGTATTTTTGAGACTGAGTTTGAAGTGAGTCTCTAGAATGGTTTAGTCCAACCTCCTCATGTTCTAGTTGAGAAAACTGAGATCTGTGGACATTAAATGACTTGTTGAAGATCACTTAAGCAGCAGGACCTAAAAATCTCTGACTTCTGAGTTAGAGTTCTTTCCATGGTACTAAGCTCCCTACCCTTACCCCCACTTCATGAGCATATGAAACAGCTAGAGACTTCCCACTGTTAATGGCCATGTCCATCAGTCAACGAATATTTATCAAGTACCTACTATGTGCTTAACATAGCTGCTGTAGTCAACTAAGTGACACAGTGGATAGAATGCTAGGCCTGGGGTCAGGAAGGCCTGAGCTCAAATGTGGCCTCAGACATTTACCAGCCAGGTGATCCTGGGCAAGTCACTCAACTCTGTTTGCCTCAGTTTCCTCATCTGTAAAATGAGTTAGAGAAGGAAATTGCAAACCACTCCGGCATCTTTGCCAAGAAAAGCTGACACTGGGTCACAAAACGTCAGACATGACTGAAACAAATGAACAACGATAATAATAATAACACGCAAGGCATTGTGCTAAGTGCTGGGGATAAAAGAAAAAACAAAAATAATACCAGTTTCTGCTCTCATAGTCTAATGGGGGAGACAGCATGAAAAGAACTATAAACAGAATAGATACATATGGGATAAATTAGAGATAACCTCATAGGGAAGGAATTAAAATGCATAAAGAATTAAGAGAATGCCTTCTTACAGAAGATGGAACTTTTGTTGAGAACTTGAAGAAAGCCAGGAAGCAAAGATAAGGGGGGGTTACCATTCCAGGTATGGGAGATAGTGAAAACTTGCAGGGCTGAAGGATAGAGTCACGTGAGAAGAACAGGAAGGAAGCCAGTGTCACTGGATAGCAGACTGCATGGAGAGGAGGAAGGTACAAGGAGACTGGAAAGTTAGTCAGGGCTCAGGTTTTGAAGGGCATTTAGAAGCCAAACAAAGAAATGGCAGCGATAGTGGTATTGCTACTAGATTCTTTTAATATGTTGGTTCACAATGCCACGCTAATGAGAACGTTTTTTTCCCCTCTATCTTTTCTGACTACCTTGTAGGTGGGAAAAATGACAGCTAATGAGAACCACAAAAAGAGGTCTTGACCTTCCAAGCTCTGAGTTCTAATTTTGCCTTCCTATTTCATTAACTCACCCAATTGCTCAGGACAAATCATTTATTTGGACTTGTGGTTTATTCCCAAAATGGAAAAACCATTCTCCATTATTGCCTAGGTGCATTTAAAGACCTTGGAAGAGATAACTGACTACCTTTATTCCTTATAAATATTTGGCATTCAGCTTGGTTCTGCACAATTTTTAGGAGGTTCTGGAATATGAAAAAAACATTTGCTGGAAAACTGTAGGGTAGCAGCATCTCGACTTGTTCCAGTCTCATCTTTTCCCATTTAGCAGTGTGCTGTGATTATGTGTGAGCAAAGAAGGACTATTTCATAAAGACCTGATAATACTAATGTGTTGGGGCATGAAGTGCTTGCCTCCCGTGGAGAATTTATCCAATCCTCCCTTCCTCAATAGAGGGCATTAATAGGAGCAAAGAGAATGGGAATAATCAAGCTCAATAATACTTCATTGCCTTCAAGAGACCTTGTTAATATGTGTTTAAAATGGATTTTGACATAGCAGATAATAAAATATAATAATAATAGCCAAAATCTCTATAGCACATTATGGTTCAAAAAGTACTTTGCATACATTATTTCATTGTTCCTCACAACAACCCTGTGAGTTATGCTTTACAAGTATTATTATCACAACTTTACACATGAGAAAACAACCTCTAAGAGGTTGCCTAGGGTCACACAGCTGATTTGTCTAGCTAGACTGGGGATTCTTACATCATTTGATGCTCACAATAACCTATAAAGGTTTGCAATAAAGGAAGTTTTATTTTCATTTTACATTGGAGGAAACTGAGACTCAGGGAGATTAAATCATGACTTGCCCATGGTGTAAGAGAACAGGGGTAAATTCAGTTCTGTATGATTCCAGGTCCAGTATGGCTTTCCATGCATCATATTCCCTTCCATATAGATCATCAAATTTCATTATCTTCTCATAATGGAGTTTGAAATAATAGATATTTCAAATAGTACTTAACTACCAAGATGCTGATATGACCTGGGATGCTTTCTATTTTTTAAAAGAAAATTTACCTTTCAGTTTTTCTTTAACAGGTTTATATATTAAAGTCATCTTGACTTGCTAACTATATAATGACTATGAAAAGGGTGAAGAAGCACAAAAGTATGGTGGCATATAGGGAGAAGTCAGCAGGACAAAATATTGAAAGTTCATCACAAATATCATGCAAAGTGTATAGCTCTTGGAGGCAGTTAGGTAGTTCAGTGGATAGAGCACTGGAATTGGAGTCAGGAAGACCTCAGTTCAAATCCAGCCCCAGACACTCACTAGCTGTGTGACCCTGGGCAAGTCACTTAACCTCTGTTTGCCTAAAGCACTGGAGAAGGAAATGCAAACCACTCCAGTATTTTTGCCCCCCAAATCCCATACTGGATCACAAAGGGACAGACACTATTAATGCGAATGAACAACAAAAAGTACAATTCACATTGATTTGACTTTGATGCAAAGTACCACTGCACCACATATTCACTGAACTCACGTATTAAACTGTGGTATGTGTGCAAACACATAGATAGACACCCACACAGACATACACCCCCAAATAGCAGGGTCTTGAGCCATTCACTGTTTATAAATTATTGAAGCTCTGATATAATATTATAATAAAGCTATGTGGTTGTATGTTAAAATTAGAGTGCTATGATAAAACTACTTTTATCATAACATTTTTATTAAGTAGAGTGGTTCTTATTCATTTCAGCATTAATTTTCTCCACAGAATCAAAATATCTCTTTGTATTTTACTTGACTGTATCATAATTTCTGGTTTAGTTCAGCTATCCCATAACCTAGCCAGATACTTTAGCTATTTTGTTAATCAGTTAAAGTGCTTTATTATATAGACATCCAAGAAATTATGTAATCTCCAGTGATCCATATGGTATTATTTTACCTTTCTGTATAAAATATTATATTATTAATCTATCTATTCTTCCATTTAATAAGGTTTTTATAAAAATCCCCAGTATACCATTACTTTAGCCATTAAGAAAATGAATATTAATATGGAATGAAGAGGCCTCAGGATTTTTTTTTCCTTGAAAATACCCTGTGAGTAGTTCTGTAACGCTGAATTGAATGTACACAGTTTTGGCTTTATATCTAATGATATTTCTTGTGAATTATCCTTCAAGGTTACTAGCCAGTAGAAACTTGAAGCAAATAGGTTAAATATAATCTCAGAAGTGGAAAGAAATTGTAAACTAAACCTAAGTCACATTATGCTGCCCAGGATAAATTATTATTTCTTACTAAGCATTTACTTTTCTTTTTAGCTGGATCGTTTTTATCAATAGGGTGGGGAGGGCTTCCTAAAGCAGGGTTCACGTACTCATTAACATAAGTCAAGGAAACAATGCCAGCTCAGGATATGCCATCTTACATAGATGATTATCTGTATCTGCCATCTCATATGCACACTTTAAATATTCTCCAACATTAAGACAGGGTGGTTTCTGGGGCGGCTAGGTAGCGCAGTGAGTAGAGCGTTGGCCCTGGAGTCAGAAGGACCTGAGTTCGGATACGGCCTCAGACACTTAATGCACACACAAACAAAAACCTAGCTGTGTGACCTTGGGCAAGTTACTTAACCCCAATTGTCCTCCAAAAAGCAAAAAAAAAAAAAAGACAGGGTGGTTTTAGCTAAAATGCAGACAATAATCTCATATGTCGTTAAGTGCATGTTTTAAAGCTGTATGTCTCAATCGCATACATTTATTTTCCCGACCAAAATACTGATAGGAAATGTTTTCTATTCTTTTTTAAACATTTTATTTGTCCGTAGTTGTTTGCATGTTACACTGCAAGTTCCTTGAGAGCGTGGATTGCTTTTGCCTTTCTTTCAATGCATGCAATACAGTGCTTGGCATACAGTGGGCTCTGAATAAATACTAAGTGATGATTGACTGATATATACTAAACTTAAACTCAGTCAATAATTTTATGGCATAGAAATCTAATTTCTGTCTTCACCATGGAGAATATGGTGAAGTCTATATTCCCAGGATCATACCTTGTACTAGACAAAGAAGGAGCTTTTTGTGTTGTGTCAGGTATTCTAATGCCCTTGGTATTTTCCTCTGGTCTCCAA
This sequence comes from Gymnobelideus leadbeateri, assembly GCA_011680675.1. Lineage (NCBI taxonomy): Eukaryota > Metazoa > Chordata > Mammalia > Diprotodontia > Petauridae > Gymnobelideus > Gymnobelideus leadbeateri. The sequence continues at coordinate 289,100 of WOXC01009349.1, read as the reverse complement.
ATGAAGGATGAGGACCTTACTTTTGCTAAGCAAAGCAGACTGAGATAGCTTTAATCCAAAAGAGCAAATAATCAAAAATTCATTTATACAGCATTTGACTTTGGAATACCCTATATGACTTTATGTAGGATGTCTTCCTTCCAAGTCACATTTAGATGAGGCTAATATTCATATTTATTTACATTCTTTGAAGATATAAGGGTTGAGAAAGACAGCCAACAACTCAGGAATGTGCAAAGGGTAAGAGAGAAACAAGTCTGGGATGTCAAATTGGTTTCAAATAATCTACAACATGGATAATCCCCATGCTGAAGAAGAATTTGAAATTGACAAGGGAATGTATAGCCATACGCATGATTATATATAGCAGAAGCAAAAGTCTATCAAATTCTATAAAACTTCCAAGAAAAACCTAAATGAAGGGGTATAGTCTTGGAAGCAGAAGGACTGTGTCTTTTTTCTGACCTTGAAGAGGGTATTTAACACTCAATATATCACCAAGGCCCCATCTAAAAAACTGGTAGAATATGACATGTGACAATTTTAATTGAGGAAAATCCAAAAATACTTAGGGATTCTTATATTTTGGGGAGAATAAAACCATGTCTTTTTGGGGGACCAGGGGCAGAACTAAAGAATTTCAGAAGGGACTTCAGAAGCTACTTTGTTCCACACCTAAAATTGCTTCCATGACATACCAAAGTGACTATTCAATTATTTCTTAAAGACCTCCAGTCAGAAGGAACCAACTGCACTTTCTCCAGAAGTATCTCATTCTACTTATAATAATAATAACAAGGAATTTTTTTCTTATACAAGGCTAAGTATTAAAAATTTAAATTATTATTTAAATACTATCTCTGAAACATGGATATAGCATATATTTATGATATATTTTTATCCAAACTCGACTCAATTTATTAAGCATTTATTGAACATACACCAGATCAAGAGCCAAGTCTTGTTGATTAAACCTGTGCAAAATCTCTTTTATCCTTCCCTTGTGTTTCAATTACATGACGACTCCCCTAGTCAAGACCCTGATGACCTCTGGCCTATTGCAGTAGCCTCTTACCTGGTTTCCCTGTAGCCAGTCTCTTTCCTCTGCAATTCATCCACTGCTAATACAGAGGTCAGAGCAAGTCACTCTCCTCTAGAAGCTCAGCAATTTCTTCTTGCCTCTAGCATGGAATAAAAGCTCACCTGGCATTTATATCCCTTTACAATTTTGCTCCTACCTGGCTTTTTAGACTGTTTTGATCTTATCCTATTTGCCCCTGCAACCTCACCATCCATGGATACCCCAACACTATACAAAGGCTATACAAAACATCCCAATTCCCACTTTTGTTTCTTTGCAAAGGCTGGCCCCTCTTTCTACAATGCACTGTCTCCTTACTTCTGCCTTTAGAATCCCTAATTTCCAGCAAGGCTAAACTCAAATGCCATTTCTCTCAAGAATCTTTTCCTGTTCCTCCCATTTTTAAGTGTCTTCTCCCCAAGAAAAATACTTTGCATATATTGACTTATCTGAGTATATGTTGTTTCTTCTAAGGGGAACATATTCCCCCTGAGGGCAAGAACTATTTCATTTTGGTGGGTTTTGTATCACTAGCACCTAGTATAGTGCCTCACATATGTTGTTCAATTGTTTCAGTTTTATTAGTCTCTGTGCCTACATTTGGGGTTTTCCTAGCAAAGATACTGGAGTGGTTTGCCATTTCCTTTTCCAGTTCATTTTATGGATGAGGAAACTGAGGCAAACAGTGACTTACCCAGGGTCACACAGTTAGTATCTGAAACCAAATTTGAACTCAGGAAAATGAGTCTTCATGATTTCAGGACTGGTACTCTGTCTACTGCATCCACTCCAAACACCCTTTGGCTAATGCCACCTCCGTCTTGCCTCTAAAAGACAAATATTGTCTCACTCATACTGGGAACAGCTATTGTACTTAGATATATGGCATGAATCCTTGTCTTTAACCTTCCCTCTCTGTTTCTATCATTTCAATTTCAAGTGCAGAAGAATAAATGAGGACACAACTACCTGCCTAATAGTTTAGCCTAATTCAAAGTTCAGACAGCTTAAAATAGCTTTAAATAGTTCAGGGTGTGAAAAAGCACAACAGCCAGAAGCTAGAGTTATTAGAACATGGTTTTCTACGATCAGCACATCATGTTGGAGCTTTCCTCCCCTTCTTCCCAACCCTACCCCCACACACAAAGAGCAACTTGAATTATAGATCTGATTTCATTTCTTACTGTTAAACACAGCACGTTGGAAATGTACATCTTGGGCCTTGGAGGAATACAAAGTAAGAGCAATGCCGTCATGTATTATGCCAGAGCAGGTAATTCAGTGTCTTAGACAGGATTAGCCAACAGATTTATCAAGAAGCCTCCAAGGAAAGCAGAGTTCAAGTCTGGGCTCATCAATAATACATAAATAAACTGAACAATTAGGGACAAAGTGGCTATCTTGTCAGACAACTTATTAACCGATAAATGATACACTCTGGGCCTGGAGTAGAGAAAAGGAAGATGTGTTAAGATAGAGAAAGGGGAATTAAAAAAAGGAGCAAGGAAGCCTTAACACTTCCTTACATCTCTGTGGTCCTTGATATTCATCCCTAACATTCCTGCTGGGTAAAGGCCTAAGAACTGTTGCTTACCATGCATATTACATGGGATGCAATTTCTAGGCACAATGGGGGTGAATGAAGAATAATCTGAAAGTCTTTCATATGAATCTCATTCTTTCTGTTATGGTAAATCCACAGGTGACACTATATCTTTGCTGAAGTCTGGAAAGAAGTAATGGGAAAAAAAGTAAACTGGTGGATATCCTAAAGGCAGCACTACACAAACCGTTAAGAAGTTTTATGAAGCAGTTTTACAAAAAGTACCACAAGCTAGGCAGCAAATGCTGGCAGGATGGAAACTGCTCATCTTAATTATTAACAGAATCATAGACTTCTGGGGCTAGAAGGGAAATTCAGATAGCATCTCAGGGATAGTTTACTCATCAGTTACAAAATTCAGAGGATCATTTGACTTGGAGCTGGAAGGGACCTTAAAGTATAATGCCCATATTTTAGCAAGGGGAAAATGAATCCTCCAGAGCTTAAGTGACTCACCCCAGGCAATCAAGTAATCAATCAATTAAAATTTATTAAGTGCCTACTATGTTCCAAGCATTGAATTAAGAAATGAGAATGCAAAGAAAAAAGCAGCAATAATCTCTGCCTAGAAAGAGGGAGACAGAGACAGAGATAGAAGACAGAAGTATATATTTGCTATTCAGTCATTTTCAGTTATGCTCAACTCATCATCACCCCATTTGGGGTTTTCTTGGCAGAGATAAAGGAATGGTTTGCCATTGCCTTCTATAAGAGACAAAACTAAGGCAAACAGGGTTAAATGACTTGCTCAGGGTCAGACAGTAAGTGTCTTGAGGTCTGATTTGAACTCAGGCAAATGAGCCTTCCTGACTTTAGGCCCAGTGCTCTATATACTGTGCCATCCATTTATCTACTGGTGTATATATAACTATAATACACACACACACACACACACACACACACACACACACACAGATAGACATCTATCTGTCAAAAGCATCAGTTTTAGGGCCTTTGTTTCCATATTGTAAGATGGAACCAGTTAAATATCTAATGAAGACAGACATCTATCTATCTAAAAAGAAAACAAGGTCCTGTAATCTTCCTAGTCTGATCTCTGAAACTGAAATGTGAGCTCTTTGAGAGTCTTTTGTTTCCTTTGTATTATCAGTATTTAGCACAGTGCCTGGCACATAGTAGGTACTTAATAAATGTTTACTGACCTACTGTGCCATCCTGACTGTTCAGTGGTATTTCTTCAGCATATTGAACATGTTTAAATAATAGAAGTGTTGAGATAGGAATTCTCCTGTCTCCTTGTCAAGTTCTTTCTCCCCTAAATAAAATTTCTGTTGCTCCTCATTTCCTTAAGGATAAAATACAAATGTCTTTGTTTGGCATTTAAAGTCCTCTATAAGATGACTCTAACCAATTTTTCCAGAGAAATTACATATTATTGCCCATCATGTCTATCTATTCACCATACATGAAATTCCTTCTCCCATCCCCATGCCCTTGCAAAGACTGTCCCTCAGGCATGAAAATCTTTTCCTCTTTACCTTCTCACCTGTTCCACAGGTAGGTGAAGCAATGGATAGAGCACTGGGCCTGGAGTCAGGAGAAACTAAATTCAAACCCAGCCTCAGACACTTAATATCTGTGTGACTCTTAGTGAGTCATTCAACTTGCCTCACTTTCCTAATTTGTAAAATGGGGGATCATTATAGCGCTTACTTATCCTACTCTATCATACCAGCCATTTCTATTATTTGCCCATGCTCAATCTGCTGAAGAACTACCACTAAAGAAGCAGGATGACATAGTCAATAGGCAGCTAGCCTCAAGTATGTGTTCAAATCCCCACCTCCCATTCACTTAACCTCTCCATACTCTAAGTACCTCTCTAAGACAGAAATTCTTAAAATGGTGTCTGTAAACTTAACTCCCCCAACTAATTTAATATAATTGGGTTCCTTTATAATCCTATGTATTTTTATTTTACATATTTATAAACAGGTCACATAGGGATTAAGTAGAAGAGCCAAGTCTTCCAACTTTGAAGTAAAAAATCTTTCCACCATGATTCCAAATTCAGCACTCAATCTACTAGGCCAAGTAAGGATAAGGTGGTTTGAATTTTAAAAGGCAAGCTAACAGTCAACCTCAGCATAGCAAAAGGAACATAACTCTGGGAAACTCAATAGAATAATCTAATTTGCCAAGGAGTCAGATGTTATTCAAGAAACATGGCTGCAATGGTTTAGTAGAGTGATTTTGGATTTCGAAGTTGGAAGACTTGGTTCTACTACTTAATCCCTCTGTGAACTTAATTGGGTGACTCTCTGGGCCTCAGTTTCCTAAATCTCTTTGTTATTTCTTCTAAAGTTGACTTGCATTTGTTGAACTAGAATCTCTAGTGCCTTTGCTGCTTTTGTCTACTTAAAGTCACAGGAATTTATTCACTGGACATATTCCTACCCAAACTAAGGTAACTGGCATCGGGGGTATGTACTCTTGAATGCTCTGTTCAATAATTATGATGAATTTTGGCTCATGGCATCATCTTTCTTTAGTTCATTTTTCTCCTTGATTTTCCATGAATTCTACCACTTTTAGAAAATGCTCCACAAGCTTACTATTTATTAATTAAATACTCACTCTACACTGTCATCCACACCCCTAGGTGTAATAGTTATCATGCCAAATGTGGAGATAGGCATCTTGTGCCCAGATTGCTCTTATTCCTTTGTTTTTCGTCAGTCGTTAGTTACAACTAAATATAATTTCCAGCCTTGGGGCAGTGAAGAATTACTTGTCTCTTTTAGAAAGCTTGGCAATGTTCTAATTAGAGGCAACTGGTATAATGGGGAGGATACTAGATTTGAAATCAGTGGACATGGGCTTACATTTCAGTTAGACTGCTTATTTATGCATGTTCCTTAGGACAAGTCACATGTTCTCTGGGCCTCAGGTGGCCTGGCCTCTAGGGTTCCCTCTGGCTCCCCTTACAGTCCAGCTTTAAAGCTTTAAACTTCTTATTTCCCTAAATGAAGTAATTAGTGAATTGAGAGGCTGTGGATCATTAATCAACAATCAATCCATATGAATTTTATTAAGGGTTCTGCTAAATGCTAAGGATATAAAGCAAGTCAAAAATATCATTAAGTAAAATGGGGATGAAGTCCAGTAGATAACTAAGAAAAGAAGGAACAGATAATACAATGAACCAAGTACTATAAGTCTCACAGAAGATAAGGAGACTTATGCCTTAAGGATTTAATCCTAGATCCTTCCATTATCAGCCCTGGTCATTCACATCACCATGACTTAAAGAAGAACAGAATGAAGGGAAAAAAATAATGGGACTTGAAAGAAATCACTTCATTCTTTTGTGTACAGTCTGCTTCTTCAAATGAAAACTAGAGATAATTGTATTGATCTACCACTCAGAGGAGTGGGATCAATTAATTAACAGAAAATATTTGGGAAATATAAACAGCTACATGCAGACTAAGTATATGCATATATTCATAGTAAATGCCAATCTCAAATTAAGGCAAACTAGCCTCTGGCCAAGGGGATTTGGACACAATTTAGACACAATTATCTTTTTCTGTGAGAGGAGGAGTCAGGTAAGGGTTACAATGACTCGCTCAATACTTTGTATGCTTTACTTAGTCAAAAGCTTCAGTTTTAGGGCCTTTGTTTCCATATTCTAAGATGGTACCAGTTAAATATCTAATTTAACAATTGTTTCTCCTTTTTTCCTAACATAGAAGAATATAGTACTGCCCTAATTCCCAGCAGCTTATTCAAATATTAATGATTCATTAAATTTTATCTTTCTAGAGAAATGAGCCATTTCCCCTATTAATTGTATTTAAGCATGTGCTAGCCTTTACTATAAAAGTATGTTTTAAATAATACAGAATTTGTCTACTCTTATTTAATTCAATAGTCTGTAAAGCACAATGTTTTTTGAGTAGAAAGAGGGGAATCCATGACTTCCTCTTTCATCAAATTCTCTTCTTGAACCAAGTCATCAGAGGCTCATCCCATACCTGTTTGCCTATGTTTTCTAAAGCATTATGGGACAGTTGCCATAAGGGACACACTGTAAGCTGCAGATCCATTTCCTGGATTACTTGTTGGTAGGTCCTATGATGGAGCATTGTTGCACTAATAATTTCTCCATTCTGTGTAAAACCCCCAAATACTGTCAGTTCCTCTCTCTGCTCTTCCTTATTTCATTTTTAGATTACCAATAGGCAAATTAGGCATGCCCAATGGCCCCCAAAGTTAGCATGTGCCAATGGGCCAACAAGATTAACTAAAGCATACAGTTCATTACCAAATTGGCTTCTGTATATGGAAGCACGATAGAGGTTTCACCACATTTGTTTACATGTTGGTCCTGCTCTCAACTACCATTCTTCTATAGCAGCCTTGGACCCTTGCCTATAGGCAAAGCACACTCCTGGTAGTCAGGGCACTTGGTCACAGCCTCCATTTTCCCCCTTGCAATCATTTACTCATATATGTCATAAGCCTAGGACTCAATACTATTCATTGGATAACTCTTCCTGTTCTGTTTCCAGTAAGTTTTTGGTGGGATAGCCAAGGCTGCTACAATTTTGATATGAAATTATTCTGTATTATTGTTTAAATGCATTATTATGTAGATATTATATTTAACAATTGTTAACTTTAGGGGGTGGAGCCAAGATGGCGGAGTAGAAACAGCACTTCCAAGGTGCTCTGCACCACACCATCTCCAAACTATGTAAAAGGGGAATGTGAACAACTTCCAGAGCCCCAGCACCCACAGAACGACACAGAGAAGCCAACCTCCTGCTGAGGACAGCCCAGCAGCCCTGCAGGGAGCGACCAGAGCATCGCATGGAGAGTGGGCAGCACAGAACTCTGGGAACTGACAGCACAGTGCTCCCCAGCCCAGGCCCAAGTGAGCTGAGGTTTTAGCCCCAGGGCGGCCGGGCCAGCAGCCAGCTGGAGGGACCCCAGAACACCAGCAGCTATGGTGATTCCAGAATTATCAGCACAGATATGCCTAGGACAAAATGAGAGGTTAGTGCCTTATGGACTTTGGGACCAGTATTTGGGCAATGTGTTGGCTTCCTCCCCTGGGGGCGAAAAGCTCCTGAAGAAACACAGCACAGGGGCCATTTTGCAGTGTCAGTTTCAGCTCCAGTCCCTGGTCTGCGAACTGGAGAGAGATCCAGCAGTCATTCTGGGGGTTAATCACTCTTGCTTTAACCTGCTTGGATCTGGATTGTGGTCTTGTGGGGAAGCCTGGGGTGGATATCCAATTTGCCAAAGCGGGTGGAGGCTTTACAGAGGCCACCCAATCTCCGGAAGTTGTGAAGACCCCACGTTTGGGACAGAAGCTCTCCTGTCTGGTAGCAGAGTCCTACTGTGGCAACAATCCCCAAAATCAAGTAATTAAGTGGCAACATGCCTAGGCAAAAGAAACAAAATAAACAGAAAAATGCAACTTCAGGCTCCTATTTTGGGGGCAAAGAGGATCAAAGCATGGAACAGGAAGAGGACTGTGAGGTCAGAACTCCTGCTACAAAAGCCCGAAATGAAAATACAAGCTGGCTACAGGCCATAGAGGACCTTAAGAAGCAGATAAGAGAAATGGGGGAAAAATTGGGAAGAGAAATGAGAAAGATGCAATAAAAGTATTAAATGACAGTCAACAGCCTGACTGAGGAAAACAGCACCTTAAAAAATAGACTAACTCAAATAGCAAAAGAGGCTCAGAAAGGCAATGAGGAGAAGAATGCCTTAAAAAGTTGAATTTGCCAGATGGAAAAAGAATCTCAAAAGCTCACTGAGGAGAATCATTCCTTCAGAATTAGACTGGAGCAAATGGAAGCTAGTGACTTTATGAGAAATCAAGATGCCGTTAAATAGATCCAAACATATGAAAGAATAGGAAGCAATGTGAAATATCTCATGGGAAAAACCACTGACCTGGAAAATAGATCCAGGAGAGATAATTTAAAAATTATTGGACTACCTGAAAGTCATGATCAAAGAAAGAACCTAAAAATCATCCTTCAAGAAATTCTGAAGGAAAATTGCCCTGATGTCTTACACCCAGAGGGGGAAATAGAGGTTGAAAGAATCCACCAATCACTTCCTGAAAATGATCCCAAAAAGAAAACTCCCAGGAATATTATAGCCAGGTTCCAGAACTCCCAGATCAAGGAGAAAATACTACAAGCAACCAGGAAGAAACAATTCCAATATTGTGGAAACACAATCAGAATAGCACAAGACCTGGCAGCATCTACACTGAGGGATCAAAGGGCATGGAATATAATATTCCAGAGGGCAAAAGATCTGGGACTGAAGCCAAGGGTCACCTACCCAGCAAAACTGAGTATCTTGTTTCAGGGGAAAATATGGTCATTCAGTGGAATTCAAGCATTCTTGAGGAAAAAACCAGAGTTTTTAATAGAAAATTTGACATTCAGACACAAGAAGCAAGAGATGCTTGAGAAGGTAATCAGGGAAAAGAAATCAAAAGGAACTTATCAAAGTTGAATTATTAACATTCCTACATGGAAAAACAATAACTGTATCTGATGAAACCTTTCTCAGTATGAAAATAATTGAAGAAAGGTATATGGACATATGAATACATATGTGTATATGTGTATATATGTTTACAGGTATACATGTATAGAGGGCACAAGTTGAATTTGGTGGGAAGGGATGATACTTAAGGGGTGAAGCTAAGAGGTGAAAGAGGAAAGTGACAAGAGGAGATGGGGAGAGACAGGGTAGGGTAAACTATCTCATGTAGAAAAGGCAAGGGGAAGTAGTTGCAGGGGAGGGGAAGAACAGGAAGGCAAAAAAGGCAAAACCCTATTCTCACTGAATTTAGCTCAGGGAGAGAATCACATACATACTCAATGGGATATCTCACCCTGCAGGAGAGTAGGGGGAAAGGGGATGAGAGAAGGGATGATGGAGGGGAGGGCATTGTAGGGGGAGTGGAGGTTGGAAGTACCCACCTTCAAAGAGAGACAGGATCAAAGTAGGGAATGGACCAGGTGGGGGGTGAGATGGGTGGGAGGGAAATATAAGCAGGCTTTTACAATATATCAACTATGGTAATGTTTTGCATAGCTATACATGTACAACATATACTGAATTACTTATCTTCCCAGAGGGAATGGGTGACAAGGGAGGAAGGGAATGGATCTGAAATTCGAAATCTTAAAATTAAATGTCTCAAATGTATATAAATACTATTATTAATACTATTTTGCATGTAATTGTGAGATAAGATGTGCAGGCATTGGGGCTCAGAGATTCACCTTGCCCTAATGGCTAAAGTTGAAGGGGGCATGGGAGAAGATATGGGAGGGAGCAGATTAGATGAGGGGATATCTAGTGGGACTGCTATTCTGGGGTGGTGGGTAGGGAAAAATGGGGAAAATTGTAACTCAAAATCTGGTGGAAATGAATGATGTAAACCAGAAGTTAATAAAGCATTTGTAAAAATAAATAAATAAATAAATAAATGCCTAATGCTTAAAAAAAAATTGTTAACTTTAAAAATTTACTTTGTTTTTGTAGCTTTCTAGTTTTATTTATAACATCTTGATTTTTGAGTAGTTTCTTAAAAATGTTGTTAGAAATTATGACTTGAATCACTTAGTGTTTTATTTTTGTATTTCAGTCTTAAAATATAAATTAAAGTTTAAAACACCTTGTAAAGAAAAACGCAGAACAATAATATTGTTTGCCATTTAAAAGGTGTTATAGTAGTACAATAAAGCTTTTTCCTAATATGCTAACAATAAATTTTTTGTTCACTTGTTCAATAAATTAAACAAGGAAATTATCCCAAAGTTTTGGTTTCTAGGGCTTCAAGAAATCTTTCTTTATTACTGTTAATTTCATAGAAGTGTTTTATATACATATTGCTTAATAAATGCTTTTTTCGAATTGGAAATTAAAGGGGTGCCCATCAATTGGGGAATGGCTAAACAAGTTGTGGTATATGAATGTAATGGAATACTATTGTGCTATAAGAAACAAGGAGCCGATGGACTTCATATTTACCTGGAGAGGCTTATAGAAACTGATGCTGAGTGAGAAGAGTAGAACCAGGAAAAATTTGTATACAATCACAGACACAACATATGTGTGATTACCAACTATGATAGACTGGACTCTTTTCAGCAATGCAGTAATATGTCAATCCCGAAAGACTCATGAAGGAGAGAGATGCCTACATCCAGAGAAAGAACTAGAAAGAACCGAGCTTGAATCCTGATGGAAGCAAACTAATTGATCTTTTTCTTTTCATTGTTTGGTTTTATTTCTTCTTTACCATTTTTCATCCCACCTAGTACAATACACCTTTGTAACTTGACTAATGTCTAATATGAAAGTATTTGCAGATCCTATACTGGACTGTATACTGTGGTAGGGGGTAGGGGGAGGGAGGGAAAGGAAATTTGAAACTCAAGGAAGGAACTATGGAATTGAATCTTGTAAACTAAAAATAAAAAATAAATTTTAAAAAATAAATGTTTTTTTCATTCATTCAAATCAGATTAAATATCAGATTTTCCCTAAATATTTAGCTGCAATTAAATGCCTGATTTTTTCTGCTTTTACAAGTCATAGACAATGATCTTTATGCCATGTTTTTGTTGCTGTATATGATGTGCAAGAAGGACAACATGGTGCAGTGGCCTGTGAACCTGCTTTGGGAGTCAGAAAGATCTAGTTTCAGGGTAACACATATGGCAGTGTGACCAAAAGAAATGACTTATCCTTTTAATGTCCCAGACAACTCCATAAAACTCTCAGTCACAGATGAGTTGAACCTGTGACCAGTAGAGGAAGTTTCCCCAAGAGGAATTCCCTATAAAGCATTAAATTGCCCCCTTCCCACAAGAGCTATGTATGTACATATGTGTATATAAGCATATAAATGCATATATACATATATATATGTAAAGCTAGATGATTATACTGTCTTTGTTAAAGGTCAAATGCCACTAACTCATAGTCATAAGGTCATGCATCTTATGTATCACATTTTATAGACATACTTGAAAAACATCAAATAAGTATAACCAAAGAATATCATCTATTTATAAGCATTTATCATTATTTAATATCCATTTATTTATATAGCATAGGTAACTAGGTAGTGTAGAGGTTAGAGTGTTGAACTGAATCCTGGCTCAGATATTTACTAACTATGTGATCCTGGTAAAGTCCCCCAGCCTCCCTAGGTCTCAGTTTCATCATGTTAAATGGGGATAATAATACTGCCCACCTCAGAGGGTTGTTGTGGGGATCAAATGAGATAACACATGTAGAATACTTTGTAAATCTTAAAAGCACTCTATCAGTGATGGCAGTTACTATTAATTTGATAATATAAATATTGGTGGTACTAGCACATAGTTTAAAATTATTAAACCCAAACTCTTGTACTCATTGAATCTAAAGGGAATTATTCACTAAGAATGCACTATAAATGACATTAAACACTGGCCCTGAAACCAGAAACTACTAAATTATATTTCTTAAAGCATTATGAAGTCCCATTTTTCAGAATAAAGTCACAGTGCTGTTTAAGAAAACATAGATGTTTGTATATACAAACAAAGAAATAAATAAGAGAATTATAAGAATGGAGAATCAAAACAAGTCCAAGGGAGGGAAAATGTGGCCAAGTTACAATAAACCTGATCATTTAGATTCAGAATTTGCATGTGACCTTGAATGTTTTGGTTACCTGAAAAAAATAATACGTTTCCAAGCAATTAATAGCCTCATGAGAAATAAATAAGAGTATGTTCCTTTAAAAAATGTCTTAAAGAAATATATGACTTGAATCAGTATAGATTTTAGAAACAACTCATGAGTTTCTTTCTCTTTTTTGAGAGCTTTTATGTATAACAAGGAATTAATCTTTGAAAAGCTTCCCTGAACAGTTTTACATTACACACACTTGTGGGAAAAGTATCTTAAAGCCTTAAGGAGGGTTAATGCACTTTCAGACTGTAATCAATGAAAACAGCATGATTTACAGAATATCCGCTCTTTGTCAAATATAACCAGTGTATCGTCACCTAAGATCTCTAGGTTGGCAGGAGCTTACTGCATGATGGAGATGCTGGAGTCCTGGTTACACTAGTTGCACTTGGCAGGCCTTGCTGTGTGTGTGCAATGATAAAATGAAAAGTCTCAGGACAACCTCAGGCTATCTGTCTCTGCTGAACAAGCTACTGGCTGTGACTTTGTAGCTTATGTAAAAATAGTTGTTTTCTGAAATGAAATGAAAGCGAGATGAAGTGTGACAGGCATATACTGAAGCCCTAAAAGAGGTTAGAACATTTAGGAAGATTTGCAAGACTGCAAGGATCTGATCGATGAGTTGTTGAATAGATAGTTAAAAGATAGCCAAGGCAAGAACCCTATCTTCTCCTCTTAGTTTTGATCATATGTTGGAAAAAACAAAAACACAGCCACCCAATGCTTTTTTTTTTAATATAAATGAAACTGAAACTCAAAATGTCCAAAGCAAAACTATCTTTCCCACCAAATCATCCCAGCTTCCCAAATTCCCTGTTAAGGGCACACCACCTTACCTGTTACTAGGCCTGTATTATCTTAGCATTGCTCATAACTCTTCACTAACAATCAACCTATAAACATTTAACAAGTACCTTACTATGTGTCAGGTACTGTGCTAAGTGCCAGGGATCCAAAAGGAGGCAAAAGACAGTCCCTGCCCTCAAAAAGCTTACAATCTAATGGAAGAGCTCACCTCACATATCCAATCCATTACCAAATCTTGCCATGTCTATCTCACTCATTTACATCCCCTTCTCTCATATAGCCACATTTTAGTTTAAGTTCTCATAACTTCTCACCTGGACTACTGAAATAGCATTCTAACTGGATATTCTTCCTCATCTCTTCTTAGGCCAAGCTATCCTCTGCACAGAAGCTAACATAACTTTTCTAAAGTGCTGGTGTAACCAAATCTCTGTGCCTCCATCTCCTCCCGGCTCCAGTAGGAGTTCCCTACTACCTCTAGGATCATGTATAAAGTCCTTGAGGCAGCTAGGTGGCACAGTGAATACAGCATGGGTCCTGGAGTCAGGAGGACCTGAGTTCAAATCCAATCTCAGACACTTGTCACTTAATTAGCTTTGTGAATTTGGGCAAGTCGGTTAGCCCCAATCACCTTGTCTCCTCACCCCTCAGAAAAACAAATTAAAGTTTTCTATTTGGCATTCAAAGCTCTTCATAATCTGGCCCTTTTTACCTTTCCAATTTTCTCATGTTTTACTCTTCTCCACACAATCTACAATCTAGCTTCACTGGGCTGCCTGCCATTCCTCAAACTGGACACCCCATGTCCCATCTCTGTGCCTTTTGGGACCAGCCGTCCCCCATGCCAAAAATGTTCTGGCCTCTCAGCAATCTCTCTTAGTTTTCTGAGCTTCCTATGAGACTTAGCTCAAATTTTATCTTTTGAAGGAGGTCCTTTTTCCCTGCCCCCATCACCTGTAACTTCTTCCAAATCACTTTCATCTACTCTGTATATATCTTGTATATATTTAGCTATTTAGATAGTGTCTCCCCCATTAGAATGTGTACACCTTGAGGACAGGACCTGTAAGGACCTCCTCCTTCCCCTTTCCATAACTATATAAAGCATTTGAAAATGTGATAGCACTATTGTGTTGATTATTTTTTTAAAAATCAGAACTTAGTGGTAAAATGATCTTTTAAAACTAAAAAAAATATTTAAATTGTAACTAGAATTTTCCCCAAACCCGCATTTCTCTAATTCTTCTTCAATTCCTAAAAATACAATGACTTGATGAAAATGTGAGAAAGATAAATTCCTCTTTCTTTGAGGGACTGCTAAAATATGAATTCAGAAATCACAATAACAGCTCTTAGCTTTTCTCATGCATCATCACCACCACTACCATCCATATTTACTGAGTATCTCACAAATTATATTTATAAAGTGTTATCAGAGGTACAGCTTCACAAAAGACTGCATTTACATCTTCAGCCCCTACAAGATTTTCTTCTGTGAATTGACCAAATGCTACTAAAGTATTTCCTTGGGTCAACAATCAACATTTATTAATGACTTAGTATATGCCAGGCATTATAACAAGATACAAAAGGGTATACAAAAGCAAAATCAAACAGCTTGCCTACCTTCGAGGAGCATACTAGAGGGGAAAAAAATCTTATATTCTAGAGAGGATATAACATGTAATCATATCAGGAAATGCAAAGTGTATATAAAAGTAAAAATAAAGTATATTTTTGGGGGAATGAGATTTGCTTAGTTTATAAGGATAAGTAGACCTTTCTGATAAAAGTGCCTGAAGGCTTCTCATTTTGACCTACAACAATGCTAAAGAAATCTAAAAGCATAGGCCTGTAAACCATGCTACCAGGTGAGGCTGAAGCTGAGGAGTCACTTTTGTTAGGGGATTCTGAGCTACAGTAGACCTACAGCAAGCTAGGAATATATACTGTCTGGCACATATATGGTAAATTTTCCAGAATCTAAGGAGAGGCAAGTTGGCCTAGGCCAGAAAAATGGAAAATGTAAAGTTTCCTTGTTAATCACTATTAGGCAGAATTGGGATCTGCCAGGCACATTAACACCACCACCATCACAGACAGACAGATAAGGAACCTAAAGGCTGAACAGCCAATGGAAACAAGTACTCAAAGTGGCAAAATGAGTACCTGTCAGATACCCTTCATGCTATCAAACTTCCCTAGTTAAAAAAAGTATTGCTCATTATTTATGACAAATAATGGTTTTAAATAAATTCTATGTATGCTGTTTTCTTAATCTCCCAACCTCTGCTATATTTCCATCTGGGAGACCACTACTCAGACAATAAAGCTTGGCAGCCATTGATACAACAGTGACCACAGGTGAACCCCACTCAGAAAAATAAATGGGATTCATTTATGTGAAAAAAAAAGATGACACTTGAAAGCCATCAGATATATCTCCTCATGTGCTGGTCATCTTTTCTATCATGAAAAATACACTTTAGCATGCTGGAACTCAGTGACTGATGTACCTGCCTGAATGAATCCTCACCAACAGGTAAAATATCATTTCTATTACTGAGTGCCATTTCCAAACTGAGGTGACTCACTCCATAATGAGATAGAGTAAGAAGCAGTTGTTTTTAGTGGGGTTTTTCCTGGGGCTGAGAGTCATTTTAATTTACTTGTCCCAGATGCCACATTTCATATAGTTGGTATTCCTCCATTACTGGTCCTGTTCTTCCCTTTCTCAATAAATATGGAAATCTATTCCTAGTCCGGTTTGAACATTGTAATTTCTATAGCAGTTTTACTCTTTTTGACAAGACTACTTTAACCTCTTCCTTTTAGTTTCTATAAAATACGAAGAAATGCACTTTTACATCAGTAGTGGATATTTTAGTTTTCAAATTGTCTATATGCCTTAATTAGTCTCTTCAAATTCCTTGAAATCAGACATGGCAAAATAGAGATCAAGGGGCTAGATCAAAGCTCTAGAGAATCCCTGCCTAAATGGGATACTAACTCAGATTTCAAATCAGGCATCTCTCTCAGGGTCCCATTTCAGTCCATTAAAGGTCTAAACTCAGGAACTTCCATTCCTGAGCTGAGATTACCCACAACTATTTCCTCCCTTCTAAACCTTCGTATCATTTTAATAGAAAGGGTTTGCATTACCAATCTACTTCATTGTACTGACACTTTTCACAGTGAATTATGAGTCCAACTTTAAGAAAACCTGATATAAAGAAAATATGAATTTATAAAAACCCTATTATAGACCAATTCTTTGCTTTAACCAAAAATATTTCAGTTTTTTTCTAAAAATAATGGAGTATGCTGGAAAACGGGGTTATCTGCAAGGTAATTCAATTATTTGTTGTGAGTTTCCCAGGGGGAGGACAATGTAAAGATACCAATAGTTCATTCCATCATGGAAGATTCCATCTCTCTACTGGTGAATATTTCATCTACAGATTTTTATAAAAACAGTATGCTTGCCATAGCAGAGATATTCAATGTAAGAATCAGAAATAGAGGGGGCAGAGCCAAGATGGTGGAGTAGAAACAGCATGTCCAAGGCACTCTCCCCCCAGATCACCTCCAAACTAAGTAAAAGGGAACTCTGAACAACTTCTGGAGCCCCAGCACCCACAGAAAGACACAGAGAAGCTAACCTCCCACTGAGGACAGCCCAGCAGCCCTGCAGGAAGGACCAGCGCAGCACTCTGGGAACCAGCAGCGCAGCGCACAGTGTGGAGAGCTGAGCCCAGGTCCCTGTGAGCCTTGGTTTTAACCCCAGGGTGGCCGGGCCAGCAGCTGGCTGGAGGGACCCCAGCTGTGGCGATTCCAGAATTATCAACACAGACATGCCTAGGACAAAGTGAGAGGTTAGTGCCCTATGGACTTTGGGACCAGTATTTGGGGAACACGTCATCAGCTTCCTCCCCTAGGGGCTAGAAGTCACTGAGGAGACACACCATTTTGCAGTTTTCAGTGGCAGCTCCAGCTCCTGGCCTGCGAACTGTAGGGAGATCCAGCAATCAGTCCTGTGGGGTAATCGCTCTTGCTTTAACCTCCCTGGATCTGGATTGTGATCTGGGGTGGAGGTCGTGGGGTGGATATCCAGCTTGCCAGAAACGGAAGTTGTCCCCCCACACGTTCGGGACAGAAGCTCCCCTGTCTGGTGGCAGAGTCCTCCTGTGGCAACAAGCCCAAAAGTCAAGTAATTAAATGGCAACATGCCAAGGCAAAGGAAACAAAATAAACAGAAAAATGAAACATTAGACTCTTATTCTGGGGGCAAAGAGGATCGAAGCATGGAACAGGAGGCAGACTGTGAGGTCAGAAATCCTGCTCCAAAAGCCCCAAAGGAAAATATGAGTGGGTTACAGGCCATAGAGGACCTTAAGAAGGACTTTAAAAATCAAATAAGAGAAGTGGAGGAAAAATTGGGAAGATAAATGAGAAGGATGCAGGAAAAGTATGAAATGAGGTTCAACAGCCTGACTGAGGAAAACAACACCTTAAAAATAGACTAAGAATCAGAAATAGACAGGGTTGACTGCAGTATCAATACCTTTTGGAAGAGACATTATTAAAAATACTCAGGTAAGGTTGTCTTTAATGACCTTACATTGGCAAATTATACCCAGAGGGAAAAATAATCTCTTCCTCAAATGCCCACAGGTATAAAGTGGAATGTTTCAGGAGTAGATGAGACAGATATTTTAAACATAGAGTTTGACAAATATAAGATATCAAGGGTTGTTTTGGAAAAACATTGGAGCATTGGACAGTTAAATTCTTAATGGGACTGATGATCAACAAATACATCTCATGCTCCCTTTGGTTCTCCTCACTTATAGAATAAAACTTGACTGAATCTAACCTTGAAGATGAAAGTGGGATATGACAGATAAATGGGTTAAGAATACATGTCTTTGATTGCACATGTATAACCTATATCAAGATTACTTACCATTTTGAAAAGGAGGGAGTGGAAGGAGAAAAATTTGGAACTCAAAACCATATTAAAAAAGGAATGTTGGAAATTGCCTTTCATGTCTTTGGAAAAAATAAAATATTATTAAAAATATATATCTTGTACTAGTGATCTCCACACGTCTACATATATATGTTAAAGCAACAATCTCTATAAATCATAAAAGACTTTACTTTCTAGGGTCATCAGAACATACAGTCTATATTCCTGATCGCCCTACTTTATGACTTATGATAAGATAAACTTTTAAAATGGTATCTGGGCTCTTTTCCTTTGGTCTCATATTCTGGCACCAAAGTCTTTACAATAAATCCTTTCTGCCCTGATTCTCTTTTCTTCCAGCTTTTAATTTCAACTTCCAAAGTCCAATTCCTTCAAATTCTACTTAAAGAGAAACTCTAATAAGTCCCCCTATTATATTTATATACTTGTTTCCAGATTACCAACTACTTGGAGGGAAGACAGAGAAAATAAAACTTAAAAAATTAAATGAAGGCCAAGAATCACTAATATTCCAGCGCTTGGTGATAGAGAAAACAAGTTCAATTTACAAAATCTATTTGCACAAGATTGCAGGAAAGCATTAAGAGAATAAAATTCCTCATACTTGTCTTTTATATTTCAAAAATATCTCAGTATTGAACACAGAGAACAAACCTTTATGGATATGTAATTTTTGTCCTCTTGCACTAAAACAGCTCAATCAAAACAAACAAACACAAAAGTAAAGTTTCATCATATTTTGGAGAAAATGTAAGGAAGACCATAACTCTCCATACCAAATATTGTAATACCCTCCTCCAGAGCATGCTGAAGACGGTACATGTTCGAGGAAAACTTGTTAAGTTTTTGTTGAATCATTGGTGAAGATGACAAAGTTTAGAATTTTTTAAAGATGGAAGTGGGAAGTTAAATTTTGTTAAAAAAAGAGAACATAAAACCCTTACATTTTGGTTGTTAGCCATATTTTTTTAAACACACACACACACACACACACAATGAGAAAAATACAAAATGGAATGTTGAATGTAATACGTCCAGCTCTGTGAAATTTACTCAAGAGAGTGACATGTAGTAAGAAGTGGGGTTTGTACCTTAAGCATGGTAAGATAATGTTTTTCTTTTAAGTGACTTAGAGGTATTACTTGGTTCCCTAAGTCACTTTAGCCATGTCATTTAACTCTTGTAGGCCCAGTTTTCTCCTCTGTAAAATTAATGGGTTTACACTGGATGATCTCCAAGGTCCGTCCAAGCTCTAAAATTCTATGATTCAAGGACTTAATTTCCTAAAATTCCCTATTGAAATCAATTTAAGTTCAGTTAGTTTCTAATTGCTTAAGTGAATTTTTGTTTTTTCTTTTAAGAAGCTTAACCTTTTTCTCAGTGACATTCAAATTTGTTGCTTTTGACACTGTATATGCCATTAAACCCATAGATTCTATTCAGGAAATTATTTTGGTTTTGGAACTTTCTAAACCTGAAGGCATTATTTTGATGTAAATACCAGACTAGACCAGATTTGAACTCTGGAAGAAGAGTCTTCCTGACTCTAGGCTCAGCACTCTAATCCACTGTGCCACCTAGCTGCCCTTTCTGACTTTAGAGATGAGGATATTAAGAGACAGTTAAGTTGCTTGTATAGAGTCCTATACAAGACAAAATATAGTAAGTGTAAAGTCCAGTTAAAGTACTATAATAAATGTCAAGATGGAGAAGATACTTGTAATAGGGTATGAAAAGGGAAATATCCATAGAGGAAGAGGTATCTGAATTGATCCTTGAAGGATTAGTAGACTTCAGAGAACATAGATGCAGAGAGGGAGGGGAGGTTGGCAGTCTACACTTAGTAAGCAAAGAAAGCAAAGGACTGGATGTAAGAGACCAGAGGTCAAGAATGAGTGATGAGGGGTGGCTAGGTGGTGCAGTGAATACAGCACCAGCCCTGGAGTCAGGAGGACCTGAGTTCAAATCCTGCCACACACACACACACACACACACACACACTTACTAGCTGTGTGACCTTGAGCAAGTCACTTAACCCCAATTGTCCTGCCTTCCCCCATCCAAAAAGCAAAAATATTAAAAAAAAGGTAACTAGAAATTCCTAAGTGCAGCTCAAGAGGTAAGTTGAAATGGGGGTGTGGATTTTAAAATATTCTGTCTAAAAGTGATAACTTACAACACAGAATTAGATGTGATCACTAAAGGAGAGGGTTGAAGAGAAGAGGGACAAGAACAGATCTGGAGAGGAAGGGCAGGGTTGAGGAGCCAGCAAAGAAGAAACAGATGTGAATAGTCAGGAGAAATCTGTAATTTCTTCTAAGTCAGAGGATGAGAAACTATGAAGAGTAACTTGATATCACTGATGAGAAGTCAACGCCACTGAGAAGTCAAGAAAGAAAAGAACAATAAAGAAGACCAAGGAATTCACTGACCTTGGAGTTACAGCTTCAAGAGAGGTTTGGGTATAAAAGTAAATTATAGGGGCAGCTAGGTGGTACAGTGAATAGAGCACTGGCCCTGGAGTCAGGTGGACATGAGTTCAAATCCAGCCTCAGACACTTAACACAAAAACTAGCCATGTGACCTTGGGCAAGTCACTTAATCCCAACTGCCCTCCAAAAAAAGAAAAAGCAAAAAAATAAAATAAAATAAAAGTAGATTGTAAAGGGTCAAGAAATAGATATGTAATGAGGAAGTATAGTCAGTCAGGGTATTCTATTCTTTCTAGAAGGATGGTTATGAAAGTATAGAAAGAAAGAAGGTAGTTGACTAATATGGATAGCCAAAGTGACTATACCCCTAAACTGTGCCTGAATTATTATAATTGGATCTTTACTTTGAGTTAATTTATTGTATAATTACCAAATGTCTCTTTTTCACTTTTGGAAGAGAAACAACCTATGGTCAAATCTACATGGCCATGAATTATTTAGACTAGAACCTCCAAATTGGGTCGGTCTCTCTAGAGGTAGACAGATATTTCTAAATCTTTCTAAAATGTCTCATCCCAGAGTTTCTGGGGGTGACTCAAAATTGACTGAATATTTCAATTCAGCCTGATGCTTGTCATAGCTAACACATGTTTTATTTGGCACCGTCCTTATAATCAAAATGTTTGCTTTCAAATGAAAACATTTGTTTCAGTGGCACACTTTTCTTTGAGTGGGTGAAAGTACCAATCCCTGGAGCAAAAATAAATTTCATCCAGTTGCAAAGAATTTCTGTTACTTTCAATGCTGGAACTCCCCAGTGGAAATGTTTACATGAAAAAAATTGAGGTCTTAAGCTATTACATCTGATCAGAAAATATTTTCTTTATGCAAAATGCCAAATGAAGCTAAGGAAAGGTGAGTGTAGACACAGCTTTAATGCTGTGACCTAAGTGCAGATGAAACTCCTCATTATATATATTCTAAACAGTTCTGAAATATTTTAGGGAAAGATAAGGAATTACTGTATTTTGACCAGATGAAGTTAAACTCCTTAATCGTACAGCAAGTCAAAAGGTGGAAGCCAAGAGGTACAGTAGGAAAGTCTCCAGGAAAACAAACAAACAAACAAGGATAAGCAGAGAATCGATCATGCAGCTAATTCAGGTCCCTAAGAAAGTCATGATAAAGACAAAGTTAGAGAATCACAACGCCTAAAAGGGGTGTATCAAGAGATGTGAAATTAATGAATCCTTTTTTTTTAAGAGACAGCATTTGGCTAATTTCAAGGTGAACTGTTGGAAGCCATAGTTGTCCATGAGCACATGGATTTGTTTCCACATTTACCATTGTCCAACAAACATGCAGACTGGATCACTTCAGGCAAAATAGAGTCAACAAAGATGATGGAGTGTCTTCTTTAAAGGGAAAAGAGTGAGAGTTCTTAAGCCATTTTCTTAATGTGAACCTGGGGAAGTTTCACAGGAAATTAGATTTATTATTGAGAATGGGTTACTGGTCTACTTTATCATACATGGGGAAAAAATGTAACCAAATATTAGCTGTGGTGCAGGTTGGAGCTTTCATAATAGACTTATGAGATACCAAAATGCAGATTTGGAGATTTTAAAGCAGGATAATACAATAGTATTTTTTTTTAAAGCAATTGGGGTTAAGTAACTTGCTCAAGGTTACACGGCTAGTCATTTGATTTATGCGTGGGTGCTCATTTTCTGAGGCCGGATCTGATCTTGGGTCATCCAAACTCCGAGGCCGGCACTCTTACTCACTGCGCCACCTAGCCGCCCCTTTAGGGCAATTGGGGTTAAGTAACTTGCCCAAGGTTACACGGCTAGGTTTTTGTTTGTGCGGATTAAGTGTCAGAGGCCGGCTCCGAACTCAGGTCCTTCTGATTCCAGGGCCGGCGCTCTATTCACTGCGCCACCTAGCTGCCCCTCAATAGTATTTTTTTTAATTAGCATTCTACTAGTATCAAAAATCAGAAAAGCAAGATTATGGTGAAATTAGGAAACCCTATATAAGTTTAAATATCAGAAGACAGGATTAAAAAAAACAATCATTCAGGGGAGACAGTATGGTGTAGCTTGGATAAATGAACATTCTAACAGCTAAGAAGAACTGTACTCAACTCCTGCCCCTCACACTGACTCTCTCTGAGACCTGTTTAAATCAATTAATCTGTTACTACCACCAGACAATTCTTTACAACTAAAAATTGCATGGAATTTTGCAAATTGCATCACTAAAGCAAGTTCCTCAGTCAACGTCCCTCTACTGTTGAAATCACCAGTCCATTCAAAAACAAGTAAAACAAATTAATATTTGTTAATATTAATATTCTATTTATAAATAGAATTTCCGGGGAGAAAGTTTGTTCTCTATCAATATAGATCTTCTTTGAAACTTATTATCTTAGAGTTTCCTGGACTCTTTGGGAGTACACTTTGGGAGGTTGAGTGACTGGCACAAAGATTTGAACTCAGATTAGCCTAACCCTGAGATGAGCAAGCCATGCTGCCTTTCTGGAAATTCATTTTGAAATAAGAGAAATGTATACAGGAAGAAAAATTAGATGTAAACATACACACTGTGTAGTAACTAAGGGAGTAGAAAGCCCTGTAAGAAAAAAAAAATGAAAAAAATATGCATATTCCCTTTTTATAGATGTTGGCTTAGGGAATTATAAAGGAGTAAAAATAAATAAAATTGATCGTTGGAAAGGGAGAAATATTATTAAATATTGAACAAGGTAAAGAAAGGAGATTTGGGGGTATAAACATACAATATAAAAATAAACTGAAGGGAAATATTTTAAAAATATAAATCAAAGAACAATTCAGAGGTTTGGTGAATGTTATTATTTAATTATGTAAGGAATTGTCTTTATTATTACTGTTTAACTCTTGTTTAATTCAACGTGTTAGCTCCTGTACATACAACACATGGAACTTCAAGTTGTCCAACCCATCTAATATTTTTAACAGTCATTCAAACCTCAATTTAACAAAGATTTATCAGGGATCAACTGAAAAGTTACAAAATTTTGCAACCCAGGTTGCATAATTTCAGAACAAGAATTAACTCCATTACCATTATCTATAATGAATTTTAATCCAACCCTGAAGTGTTGTCACTTAGCAAAATATTTGCTATAAATCTTAAATGCCTTAATTCTTTTCAGTGGTTATATAGAGACAGGATGTAAAGACACTTTTGTTAATATCATGGCATATTTATTCAACTTACTAATGAAAGTTAGACTCCGGGTTCTTTTAAGACTATTGAGGAAACCTAAAGAATACCTTTCTGCCAGGGACAATTATTCCTTCATCTAATCTCATCCAGTATTTGGTATTAAAAGTAAAATATTGACATGAGGGAAGGACATGAATTCAAAACTGGCAAGCCAATTCAGAAAGAGAAGATAAAGTTTTTGTGCAAAGTGAGATAGGGAATGAATTAAGGAGGGAAAAAATTGCCTTGTTTATAACATACCCAGTCAATACTACTGTGTGACTTCTTCCACCTCTATCAAGAACCCATGAGTAGGAACAGATGAAGCAGATGGTGGATTCAATCCAGAGTGGATGTCTCACGAGAGATGAATAAGACAAGGGGGCTAGAGATCCAACAGCAGAAGATAGTGTATGGGTGAAATGGCTAACTACAGGGTTGAGAATGGAAAGAAAGAAAAATGAAGTTTGAATAAGAATAAGGCCTAAGAAAATACTGAGAAATGGAAGAATCAGAGGTCTTAATGAGGAAGAGGTTTAGAGGGGTGTGGCATAAGAGGAGATGGAATGAAAAGTGGTTATTTTCTCATTTAAAAATTAGTACATTTGTGGGTAATGGTGAGATCTAGTGTGTGGTTGAGATGGAGTAAAAGAGTAGGCCACTGGACCCAAGGAGCATGAGGAATTGAGAGGTTACCAAGTTTGAAGGAACATCAGGGAAAATGTCAAAGTTCTTTAGTGTAAACAAAAGTTAGGAATGAAAGGAATACCAACCAGTGTATGTTGGGCTCCTGAAGAAAGAAGAAGAATGCCCTGTGGGCCATTATACAACAGGCATCATGATGTGAATTGGATAGGAAATTTTTTTTTGATGTTTGTTTGGTTGCCAAAGAAAGAAAAATTATTGAGTGATGGTAGTAAAGGGAAGTCTAGAGGGGAGAGTAGGGACCAAAGAGTATCATTATGATTCCCACTTCAGTATCTCTGTGTCACTCCAAGAGCACAGAGTGTGAGAGAAGTTACAACCAGGGCCTTAGAGAATGACTAGGGGGAACCAGACCTCAACAAATGCTAGTATATGGAGGGAAGGTGAAAAGGAGAGGCCCAGAATGAAATGAAATTTGTCCACTAAGCAACAATAGGGCATGGAATTTGCTAAATAAGGCAGGGTTAAGACCCAAATTACTGTCTCCTAATGAGATGACCACTGTAGTAGATAACTTCACTAGATTCCCTTTTTAGACTTTGGCAAAAGTGTTAAAAGAGAGACAAAGTGAAGCTTTGAGTAGCTGATTTGCATATGAAGAAGTCAAGAAAACAGCTGGGAAAGCCAATATACCCCTAGCATCAGTCTACCTCTTAGGCCTTGCTTTTATGCTCTTCATTTGCATAAAACCAACAGGAGAAACTTGAATTAAAACAAAACAAAACAAAACTAGGAAACCCTAAACTCCAGAGATGTTTGGTGATTACTGGGCAAATGGCCATAGCCTATAGAGATGAAGATGTGGGAAATGTCCTGGAGGATAACTAGATATTAAGAATAAGATCTCTCATTGAGGACCAGTTCTGAACCAGGGACAGTTGTTATACACTGCCAACTGCTGCTGGAGTGGTGGAAAAACTTCAGAGTCCAGCCAAGGGAGTCAAATGAAGAGGCTTTTGCCAACCCTAGAGTAATCCGAGAATAAGGAGTGTCTGCCCAACAGACTTCATATTTACCTGGAGAGGCTTATACAAACTGATGCTGAGTGAGAAGAGTAGAACCAGGAGAAATTTGTATCCAATCACAGACACAACATATGTGTGATGACCAACTATGACAGACTGGACTCTTCTCAGCAATGCAATGATATAAGTCAATCCTGAAAGACTCATGATGGAGAGTTATGCCTACATCCAGAGAAAGAACTAGAAAGAACTGAGTTTGAATCCTGATGGAAGCAAACCACTTGATCTTTTTCTTTTATTTGATTTTATTTCCTCTTCACCATTTTTCATTCCATCTAGTACAATCTACCTTTGTAACCTGACTAATGTCTAATGTGAAAGTATTTGCAGATCCTATAACTGGACTATATGCTGTCGTGGGGTGTGGGGGGAGGGAAGGGAAATTTGAAACTCAAGGAACTATGGAATTGAATCCTGTAAACCAAAAATAAACAAATTAATAAAAAAAGAAAAGAAAAAAGAGTCTCTGCCCTTTCTTAAAGAGCACCACACTACTACAGCTAAGAGCTTCAACTAAAACTGAAATGGAAAATGGTAAGAGACTACAGCTGCCATCAAGTAATCTCAGAAGAGCATTAGAGCCACCCAGTTGAGAATGTCTAGTGGCTCAATCCATAAGGAGAGATGAAATGCTTGGTGAGGATCAAGCCCAGCCTATCAGTGGGACGGGCTGGCCTAGAAGTAAAATCACCACAGAAGAAAACTTCACAAGGACAGTTCCAGAGAGAGAAAGGACATTAGGGCCTTTAAGTTCCAGTTGTGAATTGCCTTGGCCACAAATACCCCTTATATATGTGACTCACTACTCACTACTATTGGATTTTTAAGTATTTTGCTTACTCTTCCCAGGGATGCTGTGTGTATTAACAGGTGATTGAGCCCCAAGTTTTGGGGAAGGATATTTTTAAACTATTGTTCTGTGTGTGTGTGTGTGTGTGTGTGTGTGTGTGTGTGTGTGTGTGAGGCAATTGGGGTTAAGTGACTTGCCCAGGGTCACATAGCTAGAAAGTGTCAAGTGTCTGTCTGAGGCCAGATTTGAACTTGACTCCAGGGCTGGTATTCTATCCACTGATCCATCTAGCTGCCCCATAACTATTATTTTTACTAGTTGAGAGGATTACATTGTTAAGAGTAAACTGAGTCCACTGACTGATTGTTAATGGTGTGGCTTAGGAACTACAATGTTAGTGTAGATAATCACAAGAGGTTAGAAACATGATGGTAGTAGTTCTCCTTCCTCAGGAGACCCAACCTATGAATGCAAGTGTGAGTTGGAGGAGTGAGTTCAGAATGGGTACCTACATTTAAAAAAAAAAGGATTATGGTGGGGTAGAAACCATGTTCCTAAGACAATATTCATTGTATGGCCCTACGGAACAGGGTAAGGAAGGAGTATGGCTAACATAAGGGAGTGATCTAGATAAAGACATTGCTCATAAAGTCACAACTTTCTCTTTTTCTCCCTGATTTTATTCTAATTTTCCTAGCTTTAGATCATAGCAACATGGACTTAGGGCCAAAAGAGAACATCTTTTGGTCCACTATCCCAAGGTCTTTGTTACAGGTGAGAAAATTGAGGTCCAGAGGGGTTGGGGACTAAGCCAAGGCCATAGCGAGAAAAAAAAAAGTAGCAAAACCAGTCAGTCCTCTGACTCCAAATCCAAGGTTCTTTTTGCTTACACCATGGTACACCACTTCAAATTGTTTCTGCCTCCACCCTCGCTCATTGTTTTGGGGATTTCCAGTGACCTATGGGTTGACCCAGTATGGGTTCTGATTTCTGTCTCTGAGAGAGGCTTGTAGACCTTTCTTTTTTCTCACCAGGAAGACTCTTACTTTAAAGATTGGAGTAACTGCCCTTATTCACAATTAACCTGACTACTGATTTCCCCATAAGGGGGCGATGATTCACCACCCATGCTACCATTTCCCTCCATTAATTCCTTTCCAAAATGATTGCTTGATATGTCCTAGATGTGGCCACAAGATCAACTTCACAGCTTCAATTTCTTTCCACATGCTAGCTATCATGATGACACTTACAGAGCAATGAAGCAACAGGAGCTCACTCCATAACTGTCACTGCCCTTGTCCATCCGAATACTAATAATGTTGTTGGCTTCGGTGGTGCAAGGCAGTTCTAATCCAATTTATCCCAACCATCTACCTCTCACCTCCACCCTAGAAAATTGTACTCATCACCAAGTAGACCTCCAGGACCAAGAGGGGAAAAAAGTGACACCTGGTAACTCACTGTAATCACATCATTAGTTTTGATGAGACTTGAAATGACAGCACTGAAAATGAGAGGGTCAATACACTGAGGCATAATGTCTAAGTGAGAAGAACCCTCATATTGGCTTTTATATAGGTTTTTTGGTATTTATAGAAACATTTTCTTCTAGGTTTTCCTATTTCAATAACAGATGTGATTGACATTACAGGCAAAATATAGTGTGGTATACTCTATCTGGCATGCTTGCCTTTCCCACTAGCCCAGAATACAAGCAGCTTTATTAGGCCTGCAGGCATACCAGCAAACTGTGATCTCAGATTTCATAGATAAGAGCATTTTATTTTAAAAAAAATAATGATTCTATGTGCAACTTTAGGATACTTTCAAAAAGATGTCTATCCACATAAGATGCTTTAAGTATATCACTTTGCAAATCTTAAAGCACTATCTAAATGTCAACTATTATTGTTATTATTTCTTTAAATTCCTATTTTGTATTCAAGCACCAAGAAAACTTCAAAGGCAGTCAGATGACTAATAATATAAGATACTTTGCTAAGTGCACACACAAGTAATCAAAAGAGTCCAGGAAAAATAAGGGATGAGGCCCTTTATAGAGTTTACAACAGTAGTAACATGTTTTGTGAATAAACAGTATGGTGAATTTTACTTTATCAATGAAAACTCAATAAATACTCTTAACATGTTCCTATTGTCAAATAGACTTCCTTATGGGCTTTTGAAAAGTCTCCTCCAAGAAGTACATTCACATAATACTATGTCAACTTCTGCTCTTACACTTGTCCAAAATCTCCTCTAGAAAGTTAATATTTATATGACATCATTGTGATTCGAGAGTTCTGTTAAGTTCCTTTTTTGTTTTGTAAACAGAAAAGGCACTTAAAAAAACTTGTCAATCCAATGAATAATGTTGAGACAGCCTTTTATCTTGGTTACTAATAACAACTTGGTCATTAAAGCTAAACAATTTAAGAATGGAATTTACTTTTGTCCATTTAAGTGGTTTCTTCTGTAATCCATACAGAACTCTCCCAAAGGAAATAGACTCCTTTTTACTAAGAGAATTTCTTGGGAGTTCACCATAAACACCAATGCTTTAAGGACAGTTTTAGTGAAGGTAGGTAATCACTAGCAACCCAAGAGAGGAAAATTGTACTTCTTGTTTTAGTGAATAGTAGAAATTAGGATCCAAGGATTAGATTAGGAGAAGGAAGAAGTTCCAGGGTCTAATATAGGCAAAATATTGGTTCTGGTCCATTGGCACCTTTTCTTTTTTGCTGATGTTGGCCCCCTGATAGTTGCATGAAAAAAAGACTCAGAAGTTCACCATAAATACAGTATTTCTCAATTCATATATTGAAGAATGGTGTCATAATTCTCATATAATTATTCACATATTAAAGTTTGTAGTCTTGCTCCCAACTCTTTAGTTTTAATGATCAGATCTAATAATATTCTTGCAGTAGTTTTGTTTCCCTGGAGAACAAATGATTTTTGCTTCACTTCTGACCAACTAAAAGAATTCCTAAGGCATTAAAAATATTACATATTCACATTTATTTTCTCATGAGAAAGTAATTGCACTATTTACACTATTGGGCAATAAGAAATCATTCTTTTGATTCAAAGCTTGGTATTTTCCAATAACAACAATTTATATTTATGTTAGACTATCACATGCTCCCTTTTATATTTAAGCAGAATTCTAAATTTTATTCATAGTCTCATTTTCTTTTTTTCCCCCCTTGTAAAAAGTCACATGGCCTTGTAGGATACCTGCTTTGTAAGTGAGAGAGCCTTTCATATTTTCTATTTATACTTGGCCTGTACTCAAAGGCCTTTTAACAATAGGAATTTCATGGGTAGAACTTAAGGAAGGAAGAGCATACCTGTGAGTTAATATTTTTAAGAGAGTTCAGAATTTGCAGTTATGATGGAAAAATACTACATAACTTTTCTACACTAAAAGGGATAGAAAAGAGGGAAAAAGAATGAATGAAATGTTCAGGTTTTCAGATGTTAAATGATTGAAACATTTTCTATTTAAATGCAAATTTAACTTTAAAAAAAGAGATAGATTACCATTAACTTGCACCCTAAATGCCAAAATGAAAGTCAATTTAAAATATGGGAAGAATCTCGTATACATGGATTTTCTTAATTTTTTTTTTATTTTGAAAACTTTCATGTGTTTTCTTTTGCTTGGTTTATCTTGAGCTTTGGACAGATGCATCTGATAATCAAAGTAAACATTTCTAAAACTGGTTAAGCACAGGAAAGGGAGGAATAACAGTTCATCTGTAACTGCTTATGCTTATTAAAACACAGATACTACAAAATACTTATCAGCAGTTTTATTTATACAAAATAAGACTAAAAGTAAGAGCTCAACTGCAGCATTATGACGACCAGTATTCACTATATTCACTCTTTTTTTAAGAAATGGAAATCACTACATTCTATTGATTCAAGAACAGAATCTTCAGACATAAGTCAGCAGTGTTGACACTTTCAAATACATAAAACGTGACATCTGCTCTTACAAACGCACTATACAGACTGTAAATCATCAAAGAGAAAAACAGTTCAATGTCATTTCAGCCACTGTAAGCTATGGTTTACAACTGAGAGATAAAAATAGTCATACTGTCTCTATGACATCTAAACCACTTTTCTATTGCAGTATTCTATGTTCTAATTTATCTTTGTGGTTGAACAACACACAATCAATTGTAAGCAATGAGTGTAGCTTGATTCAGTCAACAGCAATTTTCTGTAGCTTTATCTTTTCTCCTCCTACTGAGCCGACTTTTGGTACTAACCCAAACATACCTTCAACTTTATTTGTTAATAAAGAATTCCAAGGTTTTGATCCATCATTTTTAGAATTTGTTCACAGGAAGTTTTAGATGTAATGAATTACGAATATTTCATGATTCTTGTATTACAAAAGGGACAAATTTACAATGCTATCATAAATATGGTGTTTATTAGACTCATAAAAATAATTTCATTCTAGGTAGCTATGTATTATTTTAAGAGCCCACTTCTTATGACCATGGCAAATAATGGTGTATGTCCTATGAAATTTCACTTTTGAAAGAAATGTTAAATAGTCATCTATATGTAGAATAGTTTGTCATTATAATTAGCATTCATAGCCATATTCAATTTGCATAAAGTACTAATTTTTAAAATTCTCCAGTGATTTATTTTATATAACCTGAAAGTGAGAATATCAGCATTGTAAGTGCAATGTTTGGTTATTATTAGAATCAAAGGGATCAGAGTGAGCATAACAACTTCAATGTCATGATTTCATGTAAAGAATGGAGCTAGAAATGAGATTCTTATTTCTAGGTAATTTAGGTAAATATTATTAAAGGATGAAATCCTTCACACATACCTATGCCAGGTCATTAGAACTGCTATGTTATTACTGTTACCATTAAATAAAAAAATAATACTAACACATTTGGGAAAGTACCCTAGTATACAAATATTGAAAAAGTGGGATGACCTTTCCTATTAGATTTTGCTGAATGGACAGATGGTGATCCCTAAATCTTAAGCATGTGACTTTTAACACAGAAGCACTAGCATTCAGAAAAGGCCTGTTACATTTTAGGACAGACACAACTCTATTCTTTGATAATCTTCTCGGATTTTAAACATTGCAGTTCTTTTTCTTCAACCTGCAGCAAATGAATCCTGCTGATTACCTGCTGATTATCTGGGTACCTGCTGATACCCCCTACCCACTTGGTCAAGATGGCAAGGGAACTACTATCATTGGTGAATGGAAAACCATTGTTGCTATGTGCCTCCTTCCTCCACAAATTGTTTAATTAGTAAAACTGCACATTCCAGGATCTATACTTGTAAAACTATTATAGGGAAAGCCTCTGACTGGCCTTCCAAGTTCTGTGTGCCAAATGTGCACAAAGCGAGACTCTACAGCATTCTTCATCATGTGGTGTCAATTACTGGTGAACTTTATATGGATTTCATAGTTTCTAATGTTTCAGAAATCAAAGTGGTGGCATTTTTCATCTTCACTCCCTAGCAAGATCTCTCAACATTAGTATGATAGTCAGCATTACATCTGTGTCTTTTACATGGTAAATAAGGACTACATGTGATTTCCTATGACTCTATTCTATGCATCCATTGAGAAAAGAATACATTTTGGTCCAACAGAAAAAGTCCAAAGGGACATTTTCAGGCATTGTCT
This sequence comes from Gymnobelideus leadbeateri, assembly GCA_011680675.1. Classification (NCBI taxonomy): domain Eukaryota; kingdom Metazoa; phylum Chordata; class Mammalia; order Diprotodontia; family Petauridae; genus Gymnobelideus; species Gymnobelideus leadbeateri. Next base: position 256,952 of record WOXC01009349.1, on the reverse strand, counting down.
TTTGCCAGGTTGCTGCTTCATAATATATTGTAACTAGTTGAGTAATTTGTCTTTAGTGGGAAAGTACGTTATTACTTTACAAAAAGTCCTAAACATATGATTTGATAAAATTTCTAAAAGTCTGTTTGTGAATTTGTTTTCCAGAAGCTATAACACATTTTCCCATTAATAATAAACCAGTGCCCTACACACATAGATCTCCAAAATTCATACCCCAAGTCCATGGGGAAGTCAGTCTACTCAGCTTTTGAACTACTGCCCTGGGCTGAGCAGACTTCCCTAGCTCACTGTATCAAGTTGATCTCAGACCAAACCAGAATATGCTTGATAGACCACCCAGTTATGCTCCCAGACTCCCATTCACACTCCCACTGGGTGGCTTTTCCCTAAATCTGGATTTCTACTTCTTGTCCTGAAGACAGTAATCAATCAATACCACTGTATCTGAAAAGGACATATCAAGAGATTGCTCTGTGGATCAATTCACTACCCCTCTGATTCTTCAATATCAAAACTCCCTTCCCTGGCCACTTACTACTCTCCATATATGTTGTACCTTTAATTGAAATGTAATTCCTCTAGGGCAGGAGTTGTTGTAGTTTTGTATTTGTATCTCCAATGCTTAGGTAAAGAAGCTGGCATATAGTGTTTAATAAGTCCTTATTCATTTGTTCAGTCAGTCTATAAAAATCTATTCATTCCATAATATAACTGAATATTACTAAAATGTTGGTAATAATATAGACCCTAATCATGATAGGTTCAATTTATGTAGAGCCTTAACAAGGTTAGGGCCTAGGTTTTTGTCATAGAACACATCTTTGCTTTTTTCTCTATGCACATCAGATGAATTCATCTCTGCTGGGTGGCCATGGAAACCTAGGGCCCCTTCTCCCCCTGGTGAGCATACCCTTGGTCTCCTCTCACCATATAGCAGCAGTCAGTGCTTCAGCAACATACACACCTTCAGATGTTTCAGGGAGAAGCTGCTCCTCCAGGAGCTAATCTTTTCCCCTTACCTCAGCATGAAAAATCCTAGTTACAGTTCTTCATTTATATAACCTTTAAAGATTAAAGGGAATTTTCCTTACAAGAACCTGATGGGGCCAAAAAATATATGTGTTATCACTCCAACTTTATGGATGAGCAAACTGAGATTCAGAAGTATTAAATTACTTATTAGTTGAATTATCCAGATCTTAGTGGTGTGTTAAAGTGGAAATCTCACCTCTATCAGGAAGTTTTCCTTGATTTCTCCAATGGCCACTGATTTCTTCTATCTCTAAACTCTTATTGTATTCAGAGACAAAAAAAGCCCAAACACCAGCTTCTCATTTATTTAGTTGTTCAATAGCTGTTGCATGTACAATGATAGCCGATATTTACATAGCACTTAAAAGTTGGGGAAGTGCTTTATGGTGCACGTTTCATTTGAACCTCAAAAGAACTCAAAGTCAGACAGGTACCATCATTTCCATTTTACATATGAGGAAACTGAGATTGAATGAACACAAGGCTTTTGTTTGGGGGAGGGGGGTTAGTTCATTTAATTGCTCATGCTCATTAATTGAGATTGAATGTTCATGGGCCAACAGATAGTAGAAGTTATAGGTGGCATATCAACCCAGGTCTTCTTAAATCTAACCAGGACTCTATCCAATAGGGCATGATACTCAAAATTGGTTTGTTTGGGTTTTTTAAATTATAATCATTCTGTGAATTTCTAGAAAGACTACAAAGAAATGGTGTTATAAACAACAGTGATCAAGGTTGCAAACTTAAACATGAAGATAGATTAGTGGATAGCAAAATATATGAGTTTGGGATTTTGAAAGGAAAACAGTCCTTGAATGTTAGGAACCATGAATTTAAGAGACAGAAAAAGAAGAGAAAGAATACAACTGACAATAAGTGAAGAGTTTATAATTTTGGGAAAAAGCAACAAAGGAAATTTAAACAATGAAAACTAATGAATGCACCTGAGGAATTAACAACACCATGCCAAAGATACTTGATAGTGGGAGATAGAGAAAAGTGGGTCTGAGATTGACAGCTAGATGCTTGAATATGCATTTGACATGTGCATTATTTATTAAATCAAGGTGCCAAGTCAACAGGTATTTATGAAGTCTGTACTTGGTACCCAGCACTCTGTCAGGCATTCTGAGGAATACCAAAGTACTGAAAACAGGTTCCACTTATGGAAAATTTAGACAAGTCATGACATCAAAAAACAGTAAAAGAAATAATTAGGAAGATGGAGAAAGAGAAAAATATGCACAACTGAGCTGAAGAAAAGAAAAAAGGATGAACTGTCTGTATACAGACTGAAAATACTATAAAATGATAGCAGTATGCTTAAGAAGATAGGATTTGACTTTCGTATGGGCAGAGTCCCCAGTTTATGAATGAGTTGTGCTCCAAAAGTTCATTTAAAAGTTCAATGGTTTGGAACTCAGAATTCATTTTCCCATATTAACAATGATAATAAATGGTGGACAGGTTCCCAAGCCAGTGAACAAAAAGCCTATTTAACCCAATGATGTACCTGAAATTTAGTACTGATAGTACAAGTTCAACTCCATAGCCAACAACTGTTAGAACATCATTCTAAAAGGGGTAAATGAACTCTAAGTTCCAACTATGGACTCTGGGTAATACACTTCCCTGACTAAGTGGCTAGTGGAAAAGAAATGGATTGTAGATAGATACTCCTGGTGGACCAACAATTCATTAATTCTCTACATTTGCAATGACATAAAGCCCTTCTCTGTATCTCCATACAAGAATAATAGTAGGCATAGATTTATGCATTTTTGCACCTAAGAGAAGAAGCCAAAATGCTGGTAATTTTTCTGAGTTGGGAATGGATGGAAGAGTACCTAGTTGTCTCTATGAATGGACAGGAGCGGAAAGCAGAAATCTGGAAATCTGGACTGGGGCTCATGGGAGTCAATTCACATTAAATGTATTTACTTAAATCTTATTATGGGAAACATTACCATGGAAAACAACCAATAAAGATGGGACAGAATACAATATGGTACAAGAATACATAATTTCCAGCAAAGAGTGGAAATTTTTAAAGAAACAGTGGGAGGTTTTTCAAGTAAAAGTGTAGCATAAACAATTGTTTTCAAAAATATGCCCCCTAGAAACTTTTAGATCAGTCTTTTGTCAGTACAGAAGATGGTTTTAGAAACTTCATAAATGTAGGGAATATAGTGGCCTCTAATTTCTGGATCTTCTTAATTATTAAGAGGATTATATGAATAGACTATAAAACTTAAGAAAAGCAAGGTTTAAAATGTATTCTCATTATTATGATATGTTATAGTATATTCATATACCCCCCATAGGAGGTTAAAATTCAGCCTATGAAAATGGTCAATAAGAGTTCCACACAATTTTCTTTTGTTTTAAAGGAGCATCAGCTCAGAAATAAAGAAACTTTGACTCTAGTATTCACATCACTGGCTCATTCACTTGGTGTTGGAACAGCTGACTGTACCTTGGCATACTCCATAAACATAAATTCTCACTGCCCATGAACACATACCAAAATGGCTCTAAGTTTTCCAAAGGTAATAAACAGCTTCACAGTCATGAAAATTCTCTTGCCACATGTCAATATGTAGACATTTACTTTTTTGAAGAGTAACTTTTGGAAATCAAGTGGAGCTCCTTACTATTAGTGATGCTACTGATTCTAAAGCAACATAATTAGGAAAAGAATACTTTTTCCCCTTAATGAGGTCTTTTACTACTTATAAATTTAGCTAAACAGTCATTTTTCTGTGCATTAAAACCCTTCAGTGTTTTGCTCACTTTGCATTTAATTCTGAATATGTGGTTGACTTGAGATGCAAATGAAAGAAAATACAACATGTATGTGTGCACATATTTTCTTTTCTAGGTTGAAAATATTTGCATTGCTCTTCCCACCCCTTTTGATTAGTCAAATGGAAATAGATTTATTTAGTGTAATTTTCATTTTTTCCCCTCAGGTCAACAGAAAAAGATTCATCATAAGTTAAGTAATCTTAGTTGACCAAGAAGAGTATTTGAGGATAGCAGATGACTATATGCAATCAAAATTTATATGATATCGTCAATTATCTGAATTTTTAGTTCAATTTCAGATAATAACAATAAAGCATCCAAAGGACACTGTACAGGGCAAAATTGGTGACAGGGATAAAATGAAAAAACATGACATGACAAAATATTTTTGGTAGTCTGAACATTTAAAGTCATATATCATATGCAAACACACACCCATACACATATATAGAGTGAGAGAAAGAGAGAGGAGTCCAGTTGTAAATGCAGATATGCAATTTTTAGTTATAGAGGATCTCTGGGGGCCACTGGAGAGTGAATAAGAGACTTCTCCAGGATCCCACAGGCAGTATGTGGTACAAGTGCAACATGAAGGCAAGTCTTCCTGATCCCAAGACCAACTCTCTTAAAAACATTGCCTCTTCTGAGTCAAGTAATAGCCCAAGAAGGAGCTTCTCAGGATAACAATGGTTGTTCCACACATGGCACATGCCTACCTTCCAACAGACAAATATATACATATATATATATATGTATATATATATATATATACACATATACACACACACACACACACACACACACACAATGAAACTTGTCTTGAGTGACTGCTTTTCTTTGCCAAAGTTATACTTAGATAGGGGTTTATTTATAGCATAATAATTGGCAGCTTCTATTTACCACTTTGAGTCTTCTCTAGGAAAAGATGATATATTTGTTTTTGTTCCAGAATGGTATTGGTCAGGAGGTCAGAAGAGATAACATATGTAAAGGACATAATTCAATTCATTCAACCAACTTTTATTAAAGGCCTACCATATGAAAGACACTGGGCCAGGTGCTAAAGAAAAACAAAACAGTCTCTGCCTTCAAGGAGCTTACATTCTACTGGGATTTACAATGTATGTGTGTTTGTGTGCATATGTGTGTGTGTACACACACATATATATACATAAATATATGCATATACATGCACGTAAAATTATGTACATATATACACATACACACAAATAAACATACATATGTGTATACATATATCTGTATACCTAGACAAATATTATATACATACACAAAATAAATACAGAGTAATTTCAGAGGTGCTTAGATGGGAAAGGATTATCAACTGAGAAGATCAAGGAAGGCCTCTTATAGGAAGGAATATCTGAGTTGATCTGTACTGAAGTTAGGGCAATCAAATAAGCAGGAAAAAGGAAGAAGTATATTCCATACATAGGGCATCAGATTTGCAAAGATGGTGGAATATCTTGTATGGGAAATAGCTAGCAGATCACTTTGACCAAAACAGAAAATATATGAAGAGGAATAACATGAAAAAACCTGGAAAATGATGTGGGAGCCAGAAAGTAGAGGGCATTAAATGTCAAGTTGAAGAATTTATATATTATATTAGGGTAAACAGGGAGCTTTTGAAAATTTTTAAATACTGGAGTATCATGGCTTGATCTGTGTTGGATTTGATTGATCTGTTGGTTTGTTTTATAGAACTGCTCCCCCCCCCCACTTTTTGTTTTTTTAGTGTTTATTCTCTATTATAAGGGGTGGCTCTCTGGATGAGAGAAAGGGAGCATCTATTAGTAAATGAAATGATATAAAATAAAATATACCAATAATGTAAAAAGGGGAAAATGAAAAAGCTTTAGGTAGGTGCATTATTAGTCCTGTATCTGAAACAGAACAAAGACCCCATTAAAGAGATCAGAGATCTACATCTGAAAGGGATTTAACACTAGAAAGGCCAGATAATTTGCACTGTCCTGGGAAGTATTCTAAAATTCTGGTTCTTTTTTAAAGAAGCTATTGAGATCTAACCTCATTTTATAGAAGAGGGAACTAAGGGGCAGAAAGGTTAAGAGATTTGCCAAGGGTCATAAAACTATTAAGTGTCTGGGGGGTAGGATTTGAACTCTAAGTCCTTCTAACACTAAATTCAATACCCTATCCACCTTTTAAAGAGAATGTTCTATTTAGGGAATAAACATCTTGTCAAGGAAGAGGAAGGAGAGGCTTCTCCTGAGGCATGTTCAAGCACACCCACTACAGCAGTTAACAGGAAAGTCAGCACCAAATCCCTTCCCATCTGACCTCCATTCAGGTGAAGGTGATTATCCTCAACATGGAACAGCTCCAAGAAAAGGAATCTTGTTAGAAGTGAGAAATAAAACAATTAAAAATGTGTCATAAGAAGCAAATTTAGTTCTAAGATATGATGGGTGTAAAAAGCAAAGCAGATTATAGAGGTACAGATAGGAGACACCAGGAAGCTTGTTTAAAATGTGTATCAATATTACCTAATACATATAATTGGAAATGGTAGTGATCTTAATAGAATTTATAGTCATAATACAGGTTAGAAAATTACCTCAGAAGCATACATTTTCTACAGACAACCCTGAAGAAAACTAGAAAGAGGGAAAAAGAAGTGAAATGTTATAGCCGGGGAGTCCACCAAAACCTGGATTATCCATCTTTCATGTAATCTTCCAAATTCCGGAGGCTACCCAAATTCCATTTGGTTGATAAGAGCTGAAATGCACCTTATTATGCCCACTGACGAATGCAACTCCTTTTATTTTTTAGACAGCCTCATTCTCTTTTACTCTTTCTTATTACACTGAAAGAACACATAAATGTTTTATAGCAAATACACCTTCAGTTCTACCAAAACATTAGTTCTTTATAAAATAAATAAAAATAGAGGTAGTTTATGGTCTGTTTCCAGTACATACATTGTTCTGTAAGGACCAGTCTAATTTCTTTTGGCCCTTGAGCACTTGGGACAAAACCTATTTTCATAGCTGAATTAAAATGATAACAGTCAGTGTATGGTGGAAAGTTACATTTCATAGATACTTTCAGATATGCAATGAGGCATGAGACTTAACTACGGGAAGAGAGATTTCAGCTAGTTTAAATACAGATCTCTTTCCTTGGGTGATGGGAGATGACAAAGTGCTTAAAAATATTAAGAAGGACCTGGGTGTTAAACTATCACTCTAATTTCAGTTAATCTGCATTAAACTTTGCATTTTTATTTGTGACTTCAACCCTTCACCCGACTCAAGAACAGCCTCTGCCTATCATTTGTCAAAAAGATAAAAGAAATTAGGGTTTCAAAGATACTTGTGTCTAAACCAAGGCATCAGTGAGAGATGTCTGACTGGATTCCCAATACCATTTTAATCAATCATAAACTTCAATGGGAAAAATAACCTATCTAATTCCTAGTATACATCATAAGCAAGAGGACTAATTTGTCAAAAGGAGGCTTCTATCCTTAGGGGATGATCTTTGCCCTCCCACATGCATCCCTTTCTGTGGCAGGACTATCCCTAATTATCACTGGAAAGCATGTGAACAACAGATCTGAGGTCACAGACCTCAGATTTCAGGGGCAACATAGCTCTTCTAAGAGGGAAGGTGGGTACATTTCTTAACAAGAAGCAAAATCTGGTTTTCTGGACCTAGTTTTTCCTTCAAAATTTCTCTCCTGCCCTCTCTTTCCTCTCTTCTACACAAGGGACTTCATAGCAATGCTCTTTCTAATCCAGGCAAACTAACAACCTCTTTTTGGAGTCAATGGAACTATATCTGCCCAGAGATTCACTGCTAATAATGTAAGCATAAAACCATGTAGGTAAATTCATTACTGAAGATGAATTTGAAACCCTGGCAACCAGCCATACTAGCCTACACTTGCCTTTCTTTACACATGGTCCTTTATATGCATAGGCTGTTCCTTATGCCTAGAATGTTCTCCCTCCCAACCTCTGCCTTTGATGGTCCCTAGCTTCCTTCAGGACTCAACTGAGTAACTACCTTCTTCAGGAGCCCTTTATAAGTCCTCTCATATCTAGAGTCTTCTTATCTCATGTCTGCTTTGCTTGTATGTGTCTTATTAATACCTATATATATACACACATACATATACGTATTGTCTCACCCCTAAGAACTTAAATTCCTTGAGGGCAGGGACTGTTTTTGCCTTAAAAAAATTCCTCTGCCCTTAATACAGTGCTTGGCACACAGTAGGTGCTAATAAATGCTTGTTGATTAGTTGATGACCTCAAACTGGGACATGCACTGTGAATACCAAAAGTCCTACAAAGACAAATAGGGCAAAGAAGTGTATGAAAATTTTCAGAGAAAATAGTTAACATGTGAATGTTAGGTGGCAAGACATTGGACTGTTAATACACATCAGCTCACTATTAACTTGGATCCTGAGTGATTAAGATGAAACATACAAAAATGTGAGGGGAAAAGCAGGGAAACAATAAGCAGTGGTGTGATGAGGTTTTCGATCCTCACTGAGCAGGTTTGGGGTGATAGGACACCTAGAGTTGCTGCTTGAGGAAGAGACGGAAGACAGAAGTACCTAAGACCATTTGGTAAAATGGGATGTTAAAAAATACCTTTGCTTTACTTTTTTATTTTGTCTAAGTATGGCTCAATTATAAAAACTCAATTACATAACTTTTGTTGAAATCTTTTTCTTGCTAAGATAAATGGACAATATACATTCTCTGTTAACAACAAGAAAAATAGAAAGGAAGTCTTTGGGGCAAAATAAAAGACAATTAACTATAAAATATTGATGAAATTAATTATTCCATAGCTCACTCATGCTAATTGCACCACTCATTTTAAAAAATAGATGCTCTGAAGTATATTTTCAAAAAGTACCTATTTTCCATTTGATTTTGCAAATCATAGGACCTCTGAGACAGAAGGAAGGTTAGGGATAATATCACTTATTCATTTCTAAGTGGAGAGAGCTGAGGACAAGAAAGATGAAGATGATGATGAATGGTAATAAGAAAAAGAACAACAACAATGAATAACTACTTTTAAAAGTTTGTGAAGTGCTTCATATGTGCGTATGCGTGTGCGTGTGTGTGTGCGTGTGTGTGCATGCGCATCCCATCTCCTTTAACCTTATGAGTGAGGTAGGTGTTATTATTATCCTCATTTTATAAATGAGGAAACCAAAGGCCACAGACATTATATGATCTGCCTGGTGGTCACACAATTATTGTGTGTAAGGTAGGATCTGAACTCCAGTTTTTCTTACTCCAAAGTCCAATACTCAGAAACTGCAAAAATCCACCTGGAAGAACTAGGACTAAAAGCCCAGGTCTTACAAATCTGAGTCCTGTCCTTCTTCATTACACCATGCTGTTCAATTGTTGAGTACAGGATTAAGATAATAGTTAGAGCCATGCTAGGCAGAGCACTGTAAGTTTTACTCCTCTGGGAACCTGTGGTCTATATTTACTAGTTCATTACTCCTTTTCATCACATTTGATGCAGTGATACTGTCTTAATTCCAGGCTTTCCTCTAAGCCACAGGATGCTGCTCAATGTTGCCACAGGAATTCATTCTATTCCCAGAAGTATTCTGACTCTTCACTGAAAGCTCCCACGTTTTTGCCCTACTCCTAACCCCCTTTCTTCCATGTAGCCTTTTACAATAGCTAATAGAAGCATTCTGCAATATCATATTTTGCCAGTAGGCACCACTATCTAATCCATTATATACCCCAGCCTCAAAGTCATTTGAGTCTTTGAGTTACATTAAAGACTATGTTAATTCTCATGTTTTTTTGTGGGGGGTGGGGAGGGAGGAGGAGAAGGAAAGGGAGAATGGAGAAATTTACTTAGTGTGAGGGATACTTGCTAATGTGTATGGCCTATTCATTGTTTTCATGACATCTGAACCTAATTGTGGAATGAAACTTTTTAAAATTTAATTCAATTTATTTAAGTAGACTGAGAAAAAAAGGCATCTTGTTTCCTTCTGTTTGTTTTATTTAGGAAATTAAGAAAGGGGTATATAAAATAATGGAGTCTCTCTTTTATAAAACTGAGAAATATTGCCAAATCTTGTATGCATCTTTTACGTTCTGAAATCTCTTTTTCATGTACACTGAAAAATGCTTTTGACTTCCTTTGTGGGGTTTATTGGAAGGAAAGGAAAGGGCAATGTTTGAGAAGCAAAGTAAGAGAAAAACAAATGTTAGTCATTTGATGCTTAGTTAGGAAATGTTATTTATTAAGGGGAATAAAGAATGCTTTTTATCATTCAACAAGCATTTTTAAATTTAAACTTTACTGTGTTTCAGGTTCAATGATTAGGAATACCCAGGGACCCACTACTCCCAAAAAATTCTCTGCTAAACAATTTTTCTGTAGAGTTGTGAAATTTTGCTTGATTTTCAAGGATACATATAACCATGACTGATCACATGGAAAGTCATAAATGAAATCATTGTTAAAGGAGTGACTACAAACTGTTTCCCTCAAAAGCTCCTCACAGATCTCAATACTATCAAAAGACAGCAGCCAAATATTCGGATATAATATCAACAATTTCATTTCCTTTCATTAATTATCTTCCTGCAATCCCCTGCAAGGTCCTGGGAGCTTTGCTAGATTATTAGGTTTTCCCCTTAGAAGTTTGAGAAATCAAAGTATGTCTTGATGTAGATAGGAAAACAATCCCTAAAACCAGAACAAAGCAATCCAAACCATAAGCTTTTGAGATTCCACCAAAATCACTTTGACTAGGCAAAAACCTGTAAAAGAATCAATTAAAAAAACAGACTGAGGAAAATTCTGATGACCTGCCCATAGTTCAAATATCACTGTTGCAAGAGCAGTGATGAATATAAGTCAGTTAAGAGTAGTCTGGAGTTCCAAAATTTCATTCTACTATGGCATTTATTTTTAGCATTTATTATTATTCATTGAGTACACCTAGAAAAAATGGTAGTGTGAATTATGCATAACTGAATGGAATAGTGGATCATTGCTGTACTACTGATAATTCTAAATTTACTAACATGAGAGAAATTACCAATACTAAAGTTATCAAAGGAAACAGACCTAATTAAAGAAATAACTACTACAAAACCATATACAGCTCAAAACAGAAAAAGACAATTCAAATCTAATGAATGCTCTTAATATTAATTACAGAATTCTTAACAATACATTGGGACAGCTCTCTTGGAGAATTCAGCTTACTGTTTAACAGTTTCTGACTAATTTTATTAACCTGTACATCTGAGAGGATCAACCCCCTCTGGGTTTAATTAGAAGAAAATTCAATTTAAATCTAAATGTCAACAGTGGTTACTAATTATGGCAGGGCCCTGGACGAGACATCCAGTCTGTAATCAGGCAGCTCCCTGGTAACAATTAACAGTTTCTTTCTGAGTTATGAGTACATTAGGATTTTTTAAAATAAATATGATTCAGCATGGGACATTGCTAATATTATGAGCACCTACTGCTAGGTGCAGACATGCAGAAGAGGATGCCAAATTAAATTACAGAGATTTCTCAAACATATAGCTGAATAATAAGCAGCTACAAAACTAGGTCAGGGTCGAAAGCAAGAGACCACTACCCCTCCCCCAACATGCAAAATAAATATACCCACTATCTCTGAATAGAAATCATTCTTTTGTTATGCCTTTTGTCAAGAATACATTATTGCAAAATGATATTTATTTCCACAATCTTCACAGCTGTGAGCACGCCTGGATTAATCTTTCTAGAACTGATTTCATTTGCAATTTCATGATTAAGATTATAAAATGTAAATTTATTACTTAAAAAAAAGAAATGATTATGAAAGGAAGGGAGGAAAGACAGTTCTTTATCTATTGGTTTGCTTTGCTCTGTGCTAATGAAATAAATAGCTGACTAACCCTGAAATAAAAACAAACACTATAAAAATGATTGCAAAAATGAGAAATGAAAGCTAGAAAGACAATGAAAAATCAACTCTTTTAATGTACTGTGGTTGGTGATTATGGGACTTAGAGCAGCAGAATTACCAGGATGTGCAAATATTGTTATGGGTAGACTAAGTTTGAATGGTCTAGTCATTTGAGCTTCTCAATGGCTACTCCATTGCAAGAGCTAACACTTGCAGACAAAACTAGGAACAGTGGACTCACATTTTATTCCATCCTTCAGTGGGAGAATTTTTAAAGATCATCTTCAGCCCCCTACACCCTCCCTTTTACCCTATTGAATATTGATGATCAACATAAGAAACGGTTAAAAATCCATATTTATAAGACCACAATGATTTCTGTATGGACATCATTCACAAAACTAGCTATTCCTTTTTTGCAGCTTTATTCCCTCACTAGGAAGTTGCTAGCATTTACTGAGTGCTGGACCTGTGCAGGATACCTGCATGGGAATGTAGACCTTATACAGCAGCTCAGTTATTCTGGATGAAGAAAAGGTGTTTTAGAAGAGTTTTGTTTTGATAAAGAACATCCCACTCTTTTCTTAATACATATTTTGTCTTTTTTCCCAGGAGTTCCATTAATTTGTTCTTTAAAAACTATAATTTTTTTTTTTGCTTTTTGGAGGGCAATTGGGGTTAAGTAACTTGCCCAAGGTCACACAGCTAGGTTTTTGGTTTTTTTGTGTGTGTGCGTTAAGTGTCTGAGGCCAGATCCGAACTCAGGTCCTTCTGACTCCAGGGCTGACGCTCTACTCAATGCGCCACCTAGCCGCCCCCAAAAACTATAATTTCAATAAAGTAGTTTTCCTCTGTATTCTCATGTATTATATTTTATGGATTTAAAACATTCTGCAAAGGTGCTCACAGGCCTCACCTGACTGCCAAAGAAGTTCATGGTACAAAGTTAAAAACTTCTGCTTTATTTGATCTTTAACCAACAAGCGGGTCTGACAAGTCAATGTAATAAAGAATCTAATTCTTAAACCTTCTTCACTTCTTAAAAGCCCGGCTTGTGAAATGCAAAGGAACAGGAGCTAGTGTAAAGCATAGATAGCAATGGATATTTGTTTTGTATTTGCATGTAATTTTACAGTCATATAAAAAAGTATTTCAAATAATAAACCTGGCCCATCAAGAAATGATAACATTTGTGTTCAGAGAAAGTCTTTGTATAGTTAGTAGCAACTGACTGCAATAGTACTTCTAAGGAAAGACTAACATGTAAAGCAGTTATGGTGATCTCAAGTCAATTAGTACTCTATTTATGTTTAGCTGTTTTATCCAATTGATAAGTTTTTTCCCCCAATACTTGTTCAAAAATCCCAAAAGAAGAGAGTTAACATTCAGTTTGATCACAATGACAATGAACAAATGTTTCAGACTGGCACCGTGGACAGTGCAAGGGCCTGGAGTGAGGAAGACCTGAATTCAAATTTGGTTTCAGTCTCTTCCTAGCTGATCCCGGGTAAGTCACTTAACCTCTATTTGCTTCAGTTTTCTCATTTGTAAAATGAAAATAATAGGAGCAGCTAGGTGGTGCAGTGAATAGAGCACCGACCCTGAAATCAGGAGGGCCTGAGTTCAAATCCAGCCTCAGACACTTAACACTTTCTAGTTGTATAACCTTGAGCAAGTCACATAACTGCAATTGCCCTGCCTTCCCCCCTCCAAAAAGATAAAAAAAAATGATGATAATAGAACCCAAGGTTCTTGTGAGGATCGAATGAGAAAATAATTGTAATATATTTAGTACAGTGTCTAGCATATAGAAAGTACTATGAAAATCCTAGCAATTATTACTACAAATCAAGTTAGCTAACACCATAATAAAATCAAATTATATTCTTCCTATAAAGTTCATTAAAAATTTTTTAAATCTAAAAACCACAGGAATAACAAGGGTTATAAGATGAATGTGAAAAGAATTGAGGGTGTGTCAGTGTTATTAAACATGTAATTGGAGTGTCAATTAAAATGTAACGGTGCTGCCTACTTCACATTTAGTCATTATAAGTTCAAAAACATGACTGAAAAACTATTTAAGACTACTGATGTGCTGATGAATATGCTTGTGAATATTTGCATTTTATAAGACTTTGCCATTTCTCTACCTGATTGAAATCCCAAAAATTTCAAGGAAACATTACATATTGGAGCAATTTTATTTTTGCTTAGTTTATATGCTCTGACAGATCTATTAATCCATTCCTTCAATCAAAATAGGTGCTACTCTTGCTCTAGCCTAGGCATTATAACAAAGCATGGGATACACAATTAGACTCCTTCTTAATCAGGCCTGGACTAGCAGGGATCTGCCACAACTCTACAGGGACAGTGGACATTCCCACTTGAAGAGGTCACATTTCATCTCTGGTGGTATGATGCCTCTTGGTGCCTTATGCTAAAAAGAGTCATGCTTTCAATCTTGAGGCCAGTACTTCTATATCTGCACCAAGATCCTAAGTCAGCCACATCAAAACAGATGTTATTTGAAATTGTGAAACTGCTAAAAATTCTAGACCCAAATGGAAGTCTTTTTTAAAAAATAAATTACGATGTCATTGCCCTATGCATCATGTACTGTTTTCCCTTCTCTTTTTTTAATAACTTTTACATATCATAGAATATTGGATTAGCAAATTTCCTGAGAAATCAGTTATACTGAAAGAAAATCAGTTATATTGAAATAATTATCAAATTTTTTTAAAAGTTCACAGACTCCAGGATAAGAACTCCTGGTTCAGAGGATATCCTAAAATGTCACACAAGTCATCATGCCAGTGTCTCAGAAGGAAATGCACAGGTAGTGTATCTGGCTGGTTAATTACAAAGCCTTATTGTACCATTTTGAAACTCATGTTTAATTACATATTTGTCTTTGGCTGATGGTGTCTTCAAGATAAAATTCTGTTATAAGGCACCTATTAGGTATATGATAACTGGGTGAAAAGAAATACATGCTTGAAAACTTAAGTAAGAGGAAAAGAAATGAATTGGATATGTGATAGACAATATAACAAGATGGGTTTTTATTTTAATACTAGATTTAAAACATAATTTGCCAGGTAATATTATTCTGAATGTTTTATTGCAAACTTTGAACAGGTGTCTAGCACAATTTCTCTGCCCTTAAAAATGTTAACTCTTTCTCCTTGCTTAACTGAAGTTTTAGTTAAGATCTTTTGATAACTAAAAAGGAAGTTCTTTAACCACAACTCAATAATAAGGTGAATGGAAAAACAGTTGGTTTCCGCCAGCCTCAACTGCTTACCTTGATGTGTTAAAGAAAAGAAGAGAAAGAGAGAGTGTATGTTCCTCATTATATACTGACAACCACAAGGTTCAACAAAAATTACAAAGCAAACTTGCGTCATTCCTCCTGGTGTATTTTAAAAGTTTCATTTTTCTACATTTTCCAATTAATTCTTTTAAAAAGAAAACATCTTTTAATTTGAAAATATGCCCCACCTCCCACCAAACTTTTCAAGCCCCTTTTAACTACTATGCCCTTTCATGCAATCTGCAGGCCAGCCAAACTGACCTTCCTGTTCTTCTTCCCACATAACCCTTTATTTTCCATCTTTGCGCCTTTCCCCATAGCTGGTAGGCGTTCCCTCCCAACTTCCACCTCTTAGAATTCCTAATTTCCTACAAAGCTCAGTTTGAATCTCACCATAATTACATAGGATGCCTGTCCTGATCTCCCATCAGCTATTCCCTCCTCTCCCACCTCTGCGCCCCCCCTCCCCTTGCCATAATTTTATATTTGCAATGTATAGACATACCTGTGTTTATGTTGGTACAGTGGATAGAGTGAGTGCAGGGCATGAAGTCAAGAAGACTCCTTTTCCTGAATTCAAATCTGGTCTGAGACACTTACTAGCTGTGTGGCCCTGGGAAAGTCACTTAACCCTGTTTGCCTCAGTTTCCTCATCTGTAAAATGATCCAGAGAAGTAAAACCACTCCATTATCTTTGTCAAGAAACCCCAAATGGAGTCACAAAGACTTGGACATGACTGAAAAAATGACTGAAAAAATGACTGAAATGTTTATACTCTTCCCTAAAATAATAATTCTTCTCAAGGTGAGGGATTATTTTTTGTCTTTGTATCCTCAGCAGTCAGTACAGTGCCTGGTACTATTAGTACATAATACTTGTCGATATAGAACATCTTACTACACTTTTGAAGTTTAATTAATAAGGTGGGAAGAATATTGGATTCATACCTAGGTTCAAATCTCAGGTTGTAACCTTATATATCTCACTTACTCTCTCTGGGCCTGTTGCCTTCTTGATAAAATGAAGAGTAAATAACTTAATAATCCTGAATATCCCTTCTAGCTCAAAATCTATGTTTCTGTGGCTTAGGTCCATTTGCAAGTGAATCCATTTGCAAGAAATTTATACTAATGTTGGTCCTCAAATAGTTATGGAGGATATAAAAGTGTAAATAAAGAGTGCATGTATTGAGGTAGGGGGAACACTCTAAGATTTAGATATTCTCAAATGGGCCGATGCCCTCCAAATACCCCAGTGTGGTTGCACACCTTCATCCAGTGGTTATAATCTAGGTCACAGATGTTCAAGAATTCTACACTTTGGGTTTTGGTAGACTGTTGAAATTCGGAAAGAGTGAACCCTTTTAATCTGTTCCAAAGTATCCCAAATCACATCTTTGACCTCTTTGGGAACACAGAGTATCTTCACCATGCCTAAAGATCTGCAGACCTGAGAATGAGTTGGAGCTTGTCATGAATTCCCAAAGGCATGTAGCAAAGATTCTTTGAATTCCATGGACTCCAGAGCTTCCAATATTATAGCTGTAGTTGTCTTCTCGACTTGCTCATAAGGTACCAAAGTACTGTAGACACTCACTGTTATTAACTGCATTGATGCCAAAGTAAAAAAAATATTAGGCTATCATATCAGTCCTTTATGTTATCCCTTTATAAGAACTTTTCTCTTACTATTGTTTTGCTTAATAACATGCAAAATTCCTTCTTTTATTTATGACTAGTGGCCAAGAACACTTTATTGTTTTGGTTCAGTTTCTTTTTTAAAAATAAAGAAATCCAAAATTATTTCTCATTGAACAACTGCTTTCATTTTAAAGACTGTCTTGTGTTTGGGGGTTCCTGATTAAATATTGGTTAGAACTACAGACTGAGTCTTGGACCACCTTGGTTGGGAAATAAGAAGCTGAGGTCAACCATTGCAAAATCTCATCCTTAAAATGATACTGATCAAATATTACATGGGGTGAGAGTTGTACATATTGGCTTTCTGAATATAAAAACATTTGTTTTACTGTCTTAGACATTTAAAATTTTAAACACTTTTCATTTCTGCTAATGTTTGCTGAAACTTAAGAGATTATATATAATCTTGAAAAATAGTATCTGGTAGATGAATGACCACTCTATCTCTCAGTTCTGTGTTTTCAAAATGCACTGTTAAATAAGAAATTTGTTGGCCTTCAGCATTGAGGCAGGTTTATTAGTGAACAACTAAGTGGAACAAAAAAAAATCTATAACCCTGATCTTATCGAAATAATTACAGAACCTTTAATGTCCCACTAGGCACAAAGAGGAAAAAAAAAAGTATATAGCAAGAAGAACAGTACAGTAATGGAAAGAGACAGAAATAGGGCACTCATTCTACTTTTTACTTAGTGCATAGAAGCTACTGTCAAAAGGAGAAGAGAATGCAAAATGATTGCTTGGCTAAAAAGGAAATTTTAATTTGTGTCTCAATTGACTAAATGCGAAGAAAATGTTCTCAAGTAAACAAAAACGAAATTCCAATTTAATTGGGGTTAGTCTTGTCCTTTTCAGGGATGTTGATCTATAAGCATATACATTTACTTCAAAATATACTATAAATGTAGTAGGTATAAAATACTTATATTAGAATGAAGTCTCCAAATAAAATCTATTTCTACTCTAGAGAAGCTGCAGGTTATTATTATGCTGCCTAGGCAGTGGATTTAATATTACATACACTGTAGCTATATAACACTTTAAAAATTGACTTTCATAGCAAAAACGATCTTCTCCCTTTCAATTTACTTGTGGCTATGCAACAAAACTTATTTGAAGCTGCAGGTTTTAAATACATTTAAAAGCAACCAAAATGCAAGCTTTTGTAATACAAGGTACCACACCCTGGTATACTTGGACAAGAAGAAAAATATATGTGGCTGTTATACTAGAACAGGAATTAAATATATTTTATAACAGAAATTGGCTTCATTAAAACATGTGGAAGATATTTAATGTGTTTTGATTAGCTAGTTATGAAATCAGTAATACTCTCAAAGGACGGAGTAGAAACCCAAATGATGTATGGCGAAGTATTTAACTTGTATTTCATGCCAAACACCTAAAATGCAAAATATTTATGTGAAATGTATCTTCTGAATGCATAGTCAATAAAATTTAGGACCCTTTATTTATTTTTGAAGGTTCAGCTGAAAATGTTACAGTCTTGCAAGAAATAAAGACAGCAAAACTTCCACTATGACACTTCAAATCATGGGTATTTCTTTGCAGATATATCTGTGTGAGATCTGTGGCTTTGGTGAGGTAGTTTTGCATCCTTACCAGTACCAAAGGAAATCTTGTGTTTGATTGTGGATACATAATTATGTAATCTTACTTAACAAAACCTTTTTTTACAGTTTTCTCTATTGCTCCCCAGGCCTCAGTTTCTTTATCTGTAAAATGAAGGGGCTGAACTAAATATTAGTGCATTTGGCTGAATTCCATAGATTGGCATCATTTTGTCGTTGATAGAGTATGAAAATTGGTATCAAGATTCTGGGTTTAAATTCTGCTTCAAACACTGTCTCAAGGTGAGATTAGGGACAAATCATTGAATCTTGCTGTCTTAGTTTCCTCACCTATAAAATGGGAACAATTCAACTCAACAAGCATTTATTAAGCCTCCTCTATGTAGGATGACAAAATAAAATGAGACCTGTTCCTGACCTCAAGAGATAATATTCTATTGGTGGGAAATTGATGTGTATAAAAAATATAAACTACATCAAAGTAAACTCAGCTACACATCTCACGGGATTCACAGGATCCTTAGATTTACAGCTAAAGGGGATGTTAGAAGTTGTATAATCCAAACTCCTTCATTTTACAGATGAAGAAACTGAAGCCCAAAAAGGTTAAGTGATTTCCCCAAGGTCATACAAAGAGTTAAGTTCAGGAGTCAACATGTTGTAAATAAAGTTAACTGTGAATTCTAAAGTACTACATAAATATGAGCTATTCCATTACATAACACAATTTTAGGGTCCACTGTCTTATGCCACAGAATCCCAACTCAATGCTATACTAGTTGGGCTGTCAAGACACTCCCCAAGATGGAAATGTAGCTTCAGGTAGATAATCCTAGTGATCAACTATTACCACTCTCTTTGTAACAATGAGGCCATTTACTGCCTTTCCCCCCCACCTGCCCTTTATATCCATGAAATTTCATTTCTTCCCCACAAAGATCTTAGAAATTCTCTCCCTCATTAGCACTCCTGTATTAATTGGAACATGACTGAATTGGATGGAAACTGTCAGAGATTTGGAAAAGGTTGATTCCCTTAAATCTGATAAATTAACTGCCAATGTTTCAGACACTGGTGGGCTGGCTGGCTTCCCTTGCTTATCTACCAGGCAGCTGAAATACCCCCTATTCTGGAGAGAAACTTATCCTATTAGAACATTGAACACAGCAGATTTTACTTTATAGGTGATATGCCAAGTAGAAGGTCAATGAAGGTTAGGAACTTTCTGCCTCCCCCTTTCAAAGAGAATTGTATGAAAATGGGAGATGCTAGTATGTTAGTGCCAGGCTCCATAAAGGCACGTGAACTTTTCATTCCCCCTTCTTAAAAAGAGACCTTGAGTAAAACATACAGAGTGTAAAAGGCACATGAGGAATCCAAGCCATTGCCTGGGTTAATAGTGCCTTTTTATTAACTTTTCCTAAAAGTTTCCATTAAATTTTATTAGGTGATAAAGGCTGTAATATTCCCTTAAGGATCCATTATAGCATACAAAGTAAAAGACTACCCAAAAGATCACCAAAATCACTCCTCCCTAATAGGATACAGGTAAAGGATCTAAATGGTCTACACATAAAATGACATTTTTGGTTGCAATTTAATGCAGTGGATCATGCACAGGATTTGGAATACAAAGACCTAGGTTTGGATCCTATCTTGGATAACACCTGTCTATCCTCAGATCAATCACTTCTTCCTACTTAAGCTTTCTGTGCCTTGGTTTTCTCATCTGTAAAATGAGAGGGTTGAATTAGATGACCTTTAAGGTCCCTTCCAGTTCCCATCTCTGTACAATCTGTTCACCATGATCAGAAGGCACTCTCATCTCACTTCTGCCTCTCAGAATTCCTTCTTTCCTCCAAATCTCTGCTCAAGAGTTGCTCTACTGGTATTATTCTGACACCCTCTCCCCCAAGTTTATCTGGTATTTATTTTGTACATATTTATTTATTTATTTATATTTTTATACAATTTATATTGTCTTGCAGAGAGAATATAGATTCCTTGAGGGCAGGGTCGATTAATTTTTGTCTTTGTATTCTTAGAGCAGAGTTCACCGCACACAGTAGATACTTAAGAAATTTTTGTTGATTGATTGATTCTAGTTCTAAATCTATAATCTGATGATACCTCTGAGCCTTAGCTTCTTCTTTTGTAAAATGAGGGCATTAGACTGGATAGTCTAGGTAGTCTGTCAAGTTGTATCAAGCCACACCTATATGTCAGGGCTCTATGCCTATAACTCTTCTGAAGCAAATTTCCTAAGGTTTCCTTCAGAATTTAGAACAAGAGAGCTTTAATTTAATCACAGCATCAAAGAATATTGGTGCTAAGAAAAAATTCTTGGGGGGGGCGGAGCCAAGATGGCGGAGTAGAAACAGCTCCTCCAAGCCTCTCTGCCCCCAGATTCTCCACAAACTATGTAAAAAAGGACTCTGAAAAACTTCTGGAGCCCCAGCACCCACAGAACGACACAGAGAAGCTAACCTCCCACTGAGGACAGCCCAGCACCCTGCAGGAAGGACCAGCGCAGTGGTCTGGGAGCCGGCAGCGCGCAGAGCGCAGGAGCCGAGCCGAGCCCAGGTCTGCGTGAGCCGAGGTTTTAGCCCCAGGGCGGCAGGGCCAGCAGCCGGCTGGAGGAACCCCAGAACACCAGGAGCTGTGGAGACTCCAGAATTATCAACATAGACTTGCCTAGGACAAAGTAAGAGGTTAGTGTCCTATGGACTTTGGGACCTGTATTTGGGGAATGCGTCAGCTCCCTCCCCTGGGGCTAGAAGCCGCTGAGGAGACACGCCATTTTGTAGTTTTCAGAGGCATTTCCGGCTCCCAGCCTACAAATCGTGGGGAGATCCAGCGATCAGTCTTGGGGGGTAATCGCTCTTGCTTTAACCTCCCTGGATCTGGATTGTGATCTAGGGTGGAAGTTGTGGGTGGGTTTACAGCTTGCCAGAAACGGAAGTTGCCCCCCACACGTTCGGGACGAAAATTCCTCTATCTGGCCTTAAAGCCATAGTGTGGCAACAAGCCCAAAAGTCAAGCAATTAAGTGGCAACATGCCAAGGCAAAGGAAACAGAAAAATGCAACCCTAGACTCCTATTTTGGGGGCATAGAGCGGGAAAAGGACTGTGAGGTCAGAAGTCCTGCTCCAAAAGCCCCAGGGGAAAACATGAGCGGGTTGCAGGCCATAGAGGACCTTAAGAAGGACTTTAAAAATCAAATAAGAGAAGTGGAGGAAAAATTAGAAAGAGAAATGAGAAGGATGCAGGAAAAGTATGAAATGAGGGTCAACAGCCTGACTGAGGAAAACAACACCTTAAAAAATAGACTAGCTCAAATGGCAAAGGAGGCCCAAAAGGGCAATGAGGAGAAGAATGCCTTAAAAAGTCGAATTTGCCAGATGGAAAAAGAATCTCAAAAGTTCACTGAGGAGATTCATTCCTTCAGAGTTAGACTGGAGCAAATGGAAGCTAGTGACTTTTTGAGAAATCAAGATGCTGTTAAGCAGATCCAAACAAATGAAAGATTAGAAGGCAATGTGAAATATCTCATGGGAAAAACCACTGACCTGGAGAATAGATCCAGGAGAGACAATTTAAAAATTATTGGACTACCTGAAAGCCATGATCAAGGAAAGAACCTAGAAATCACCCTTCAAGAAATTCTCAAGGAAAACTGCCCTGATGTTTTAGATCCAGAGGGCAAAATAGAGGTTGAAAGAATCCACAGATCACCTCCTGAAAAAGATCCCAAAAAGAAAACTCCCAGGAATATTATAGCCAGGTTCCAGAATCCCCAGATCAAGGAGAAAATACTACAAGCAGCCAGGAAGAAACAATTTCAATATTGTGGAAACACAATCAGAATAGCCCAGGACCTGGCAGCTTCTACACTGAGGGATCGAAGGGCATGGAATATAATATTCCAGAGGGCAAAAGAACTGGGAATGAACCCAAGGGTCACCTACCCAGCAAAACTGAGTATTTTGTTTCAGGGGAAAATATGGTCATTCAGTGGAATAGAGGACTTTCAAGCATTCTTGAGGAAAAAACCAGAATTGAATAGAAAATTTGACATCCAGACACAAGAAGGAAGAGATGCCTGAGAAGGTAATCAGGAAAAGAAATCAAAAGGAACTTATCAAAGTTGAACTATTTACATTCCTATATGGAAAAGCAATAACTGTGACTGATGATATCTTTCTCACTATGAAAATAATGGAAGAGGGGGTGTGGTCATATGAATACATATGTGAATGTGTGTGTATATGGTTACAGTTATATATGGATAGAGGGCATAGGTTGAATTTGTTGGGAAGGGAGAATACTCAAGGGATGAAATTATGAGCTGAGAGAGGAAAGTGGCAAGAGGAGATGGGGAGAGACATGGTAGGGTAAACTATCTCATGTAGGGGAAGTGGTTGCAAAGGAGGGGGAGAATAAGGAAGGCTAAAAAGGCAAAACCACATTCGCATTGAATTTGGTTCAGGGAGAAAATGACATACATACTAAATGGGATATCTCAACCTGAAGCAGGATAGGGGGAAGGGGGATGAGAGGAGGGATGATGGATGGGAGGGCATCCTTGGGGTGAGGGGAGGTTGGAAGTACCCACTATAGAAGAGGGACAGGATCATGTAGGGAATGGACCAGGTGGGGGGTGGGATGAGTGGGAGGGAATTAAAAGCAGCCTTGTACAATATATCTACTATGACAATGTTTTGCATAGCTAGACATGTACAACATATACTGAATTACTTATATCCCAAGAAGGAATGGGTGACAAGGGAGGAAGGAAATGGGTCTGAAATTCAAGGTCGTAACATTAAATGTTTCAAATATATATATAAATACTATTATTAATACTCTTTTGCCTATAATTGGGAGATAAGATGTGCAGGCATTGGGACACAAAGATTCATCTTCCTCTAATGGAAAAGTCGATGGGGGTATGGGAGGAGGTATGGGAGAGAGCAGATTGGAGGAAGAGATATCTTGTGGGACTGCTATTCTGGGAGGTTGGGTAGGGGAATAATGGGGGAAAATGATTGTAACTCAAAATCTGGCGGAAATGAATGATGTAAAACAGAAGTTAATAAAGTATTTGTTTAAAAAAAAAAGAAAATAAGGGGCATAGGTCGTTCAATTAAAAAAAAAAAAAATTCTTGGAGATTACCTAGTCCAGTCTTTTCATTTTATCAAAGAAAAAAAACGAAGATACAGAAAACTGTAGGGACTCTACAAGGTCACATGCCTGGCAAGTATCAGAGATCAGAACTCAAGCCCAGCTTTCACTATGCAATGACTTCACAATGCTATAGTACAATTAAGATGAAGCAGAAAGATGAGAATAAATATAGTCAATCTCATTAGTTGTAGGCCAATCAAAGATTAGTACAGCATGTTTCTGGTTCCTAGCTTTATGACCATGTTAAACCAATGAAAGGGAATGGATGCTTCAGATCATCCAAATGCTATAGATCATCATAAAAAATATTGTTTGCTTATACAGCATTATGTGATCTCATCTCTGTTTTTGTTTTGCTTAAATTAGTTTTAATTTCTTGAATACACAAGTAGCGATAGGAAATATAACCTGGAAGTTTACCATGAATGAATAAAAATGCAGTCTGGGATATTAAAAATATTGCTGCACATAATTAACAAAATGGAAAATATTCAAGTGAATGAGAATTAATTGCAGTGGAATGTGGTGTATAATGTTTATTTGTTGTTGAGTTGTTTCAGTCATGTTTGACCCTCTGTGACCTCATTTGGAATTTTATTGGCAAAGATGTTGGAATGGCTCATCATTTCCTTCTCCAGCTCATTTTTCAGATGAGGAACTGAGGCAAACAGGGTTAAATGATGTTCCTAGCATCACACACCTAGTCCTCCTGATTCACACACTTAGCTGCCCCTGTGGGATATAAATTATCCTACTGATTGTTTGAACTCTTGTCAGGTGGCCAGTGTAAAGACAGAAAAACAAAATGGTACCATATTACACATCAGATGTCAATTGGTATTTTGGAATTTTGACCAAACCTATATTCTACTCTTGAATTTTAAGTAAGAATAGCACTTTGCTAATCATCAATAGCTTCATATCCATTGACACTCTAAAAATCCTCTCTACCTGTTAGTGAGTTTTAATTATTGTCTACCAGTTTTTTTATTAGATCATTAATGGACTTTTTGCAGTTTATAGAAAAGATGATGTGTCATCTTCCAATGAACCTGAGACTTGAGTTAAAGCTGTTTACTTCACAGATACTACATTTTGCAATAATTTCAAGATGTCATTTATGAATAGGCTAAGTATATTATAGATATGCTACTTCTAAATGGCATATGGCAGTCAACAATGGAGATAACTAATGATGTTAAATGACTCTATCAGATCCTTAGAAATGTTGAAAATATTGGAAGAGATCATCTGAATATAAACTATGATGACATTACTCTATGATATATAATTCAAGAATTAATTAATTGTTAGCCATTAGCATAGTTGAGAATTTTCTGGATTAGTTAGGGTTATCATTAAGAACATCAATTACTGCAATGGCCTATAATGCAGTGATGCCCTCAATACTCATTTAGGCATAGAAAACTATTTGGCCCTGCACAAATTTAATGGTCCCAGACTCCTATGCTTTCTTTATTCTTGCATCTGATTTTTGTAGTTTTTGTTTCTTTCCTATTAGCCTGTCAGTTACCTCTTTTCATTGCTCTTTCATATGGCAATCCTTTATCCCAATGCAATTTGCTACTTCTTATCTGCCCTAGGCTGGAAACTTTTGCTAAAATCATGTGTAAACAGTCTAAGGGAAATTTTAAAGAACTCCCCTATAAGAAGTAAGCTTTCAGTTCTTATGCATTAACTGTGATACATCTATTTTGGTTGTTCAGAATGTAACCCTGGGAAAGTGACCTAATCTGAATCTTAGTTTCTTCATCTAATCTATGGGATAAGTCCTCTGAAAGGACTATACTTTGTCCTAACAGAGGGCAAAAAGAAGAGAAATGAGATAAAGAAAGGCATATTTTAGCTCAAAATGAGAAAACACTTCCTAACAATTAGAATTATCAAAAAATGGAAATGTATTTTTTAAAAAAGGGAAACCAAGGGGGGTACCCATAAATTAGGAAAAGCCAAACAACTTATGGTCTATGAATGTAATAGAATGTTATTGTGCCATAAAAAATAACCTAAGGATAGTTTTTAGAGAAACCTGGAAGACATATGAGCTGATGCGGAATGAAATAAGCAGCAGAAGAAGCACAATTTCTATGACACTGTAAAAACAAACAACTCTGAAAGACTTCCGAACCCCAATCAATACAATGACCAACCACTTCTCCAGAGGAGTCATGGGATTGCTGACAAAACATGCTACCCACCTCCTGGCACAGAATGACACACATTTTTCAGACATGGTCAATGAAGGAATTTATTTTGCTTGGCTTGGTATATTTGTTAAAATGTGTATCCCTCCCCCTCCCCCCTTTTCAATGAGACTGTGGGGGAGGGGGGAGGATAAATAGATCTTTATTAATTGAAAATAATTTTCAGTGGATGACCTGCTTCAGGAGGAAGTGGGTTTTTCTTTCAATAGATGACTTTTAAGAAAGCCTAGATGACTGCTCATCAGGCAGGACTAGATGGCATTTCAACCCCTTTCCACCTCTGAGATTATTATTCTGTACCTCAGAGGATTGTCAAGAATGCAAAATGTGAGTTCTAACTGTGATTACTTTACTTTCTTTCTGAGTCTGTGCTATATCTCAGATAGGTGAGGGTGGCTTTGAGTTGAATTTTAGGTAGGTGATTTGCTATAATGCCACATTGTTTTAGTATGTGATGATATCTCCTAAAAATTACATTATTTTATGGATCAAAATATTATTAAAATAAATAAAATTGCCCCAGATGTTATAAAAGGGACAAAATCTGTAACTTAAGGGACTATTATTCTGATAATAGTCTGTAGTAGAAACAAATTATCTGTTTCTGGCACAAAATTTTACCTGCCTCAAACAAAAACCTTATATAACAACCTCGTCTGGACCTGAAAGTACAGAAACACCCTCCCCCCCCCACACACAACTACATATAGAATCACAGTCTTACAGTGCTTGGCATATAGCTCTTTTGACATGAATTTTTATTTTTCATAAAGAGTCAAGGAAGAATAAACTATATGAATTTTAACAATATGTCAGAAAAGTAACATTATAAACTAGGTGGGGATCATAGCCTTTTTGCTCTTTCAAAAAAAAAGATGCATAGAAACTGACCAAAATGGCAAGGTCATTCAACTCATCCAATATTTATTAAGAGACCTATGAATCCAACTTGGTCTCCACTTATGCATAATCTATATATTCTGCTCCAGCCAGTCTAGCTTCTTCATTTCCCTCCCTATGCAGCATGTTAATTTCCACCTCTACTTTATCTAGTGCCTAGAAGACCTTCTTTTACTATCCATATATAAATCTTCTTTCAAGACCCAACTTCAATCTTACTTCTTCCATGAAGTTTCTCTTAACTATTCATATTGTCTTATTCTCCTTTCTATCCCTCCCATAATCAGACTTTAAATTCCTACTGAGTTTAAAATGGGCACCATACTCTGTGCATTAGGTTTTATATAATTTTGTGCTGCTCTTGAACTTATTCAGAAGTTTTAGTCTTACTTTTCATAGTTCCTTGTAATAGAGTAAGACCACATACAAGTCCAGTCCTATACTTTGAGAATATGATTTGTATATAAATAAACTCCGCTCTCAGAAAATTGTAGTTAAACTGGGAAAATGATATAAACAAATGACTACAATGCATTTTTTATCAGCAAACTTGTCAAATGTTGATATCTGCCATTAGCTGAATATTTTCCAAGCCTAAGACTAAAAATACAATATGGCTCAACAAGTGAGGACTCTTATTGTCCTTCTCTTGACCTTATCACAAAATATCTTTCTACCCTATGACTAATTCCTTACAAATAGGTACAAACTAGTAGTCAGATCAATTCTGTGATGTTACCACAGGTTATAAATTATGTGTCTGAAGCACAAGTCAATTTTCTTTATATACTGTACTTTATAGTTGAGCAGCTGAAACAGTAACAAACTCATCTTTTTTGGCTCTTAAAGTAATTTAAAATAAATTGTTTAAATTCCTCTACTCTTTTTTAAAAATTTTAACAATTGTCACTTTTTGAAATGAAAAAAAATCCCTAAGTGATACAAATAACAAATATCTTAGGAATTTAATTATGGTAGGCATTATAAGATGGAAAAGAAAACTATAATATTCATGGTATTACTGTTAATTTTAGTAGATGACTTCACAGAGATTCCTAGACTAGGTCAACTTTGTACAACCACATTAGATATGTTATTGGTAAGCCAGACTCAACTATGGCTAACTAATAATGGGAAGCTAATTAAGCGTAAAATATTTTTTTAAAAAAATTAGGGATGACAGCTTTGATTTGGCTGTCCACATTTCTGGAATAACTATTCTTTCCAATATTATTACTGTGGAAATTCTCCAAGGTCTTTGATCATTCTGATAAATGGAATTTTGTCAAATAATCTGTGTTTAGATATGAAATCTTGAAGGATGCTGAATCCAGGTACAGAACTACTATAATGTCAGCTCCAGAAATGTTTGGCATGGGCAGCTTACCCTTTGAAAAATGTGATTTAGCATCCCTTGTCATGCATGAGTGGATGATTCAGTCATGTACCATGGACTAAAGTAAATGTATTCCATTGTTTGCACAATTCCTTATTTTCCTCTCCAAATGAGTGTTAAAATCCACCTCATTTAAGCTATAGGATTCAGGGGCAGTACTGGCTTCCCCAGGAAAGGCTCCCTTTTCCAAGTACTCGTATGCAAACGATTTTAAGGTAGTTTGGGTACTCTGGTGGCAGCTACAAACCCAATACCAGGGGCATTTTCTCCTTTCTGATCTTGGTCCTCTTGTTCCTCTTCTCCTCCCCTTCCTCATCAAATTGTACTTTGATTAACCACTAGCAATAGCAGCATCCAATGGAAAGTTTTGCATTTCAAAGCCCCCAGGACATTCTGATTATACTGCAGTAGCTGTTAGAAGATTGCTGTTTCAATGGCAGATTAGTAAATCTGCAGATGAATTACACCAATGTAGAAATGTCATAAAACCACTTTTCCATCAAATATCTTCATTTTACAGATGATTAACCACAAGCACATGAAGGTAAAGTCCAGAGTCCTACAATGATGCCTCCATCACAATCAAGACCACAACCCAAGATTTTATATGGTTTAAGTCCCCTTATAGAAAATACTTTAAGTAACTAAAAAAGGATTTATAAATATTGACAGAGTAATAATTTTATATAATATTAAATAAAAATTACACTATAACTGAAGGACTTCTATAGTTCTTTGTAGTTTGTTGTAATTTGATCTCATCTTGCTCTTTTTCTTTTTTATTGTCAAATTTCTGAAAAGAGAGTTTATAGGTTGTAATAGATTTTCAGACCTACTTGTCCAGGTCCAACTTCTTCTTTGAAAATCTCCAGGCTCAACATCTCCAACTACCTATTGTACATCTCAAACTAGACATCCCATAGATATCTTAAACTCAATGTGTCCAAAACAGAACCTACCCTCTTTTTATTGTAAACTCTTCTGTCCTCCAAACTTTCCTCTTTTAGTGGAGAATGCCATCTTTCCAGATGCCCAGGCTCACAACTTAGGCATCACATTTGACTTCTCACTCTCCCCATATAGCCATTTACTTGTCAATTCCTGCTGTTTCTACCTTTGTAATATCTCTCCAACATGTTCTCTCCTCCCCCACATCCTACCCAAATAGTCAGCACCCTGGTTGGGGACCTTATCACCACCTACTGTTAATAGCTGGTCAGGTGGTTTCCTTGTTTCATGTCACTTTCCACACCTGTTCATCCTTTACTCAGATGTCAAAGTTATCTTCTTAAAGTATAGGTCTGATGATGTCATTTCCTCAGTCAATAAACTCTAGTGGCTCCCTATTAATTCCAGGATCAAATGTAAAATCTTCTCCTTGGGTTTTTAAAGGCCTTCACATTCTGTCTCCTACCTACTTTTCCAATCTTCTTATACTTTATTTCCCTCTTGGTACTTTATGATCTAGAATATAACCAGTTCAGGACGTGTTGTTGTTGTTGTTCCATTGTGTCCAACACTTCATGACTCCATTTGAGGTTTTCTTGGCAAAGATAATGGAGTGGTATGCCATTTCCTTCTCCAGCTCATTTTATAGATAAGGAAACTGAGGCAAACAAGGTTAAATGACTTGCTCAGGGTCACACAACTAGTAAGTGCCTAAGGCCAGATGGAGTTTTGCAGTCAGTTCAAAGAAATCACCGGTAATCTGACTTCAGAATTCAGGACATTGAACATAGAAGTTCATAGAAGATGCTTTGATTGGAAAGCACTTTGCTCCCTAGAACACTGGATCTGGAGTCAAAGGACCTGAGTTTGAATTCTGGTTCTGCCATTTACTAACTGGAAACCTTCTAAGCAAACCCTTTAACATCTCAGGGTCTTTGTTCTTTCATTTATGAAATGAGGGGACTAGAATTTCAAGTTCCCTTTTAGCCGTGTATTTCTATTTCTATGATACTAAGAACTGGGATCAGGGTTTCTTCACCTTCCATCAGGGAGGTATAATTTTGCCTGAATCTTGTCAACTCCTAGAGTTTCCTTTGATACTTCTCTTTATCTCAAAAACTTCCTAGTTTCCAGCTGCCTTCTTGTGCTCATTGTTACTTCTTCCCAGATTTCCTCTAGCAGCAGGATTATCTTTACATGGATCTTACTCATTCTGTTGACACTCAAAAGGCATAAAGAGCCCCTGGGAAACTGGTCTTTTATTCTTTAACTGCACACTGAGCCTAAAAGTCATTCAACCACAAGAGTTTCATATTTGTCTTAGCAAGTGGAAAACTGATATTTATAAGCTGAGTTGTGAATTTATGGTTATTATTCATTTCTAATAGATATTTGTTAGCATTAAGTCACTGCATCAAGTATCAATCATTCAATAAGTATTTTTAGTACCTTCTATGGGCCAAGTACCAGACAGATGGATATTAACCTTGCATATAAGAGATTTACAATCTGAATATACCTTTTTAAAATAATATATCTTATTTTATTTTGTCATTTTAAAAAATTACATCTTTGGTATAATAGGCAGCAGAGAAGAAGTTCACAGATTATTAAACAAAGTTATGGAAAATTTGGCATAACTGGTGCAAATTAATAAAGAAGGCTTTCTTGGTTAACTCATTGAAGACATTCTCAGTTTAAAGTAGTTTATTCTAAAGATATCCCTCTGAAGGATTATTTTTCTGTGTAATGATTTGATCATGAAATGTTTAACATCCATGGAGATAGATTAATCCACTAAACCATATCTTATGATTAGTGTAACCCATTTCCAGTATTTCATTATTCCTTTATGAGATTTTGTTGTTGTTGTCCCAGACCAATAAGATCTTTACTGGTGTGGGTCACTCTTTTTTTAAAGCAATTGGGGTTAAGTAACTTGCTCAAGGTTACACGGCTAGTCATTATTTATGTGTGGGTGCTCACTTTCTGAGGCCGGTTTCAATCCCAGGTCATCCCAACTCTGAGGCCGGCGCTCTTACTCACTGCACCACCTAGCTGCCCCATGTGGGTCACTCTTGGTGAAGAAAGATTATATACTAATGAGATTTAGGGATAATTCTGCATCTTTCAGTATTAGAGTCTCCTGGGAGTACTGAGAAGTCAGTTGACTTCACCAGGGTCATATAACCAGTTGGTTTCTGAGGGAAGACTTGAACCCGGGTTCTCAGATCCCAAGGCTAGTTCCTTATTCAGTATCCCATAATATCTCCCAGTTTCATGAGTAATTTAAATTAACTGACTCTTTCTACAAGTCAGAAATCAGAGTACTCTACAATTATGAGAACACAAGTTGATGTGTTGTTATTAATATGTCTTATGATATCCTACAAGGTTGTCTATACTACTAACTAGATTAACTGTACTCAGAATTCCTGAAAAGTAATCTGCTCTTTGATTCCATGATTCTAAGAATCCAGAACTTGGAAGCAGGAAGATTTGAATTGAATCTTGCCTCACATATTTACTAGCTGGATGATGCTGGAAAAGGCACTTAACCTCTCTTAGTTTTCTCATCTACAAAATGAGAATGATAATAGTACACCTATTTCACAGGGTGTTGTGAGAATCAAATGCAGAAATATGTAATGAGCTTTACCAACCATAAGCACTATATAACTATCATTGTCATTGTAATCATTATTAATAAATGCAAGTTGGACAGTTATGTGGCGCAGTGAATAGAGCACAGGCCCTGGAGTCAGGAGGACCTGAGTTCAAATTTGGCCTTAGACATTTAACACTTACTAGCTGTGACCTTGGGCAAGTCACTTAACCCCAACTGCCCTGCCCAATCCCCCTCCAAAGACAAAAAGTAATAATAATAATAATAATAAATGCAAACAAACTTTTCACAATGCCAGAGGAACGATACAGTCCTTACTTTTCTAACAAAAACATCAGTTGTTACCTATCCCCAAGAGTCCCAACATTTTTTCTGGTAAGAAACTGCTTTTAATTTCTCCCATCTTATCCCTAACTAGGATGATGGGAGAAGATACATTAAAGTAGAAGCTAAAGATGGGATATATGCCAGCCAGACTCTTATCTAGCTCAAAATTCTTGTAAACTGCTGGGAACAATGGATATCACAAATGACTTGGTATTAGATCAATCAGACAAGGTTTTCCAATTATTAATTTGTTGCTGTTTGTCTTTCATTCTTGAAGAGGACCATGACACCAGGAAGGTGATACTGTGACTTGCAAGCGAATTGGATTTAAGTGAGGTAAAGCTATGCAAAATCACCAGCCTCACTCTCACCTCTGAAGCCATCTAGGTACTGTGTGTGGCAAGATACAGATCAGGATGGCTGGAAATGCCCCCAGATGCAGTGGGAGACCTTGGTATTTTTAAGTGAAAGTCTTTCCCAGGACTCAAGTTTGACTGAGATAATGTGCATTCAGTGATTAAAGCTAGGTAGGTAAGACATGAAGCAAAGAATGGCTTCTTTAACCTAGTAAAAAAATCAGTCTAGGAGGAAAAGACCCCCAAGGTTTCTGGCCAAAACAGAAACAATTATTTATTAATCTAGATACTCCATTAATACTCACTAACTACCATAGTTCAACTCAATATTGAAAAGATGGCAACGGTTTTCTTGGAAATTGTATATATGTCAGTAACTTGGCTTTATTTTATCCGAGGAATTTCCTTAAAGGAGTAATTCAAATATATATTACCTAAGGTAAAAACAATTGCTATTGTCTATGTTGTGATTGAAATTAAGTTAAACTGAGTCACAAAATTCTAAGCACAATCAATTTATCAGCAAAGTGTGAATTTGCCAATAAACAGTGTCTCAACCTCTTCAGTTAGCTAAGACCCTGAATGATGGCTGACAGATCATTTTTATGAGCTGAAGGAGGAGCATCCAAAACGGATAGAGGGAGAAACAATATGACTGGTCAGAAGCATCACAGATGTGGGGCACAATATGATTGGTTGAAAATTTGGAATGTAGGACTCATTGGTGGTGTCCACCTGCATGGCTAATCAGTGTGACTATGTTAAAAGACCAAACTTTCTTGAAGGACAGCCATGTTTTAGAGGTAACAGACCAGACTCCCTGACATCCAGCTGCATCCTTCAGGTATAACAGATTTTCTTGACATAAGAACAGAATAAAGATGAGTAGGAAAACTAACTAAACTTCCTAAACTTAACTCAGAGACAGTCCGTGATTTGCAGGAAAGCTCATCTTCCATACTTAACTCAGAGACAAATGAAACATAACTTAGGTAGTTACATAAAATGTCAGTAGTGACAGAATATGAAATCAATTACAAAATAGAATCAATTTGATTTTCTCAGTTTTCATCTGTATTGAAAAATCTAGATGAAAACTTATGTGAAGTATACCTTACTTGTAGCCAGGTGTAACTTGTAAAAGAAAACTGAGCCTAAAATGGCAATTATGGCAGAAAGAGATAGTCTGGTCATTGAAAAGCTGCTACTCTCAGTGTAGTAACACATTGTATAAGACTCCCAGCTCTTCCCCATCCACCTCATCTCCCTAACTGTCAGATTTATAGAATGAAAGCAAAACCAGGAGTATTAAACAATCTGCATACTCCCAAGTGAACTCTAAAGCATGCTGTATTTAGAGTCAAGTGACATGGTATCAAATTCTTTCTCAAGGCAGCAAGGTGGTACAGTTGAATAGAACTCTGGGACTGGAGTTGGGAACACCTGAGTTCAAATCTAGCTTCACACACTTACCATCTCTGTGAACCTGGACAAATCTCTTAACCTTACTCAACCTCAGTTTTCTCAACTATAAAATGGGGATAACAATTGTTAGGGTCAAACAAGATATTTATAAAGTATTTAGAAAAGGTCTTTGTTGGTTCTTTCCTTTCTGTTTACTACTTATATGATCTTAGGCATCATCACTTTACCTTTCTAAATTCAGTTTCTTCATCTGTAAAAGGAATGATTTGGGCCATATAACCTATACGTTTCTTTTCAACTTAAAATTTAACTATGATTCTTTGATCTTATGAGATCTGATTTTAAAAGCATGTTAAGAACTGTAGTTCTGACACTATAGAGAGGAATAACATTCACTCCTGAAGTACTCTGTAACCAAGAAGGCCCCAAATCATAAAATATATACACATATTTTGCTCCACTCAGCAGAAACATCCATCTAAGAGATGTTAAGAGAACTACAGACCATGAAATAATTTCACAATTCCACCTCTGATCAGGATTAGACTTTGAAACCTATACATTTTTCTGGCCAAAATATTTCTCTATTTGTCTCAAGGCTGTTAAAATCTTGTTCGACACACCCATGCAGATAAAAAAAAGTTTGTTCCCTTTTTAAATCCTTTTAATAGTTCACAATTTAAATATGTTTTCTTTGTAAAACTTGTCTTTCTTTATATGTAGTGATGCCAAATGGTTCACATCTAAGTACCTTTCTGAAATATCTTTGATTTGCTGCGCAGATTTATATCTTTTCATGTTCTTTCTCATCATTAAGCCAATTATAGAGGAATTATTACCTTTGCTCAATCTGATTTTTTTATGGACTTCATTGAAATAGTCTCATCATTCATAATACACTCAGAGATTGGTCCATTGCCCAGAAGTGCACAAAGGACATTTCTGGTGAATTCCCATTAGGATTATTGGGAGGTACCAACATACATATGCTTCTCATCAAGGGGAGGATAAAGAACCTTATATTTTCAAAATGGTAACATATCCCCATTCAAAGTAAATCTGACTAATTGTGCTTTTCACGTGGTAGTGTTACTTACACTAAAGAATATTTCAGATTTTACTATTATCTCTTTTAGATTATTAGGTCTAAACTCTATGACATCCATCCTTACAAGTTTGTGTTCAAAACAAAAATCTCTCCTAAATCTTCAGAAACATAGCTTCATTAATGGATTACACATTAGAATAAGTCATAAGTATTTGTATATATTTCAAATAATATATACAATATATCAATAGACTCTCTTTAGGAAGCCATACATTTTTAAATTATTACTAAAAGACTTAATTTTGTTAATAGGACAACTGGCAATGTATTTGACTCAACTATCTAGAAATCATTCTTATTTAAAAAGTTCATTTTTTAAAAAGACAGAATGCTTTTAACTTAATTTAAATCTGAATTCATAGAACTCGACTATGGAAATGAAGCTTTTTGTTAAATGCCATAATTCAAATAGAAAGGTTAGTTTATAAAAAGCTGGGAGATTATCTCCCCACTTTTTTTTAAGTTCCTTCTTAAATGGTTTTTCTAGGAAATGGATTGTTTGCAAACCTAATGACGTATGCCTCTGGCTATTTCAACAAATAGGCAGTAGTGGGAACATCTTGTTTACATATTACCTATGAGTAGCTTCATATATATCCCTAAAGATAAATTTTTTAAATCATTAATGTAAATTCCCATCATATTCTGTCTCATTTTGACTATCTAGAACAAAATAGAGCTCATAAAAATAAATAAACTTTGGTAGATCCTTCCAAGTTATATTAAGAACAGTTCATTCCTTCCTACCTTCCCTCCCCAAATTTCCACTGAATTTTAGAAACATTTTAACAACAAGGCATAAAGCGATTTCTCAGTAATCATGGCTGTTTTTTTTTTTCTGGCTTGATTAGCAAATAATATCTTAGCAAACCTTGAACTTCAGAGAGATGCAAAATTTTGAATTAAAGCTTTGGAAATTTTTTTTTCTTATCACCATACAAATAGATAATAGCTTGTTTCTGGCAGGGATGCTTTATAACTAAAGTACTTTCCCCCTCAGGGAATCATACTGTCATTTGTTTTTATTTTCAAAATGAAAACAAATGGAACTGTAATTCCTTAGGGCAAAAATGACTCCAGTCTATTTTTTCACCCTCTACACTCTCATCTATTCATTTTTAGTTAGATGGAATATAGATATAGTTTTCCCCCTTTGGCTTCTATTGCCACAAAATGTATTCACTAGCTGTACAGTAATTAACAGCTCTTGACTGGAAAACTGCCAGCATGTACAACGTGACACTCTTCCTTTGAACACTAACAAAGTGCATAAGTAATTTATGTTGGATTAAATATCCCTAACAGGGACCCTTAAGTAACCCAATCACTTTAAACAGGCTCCACATGTATGCTCCTGAGCAGTGAAAATGTCAGACAGTGATAACCCACTAATAGCACAATTCTAACTATATTCCAGCCATTAGCATTTTATGACATCAATCCTCATTAAACCTGGCAAGGAAAAAGATACTAATGTTTCCCAATTTTACAGCCAAGGTGGAAGAGAAATGGAGAAAATGTAGACAGGTGCTGTCTCCCAAAAAGGATTAACATTTTTTAAAAAGTGGTAGCAATTTTCTGTTAGTACCTTTGTTTGCATTGAAAGAGAGACAACAAAGAGGTAAGGGCTACAAGGACCTCAATGGAATCCAGCCAAGAGGGAAAGAAAAGGCTGGTATTTCAGCCATTGTACACCCTGCGAAAGTACTGTGCCAACTCATCTTCCAACCCATTATATGAAATTTAATTTAACCTGCTATGCAATTAATTCAGATGTTCAGCCTATTTTTCTCATGGCAGAATCCCTCACACAATGCCTTATTTAAATATTAATCAGTCCTCTTTCAATTAGGACTAATTTGCTTCACAGGGTTTCTCTCATCTTCTGATTGCAGGAAAATGGAGGTAACTTGCAACGTTTGAGGATAATTAACATGGTATTTTTATAATACTGATACATCAAATGGGACCTTAATGAACCCCGCTGATTCCATTTAGTAAAGCATGCCTCAAAGTTATAATCAAGAGAAGAAGCCATTGCCATCTGTTTAAAATACTAAGGAGTACAATTTAAACACACAACAGTTATTTCTCGAAACTGTCTATTGTCAAGGTCTGCAAAAGTCATTTTTCTATGCAAACTAATTGTACAGTATTTTAATTTGAACCTTTTATTACACAGATACAAACCAGTGACATCTTACAACGTAAGGACCCCATTTAATTAAATGTTGACAGCCACAGAAATAAGTAATGTTTGGGCACGTTACTTTCTCTAAGCTTGCTGGGCTGAGGCTGCACACAGAGCTGAGGCAAAGTGTGACTACAGTTCTAATGAACGTCATATTTCATAGCCTTTGTTTAATAGCTAAAGAACTTTTCTGAACCAAAGGCGTGTCAAACCACCCAGGAAACAGAGAAATGGAAGCATATGCTCCTGTTCATTTTCTATTTCCTAGTAACAAAGGTAAACAGGTTAACGTTTATTCATGGCTAGTTGATACATCTGGTGCAAAGCAGGTGGAAGTTCATCTTTTCAAGGTTTGGGGATGTTCTTATGTTCCTAGGTAACCTCATGTGAGGAGGGAGGGAGGGCGAAAGGAGGTTATCTGATCCACAAGGTCATTATCAAAGCCTATCACAACAGTAATAAAACATGATGGAGTGGGTGCTCCTGATCACAAATGTTTCTTGTTTCTTGTTATTGTTGTTTTTGTTTTTACAATAATCATGTTTCCTTCTCTTAGCTTCCAAAACAGGGATTTAACCAAGTGGTGCTTCACTATGAAAAAGTCAATATTTCACTGTTTTCTATTGAAAACCTTCCCACCCAGGATCATTCTTACAAAGCAAATAAGAATGCTTGGAAGATGGTCAAAACTGGCCCACAGAAATAAAAATCAAAGACATCAAGTTCAGAAAATGTGTCTGTCAGTCACCAAGTGTTGATAGAGTGTAGGAATAAAGAATACTGGACTTGTGAATGAGGGGATGAATCCTGCCAGAGATTCTAATTAAATGGCAATAATAATGCCAAGTTACGACCTTCTCAGAAGCTGTTTCCTCAGTTTCCTTATCTGTAAAACGAGGATAATAAGACTTGAGGTATTTGTGAGGAAAGCTCCTTGACAACCTTAAAAGGAATATCAATGCGAATTATTGTTTGTGTCTAGCACAGTTCTAAGGATTGTGAGGTCAACAGGTAAACCTTATTCAGGAACATTTGGCCCATAAGGTACAAATAGTAAAAGTCTGGTGTCCCATCTTCCGTGTGTGTGCACACATGAATGTATAGGTGTACAGGAGTGGGGAGGGGTAAAGATTCTCAGTCAAAGTATAACCATCCTCTCCTTGCAAGTCACAGGTGTCCTGCTATCCTATTTGTGAGGTTCAATGAAGTATTCTTGGCATCCTAAGTTGAAACTCAAAATGCATCTTCCTTAGAAACCATGTCATTGCTACTACTATCAAAAACAGTGTTGTGTTGTAAACTAAAAGTAAATAAATAAATTTAATGTGAAAAAAATAAATAAATAAGTGTTTTAAAATAGAGTTCTGAACTTAGAGTCAGAAAACCAGGTCTAATCCCAGTCTTACTACTTAAGGAAATAAACATTTGTATGGGTCAACACTGTGCTAAGAACTTAAATATTCTTATTTGATCCTCATAACAATCTTCTGGGGGTAGATGTTATTATCATCCCCATTTTACATTAAGTAAACTGAGGCAGAGTTTGGTAATCTGCCTGGTCACACATGGCTATTAAGTACCAGAGACCAGATTGAATGTAGGTCTTCTTAACTGCAAGCTCAGCATTCTATCTCCTTCCTTGCCTCTTGTATAATGATATAACCCCTTACTAGCCACATAACTTCTTTGGGTCTTGTTTTCCCAATTTATTCAATGATGAAGTAGAATAGCTGATCCCTAAGACCCTTATATTCTGAGATCCTATTAGTGCTTTATGGCTTCAAGAGACTTCTGTGGATTGGCCTAGGAACCCAACAATCATTTATAACATTGTTTACAATAATGATGATAACAAAAATAATAACCAACATTGATACAGTATTGCAAGGTTCATAAAGAACTCTACACAGATCATGTCATCTGATCCTCAGAACGACCTTATAAGGTAGGTGCACTATTACCCCCATCTTACGGATGAGAAAATGGTTTGTCCAGAACACCAGAACAACTGGGACAAAGGTACAGAGATGGGAGACGGAGTATACTGTGTGAGGATTAGCCGGTTTGGTTAGACTGTAAGTGTGAGAAAGAGAGGGATGTCTAATATTGGAAAGGCAGAGTGAGGCCAGGCTATAAAGAGGTTTAAAAAGGGAAACAGAGGAACTTATATTTATTCCTGGAGGAAGTAGACTTAAGAATTTGAACCCATATGTCCCCCAGTTCCTATTCCAGCTAGGGGATAAGGAACTAAACAATCAGCAATTGTTTTCTAACCTATCATATGGATCAAATCACGCATATGTTAGTAACAGCTTTAATAAGATGCCATCTCTGCTCAAAAGGTACTGATCCCATTTGGGAAACATTTAGAAACTAAGATGGTGGATTATGTACTATTGACAATAAATCCTTGTAAGAGTTATAAAAAGCAAAGCTCAGTGGGGGGGCAAAATATTAAGGTAAAACTTCATGGAGAACTTAGGCTATAAAGAATGGACAGAACATGGAAAGAAGACAGGGTGGAGAAAGTAGAACTTTTGCTTTAAAATGGGACAATTACAGTGGGGGACAGTAAGGAGCTGAAACAATAATAAAAGTTGGAAAGTCAGGGTAAGGCCTTTGCTATTACATCACACACTGTGTAAGATAAAGTTTGAATTATTTTTATTTAAAAGTCCTAATTTTGTGATTAGGTCAGTCAATAGTGCTAAATTCAAATGAAACCAGATAATGTTTTGTCATATGAGCTGGATGACTACATACAGGGGATTCATTCCTCAGAAAGGGAATTTGGCCAGATGTCTAAGATTCTCTATGACTTTATGATACTGAAAACGTTTTCTGAATGATTAAAAGAACCCTTGTGGACATAGTATTGAACTGTTTGTCCTCAATCATTCTTCATTTGCTCTGAACTCACTTTCTCTATGAAAGTAGGGATCTAATCTTGCCTGAAGAATCAGTTGAAATTCATGTCAGGCATGAATATAACTGTCTGCTCTGTTGTTACTTTTAATCAAGCCTGCAGAGAAATGAACTAAAAGGGGGAGTTTATCAGTGAAGAAAGTTGTCTTACAGAATTTGGGACAAGTTATGACTTCAGATATTCAATATTTGTACAATGCAACAGTACGAGAACGATTATAAGACAGTCACTGCAATCCATGTGACTAAATATATCCCCTCAAAAAGATTATCTACAAAGCTTATTATCTAGCTCCTCAATTCATCTAGCTGTGGAAAGTAATTTCTAATAACCAGGATAGTGCACAAAAGAAGTTTGAGATTGCTTCAGTACAGCTACCTAAAGTGATTTGTTTAGTTATTATTGCCTGTTCAGGCTGGTAAGACCTATTGAACTCCTGAGAGAAACGCACTAGCAGGAAATTTAACCAGGTTGGATTTTGTAAGTAGCTGGCATTTTGATTTCCATATCTAATTTAAAAGCCTGGAGCTGAAACTGTTAGAGCTCTGGTTTGGTCTTGGCTGACTCTGGTTGAGTCCCTAAAAACATGTTCTATACCACGAAGTCCTTATTCTTCTCCCCTGCAATTACTTATCCCTCTCAATTTGAGAGATTCTATCTGTCACAGTTTAAAGACAGAATGCCTGCCAACAATCCCAAATGATCATTAATAAGTTAACTCTTACCTGATAAGATCGAAATCTATGCCATTCCTATTTTCAAGTAATCTCTACTATGATTACTAGATGAACTCCTGCCAAGACACAAGCTCTTAGTGAGTAGTGAAGTGAGGCTATCAGTTCACTGAAAGCTCAACCTGATACCTACCTCTATAACCTTACCCTAGTACCATCTCCCCGACTCCCTCTCCTGCCCGAAAGAAACTGAACGTGGAATATTTAGCAAAAAAGGTAACAAGTAAACCACTTCCTCCCTCCTCCTAAATAGCATCAAATCCTCCAAATGTTTTTATTCATTTATGCATTATTTATTTATTCATATTTATTCATCTGTATATATTGATTTATACCTAGGGTGTGAGATGGGGAGAGAAGAGAACTGATGAGTTTCTTTATCTTTTCAAAGCAAGACCCTAAGAAGATGTTTTCACTCTTCTGAAGAGAGTGTCTTTCTGGTCCCTTTTGCCATGGAAGACTTTTGGGGGTGGAGGGGAAAGAGGAAGATTCACAAAAGGGAAAGAGAGACGAGGAGAACAAGAAAAAGCCAACATACAAAGATGAGGAAAGGAGAATTGGGGAAACAAAGAGAGGCTCAAGTGCAGGGGAAAAGGAAGCAGAATATTCGAGCCAAGTCTTCATAAATTAAATTAATGAAACTACCAAGAGGGCAACCTAAAATTCACTGCTGTGGATGAGGATTCCTAAAATTCACAAAAAAGAGAACTGCTTCTCTTTCAACAAGAAAGAAAAAGGGTATTTTCATTAATATAGATATATCTATATCTATATTAATATATATCCATAATGATATCCAAAAGAAAGCTATACTATGACCTATGATCAGGGGTGGGGAACCTGTGGTCTGGAGGTCATATGTGGTCCTCTAGGTCCTTGGGTGGCCTTTCAATTGAGGCCAAATTTTATAGAACAAATCCTTTTATTAAGGGGATATTTTGTAAAGTTTGGATTCAGTCAAAGGGCTGCACTCAAGAACCACATGTGACCTCAGTTTCCTCACCCCTGAATGTTATGCTATTATGTAAATCAGGAGAAAATGCTAAAATATTAAAGCAATAATGGTACGTTATTTTTCTCAGTCATTAAAAATAAAAGAAGGGTGCAGCTTCTGGTGGTGCAGTGAATAGAGCACCGGTCCTGGAGTCAGGAGGATCTGGGTTCGCATCCAGCTTCAGACACTTAACTCAAAAACTAGCCATGTGACCTTGGGCAAGTCACTTAACCCCAATTGCACTCCAAAAAAAAAAGGCAAAAAAAATTTAAAAAAGACTTCTAAGTCACAGTTTATATTTAGCCTTTGGCTGAAACTGTGGTGCTACAGAAGCAGCACTAAATTTGTAATTGAGGAACCTGGGTTCTAATCTTGACTATTCTACTTACAAACTGTGTGACTTCAGACAGGTCATTTCATCTCTTCAGACCTGTTTTCTCTCTTGAAAAATGAAACAGTTGGAGCAGATATTGTCCTAAGGTCCCTTCCAGATCTATTTCCTAAGATCTTGCTTGCAGAGTGCAATTTCTTTGTTTCTGTCCAAAAAAATAAGTTTCTTTTGATTATACTACCAGTTGCCTAGGCTCAAAATCGGGAACCTGTTTTGAACTCTTGCTTCTCATTCATGCCACCACATTCAATGAACTCTCAATTCCCAATGGATTCTACATCCACAATTGGTTCTCAAATCTGTCTTCTCATTTCTACTGCCACCTCTTAACTCAGGCTCCTATTATCTCTTTCCAGAAATATTGCAGTAGCTTCCTAATAAGATCTCTCTCCTTCTGGTCTCTCCCTTCCTCAAATAATTCTACACACAGCTGCCAAAGTCATCTTCCAAATATTTGGCTGACCACTAGGGGATATCCTAAAGGGGAATCATTCATCAGGCAGGGAGTTTGGCCAGATGACTTGTAAATTAGATCATATAAATTTGTGACCATATATTCCTCTGTTCAAAAAAATTTCAGTGCCTTCCCATTTCTTTTGAAAAGTCTTTAAGCAGGGCGGCTAGGTGGCACAGTAAATAGAGCACTGGCCCTGGAGTCAGGAGGACCTAAGTTCAAATGCAGCCTCAAATGCAGACACTAAACACTTACCTTGGGCAAGTCACTTAACCCAAATTGCCCTACCTTCCCCCCTCCAAAAAGTAAAAAAAAAAAAGTCGACGACATCCTTTAATGCTATTTATATTATTAATCTTGCCAATAGAATGGTGTTCTTTAATGTGACTATAGGACCCTGAAACACCCTGACTCACCAGATATTAAGGAAAATGTTTTGTAAACTCTAAACCATTCTATAAATGACCTGCCCTTATTGCCACAAACAATAAAAATAATAATAAAAGACTAGTTCTTCTAATTAATATTTATGCTAGATTCATCAAATATTTACTAATAAGCTATTATATGTTGGCTCATAACCTAAACAGACATGATCCCTGCCCTCATGGAGTTTACAACTCATTTTACAGATGAAGAAGCTGTAAGATGGGATGAGATATTCGTGGAAAGAATATTGAAGTTGTAGTTAGAGGAGACCTCGGATTAGACCATTTCTCAGACACAAGGCTTGTGAAAACGAGGGACTAGGCCTCCAGTTACAGCTCTGGCCTTGTTTCCTCATAAGCAAAATATCTTCAGTTCTCTCTCTGAAGACACCTTGTGGAGCTGTATGACTAGTGGTAAAGCACTTGTAATTCTCGAAGTTCTATCCAAATGTTAACCACTTATACCATTATTATCAATATTCTTGATGATGACAATGATAATAGCATTTACATTTATGTAAAATTTGCAAAGTACTTTACATATGTTATCTGATGCTCACAGCAGCCACAGGAGGTAGGCACCATAATCATTTCCATTTGCAGAGGAGAAAAATGAGGATGACAGAAAAGAAATGACTTGCTCAGGGTCACACAGCTGATCAATATCTGACAGAATTCATACTCAGTTTTCCTGTAGTCTATGCTTTGGGCCATCCAGCTGCTATGTAGGTTACAACTCTTTCTAACTATCATCAGGCATGTCAAGTACAATTAAAGGGAACTGAATGTCCCTGCTGTAAACAGTAAATGAATAGTTCCTGGTTTTGAGCAGCTTTGACCCCCCCCCCAAGGAATCCCTCTCCTTCTTTCCACAGATAACAGGTTAATAGCCAGAGAATTTGCTCTTGCCATTCTCTTTCTAAAACCCATTAAATTTCTTTAGGTGTTATATCCCCCTTAGCCCACTTAAGTATAATATTTTTAAAGCACATAGCTTAGCACCCATGCCATCCATAATAAAAAACTGTGAGATTTTTCAAATCTTAACAAATATCATGGGAGGGTCTGTCCTTTTTTTTAACTCTCAGAAGTAGAAAAAAAGATAAGATTCCTTATATGGAGCTCATTAAAAAAAAAAGGTGGATTATAGCCACCGACACTGTGTGAAACATTACAGTTCTGCCAAAACTGTGGATAATTAACAGATTTGAAAATATATGTTAGCTTAAGCCAATCACACATTTGGTAGAGGTGAGGGTTGACTTGCTAAGTTGCTACTATAAGTGTACTTTCCCTCAAAAATATGATTTCCCACCTGTCCCACTTTGGCACCAGAAAGTTGATACTGGATCCATGTTTCCATACAGAAGTAAGGTGATCTTAAAACACCAGAGGAGGTAATAGAATATACATAGTCTATCATATTCAGGTGCTGCTGGGTTTTTCCTTAGGTAGTATTTTTTTAAAACATACACATACACATAAAATTATCACTTTATGAAAACAAATCATGAAGTTTTCTTTATTCTCTATAGATATTTGCAATCCTAAATGTCTCTTTCATATACTGTGCTTGCCAGTTTTATAGATGGAATCTTTCAAAACTCAGCTTTTGCTTTTTCTCTTTTGGACATTGTATGTTTAAAGAGTGTTTAAGACTTCATCTGTTTAGTTCCATTATATGGAGAAGGAAAAG
The DNA here is from genome assembly GCA_011680675.1 of Gymnobelideus leadbeateri. Taxonomy (NCBI): domain Eukaryota; kingdom Metazoa; phylum Chordata; class Mammalia; order Diprotodontia; family Petauridae; genus Gymnobelideus; species Gymnobelideus leadbeateri. The sequence continues at coordinate 212,214 of WOXC01009349.1, read as the reverse complement.
GCAAACCACTTTAGTATCTTTTCAAAGAAAACCCAACAAGGAATCAGAAAGAGTTGAATATACCTAAAAGTGACTAAACAAACAACAACAACAACAACATGTCATTATAAGTAGCACTGACTTAAGGAACTTCATCTGAAGAAGAAATGATATAAAGAATCCCAAACAAATATCAGATGGCTTCTCCACAGATAAGCAAGATTTTCATAACTCATTCAACAATTATATACTGGCACATTATTATTAAAAATCATTTGAAATCTAGATTTTAATTATGGAATGTTTAAAGATGAAGGTGAAAGAAATTTAGGTCAATTAAACCAATGTTTCTCAAGTTTATCTGTGGCAAATTTTTACTGATCCAGAAACCTTTTATTGATACTTAATTCTTAAAAATCAATAAACTTAAAAAAAAATCTGGCTGGACAACTTGAGTCAAATCGACAATCAATCATTAAGTGCCAGTTTTGTTTAAGGTACTTAATTGGGTGCTGGAAATGCAACATTAGCAATACAAAAGTCCTGTCCTTAAGGAGCTTTTATTCTATCACATTGAAAATCACATTGAAATTCCAATTCATCAATATGAACATAATCTAACTCTCAATTAATTTCTCGAGTTCAGAGAAATCACACACTTGTATGTGAAGTGTTACTTGTTGTATCTATGCCCACCTCATAGCCTTTCAGTCTATTTACAGTTAGTGACCTATCAGTAGGCAGTGAGAGGTGTTCATTTTTAGAGGCATTAATAAGTCATTTTAATTAACATAGTTCTATGTTTAAAGGTTTATTCAGCATATTCTTTTAATCAAATAATGAAATGTATGGGTAATTTTTAAATGAGTGGAAAAAATACAAGGGACAATGCTTAGATTTGCTGGCAAAAATAAGTGAATCAAATACTTCAGATTTGCTTAGGCCTGATAATAAAAATGAAGTAGGACTTGATTGTCCACCTGAAAAGAAGAAAAGATTAGGTTTTAAATTGGTTTTATTGTTTGGCCTGGATCAGAGGAGAGTTAATCAAGTCTGCAGTGCATCATTTGTGTAGATGTTTTGTAAGGAAAGCATGAAGCTAGCAAAGCTTTCCCAACATCTGAAGACAAAGCATTCAGAATTAGAAAATAAACCCATCAGTTTTTCAAATGAAAACCTCTTGAAATTAAATGCAAAGGAGTTCTTTTTAAAAAATGTTTTTAGCTGAAAAATCACTCATAGAGGGGCTATATTTAATTGTTACCCAAACTGCTCTCAGCAGAAAATCATTTTGACAAAATAAAATCAAAGTGATAAAATTGATTGGTTTCTGACCCTCCATTACATATTACATTCATAATTTGAAACTGAAGTACAAAAATAATCACAGAATCACAGAATTTGAGAACTAGAAGGGACATCTCTGGTCATCTAGTCCAAGCCACACCAAAAGAAATTCCATCTACTAATGGATGAGAAAGGATCACAATTACATTATCAACAATTTTCTACCTTAAAAAAACCTATTGTTACATATATTTCTATAGCACATGCATTTACCTTTAACTTTTTTTTCTTTTTTTTGGAGGGGGGGAGACAGGGCAATTGGGGTTGAGTGACTTGTCCAAGGTCACACTGCTAGTGAGTGTTAAGTGTCTGATGCTGGATTTGAACTCAGGTCCTCCTGACTCCAGGGCCAGTGCTCCATTCACTGTTACATCTAACAACCACTACCTTTAACTTTTTAATCTAAGATTCTAATTTATTAATTCCATAACCAAACCTTTATCTGAAACACTGATTGCCTGTTTCCCATCTTCTAGTGGCTATTCAGGAAAAGTTATACCCTTAGTGATGGGTAACTCACTACTTCTGGAGATATCCTATTTCATTTTCAGATTACTTTATTAAGTTCTTGCTAATATTGAGCTGCATTCTGTTTCCCTGTACCTTCTCCTCACTGGCCATAATATGGTAGTGTGGTACTGAAAAAAACAGAGAGCTGGGTTTGAATCCCAGCTGTGCCATTTACTAGCCACATAATCTTGATCAAATTTCTGACCCTCAGTTTTCTCACCTGTCAATGGGAACAATAATAGTTGTGCTATACTATCCACCCACATGGATTTTAAAGAGCTATATTCAACTATTGGTCCAAGTTAGTTTCTCAATGTCAAACCTAACAAATCATCTTTCTGCCACAAATATTTGATGTAGGTATCATGGCTCCTATTCACCAGTATTTTTTCTCTAGGCTAATCCAAGCCTTTTATGACATAGTTTCAATTCCTTTCTCCAGTCTGTTTGCCCTCCTCTGTATTTGCCTGGGCTTGTCACTATTCCTCATAGTATGAGATAACAAGAAGTGAACATTACTCCAAATGTGGTCTGACCAGTGCAGAATATAGGAGTATTATGTATGGCTTTAATGATGTCCCATCTCCCTTCCCATTTCCCTATGTTGAGTATCATTTCCCCCTTCATTTAATTTCATTACATTACTACTGTTTAAATTTCTTATATTACACAAAATAATTCCTCAACCTTCTTCATTTTTACTCTCTTCACATACCTGCAAACACATCATATTTCTCTTAGTTATCATTTAAACAAGCTATATTTAGAAGTGAATACTGTGCTTCATTTGAAATATGAAGGAGAGTTTCACCTCTGATAGGATACATCTGTTCTTTCCTGTGTTTATATGAGGGGAGCAATAAAAAGATTCTTCAAAAATGCCTCAGAGCTGGAGATTTTATTTTTTAAATAATTCATAGGCAGGGCTTGTAACCACTGCAAAAATAATTCTGCTACAAGGATGCAAAGGAATCATGTTTGATTTTTAATAGCCAGGATTTCATTTCATATTTGTGGCTGCATCTGAATAAAGGTAAGGTCTGGAATGTATAGAGCAAGTAGGCTGCAGAATCCAGCAAGGTCACAGTAAATTATAAAAAGCTTTTTGGTACCTGGGACAGTCATTCACATTGGGATGAATTTGCCTTACCATTTCTACACAAGGGAAAGTGTTAAGGATATTAAGAAGACTGGCAAATCAGATAAGAAACATTTACTGGCCTTTAACTACATTTTATTCCTTCTTTCCTTTGGGAAAATGACTTTCCTCCTCACAATGATCCCTTTGACCTCAAGAAGGGGGCTTAAGCAGAGCTTAAGAGGAAGAAAGGTGATCCTTGGATCTTCCATGATTGTAAGAAAGATTTCTTTGGAAACCTCCAGTGGCTAGGAAGAAAAGGAGAAACAAATATTTGAAGAACCTCCTTTTTCCCTCTATTGTGGCATTATGACCACCTAGGTTCCCTTCAGTTATGGTAAGAGTTGCACCATAACTTTTATTGCCAAAACTATGGAGGCATGGCTTGAACAAAGTTGGCACATTTTCTGTTGTAGCGCAGATGTCAGTTTGGCAACTCTGCTACAGTAGATCAATTAGAGAAACTTGAAGTCAGAAAGTCTGGGTTCAAATTCTGAGTCTACCACTCAATGTATATGGGGACCTTGACTCCAACTCTCTAAGAATCAGTTTCTATCTCTTTAAAAATAGGAGGCAGTCAGGTGGTACAGTGAATGGAGCACTGACCCTGGAGTCTGAAGGACCCAACTTCAAATTTTACCTCAGACACTTACTAGCTCTGTAACCCTGGGCAAGTAACTTAATCGTGATTGCCTTAAAATAAAATTGGAGGTTGGATTACATGATCAACATGGTCTTTCTATGACCCTATTTTAGGTGACTACAACAATTTGCAGATAGCAGTTCCTTATGATAGCAAAGACTGATCTTCCATTACCTACCAAAATGCACAGTGTTGCCTTGGGGAAGTCATTTAATCTCTTTGGCTTTCTCATTTTCTTTCTCTGCAAAATCTAAGAGTTGGGCTAGATGAACCTCAAGTCCCTTTTCAGCTCTAATAATCTTTGATTCTAGATTTCAAATATAAAGTGAAAGATTCTAGGATAGGAAAATTAGATTTTAGATTCTCTCTCTTACCTCCAAATAATATCTTTGAAAATTATTCGTGTTTTAAAATCCTTATTTCATGTAGTAGGGCTTTTTGTACATCATTTATATGGGTCACAAGAGACCAAGTCTCCAGATGCTTAAAATACTTTCAGCCTCTGGGTACTACTTAGTAAGTAACTGCTTCAAGGAATTAAATAGTATCCTGAATGCCTTAAAGAGTTAATGAAACTCAAAAATCCCAAATGTGAATAATTTGGAAGTAGTTTAGGAACTGAAGGAGTGAGCCCATCATTCCCAATGACAAATGCTTACAAGTGAATCTGAAGTCCTCAGGGAAGGTAGAGCAGGAGTCTATATTTTAATTCAATTCAATAAATATTTATTAAGTACTTACTAGGGCAGTTGAGTTGCACAGTGGATAGAACACCAGTCCTGGAGTCATTCATCTTCCAGAGTTCAAATCTAGCCTCAGACACTTACTGGCTATGTGACCCTGGAGAAGTCACTTAACCCTGTTTGCCTCAGTTTCTTCATCTGTAAAATGAACTAGAGAAGGAAATGGCAAACCATTCCAGTATCTTTGCCAATAAAACCCCAAATGGATTCATGAAGAGTCAGACACAACTGAAACAACTAAACAAGAGAACAAAATACCTACTACTAGTATTACTGGTACTACTAGTGCTAGTGCTAGTAAGTACTACATGAGAGAGGTTGGAGGACAAGAAAGTATTAGGACAGTTGAGAGCAATTCTTGACCTCAAGAAGTTTTCCTTCTACTAAAGAAATAAAGTATGTCTACAGATAAGGAAATGCATCATAATTTGAAGAGGGAGGGAGACCACCAGCATCTGGTGAGGGTTAGGGTTAAGGTTTAATATGGGAGATTGCACTTGAGTTGAATTTTCAAAGATAAAGAAAATTATATGCTCACTGGTTCTGGAGTCAGAGGATATGGGTTGAAATTTCATCTCTATTGCTTGTCTCCTTGGGAAACTTGTATAACTTTCCTGGACCTCAGTTTCATCATTTGAAAACTGAAGGGATTGGACTCAATCAGGGGCTCTTAACTTGGGGTCCAATAATTTTTTTTAAACTTTATTACAGTTTTTAAAGCTTGTTCCATTAATTTTTTTGGAAGGCAGTTAGGGTTAAGTAACTTGCCGAAGGTCACACGGCTAGGTTTTTGTTTGTGTGTGCATTAGCATTAAGTATCTGAGGCCGGATCCGAACTCAGGTCCTTCTGACTCCAGGGCTGATACTCTACTCACTGCACCACCTAGCCGCCCCTCCAATAATTTTTAAATGTTGTGATAATTATATTTTGATATAAAGTATTTCTTAATCTAATCCATTCTGTTTTATGCATTTAAAATCAATATTCTGAGGAGTCTATAGGCTTCATCAGACTGCCAAAAGGCTTCATGACAGAACAAAAGGTTAGAACTCTTGGACTATATGGTTTCAGAGGTCCTTTCTAGTTCTAGAGCTTCTGAAGGACACAGGTGAAGAAATAGTGCGCTCCAGACATGGTGATGTGGGAAGGCACTGAAGAGAAAATTGAATGCTGTTTAGCAGCTGGAATCATAGCATGCATAAATTAAAATGAAATTGATCTGTAAAAACAGGTTGGAGATATTGTCGAGGATTTTTAATTCAGGACTGAAAAGTTCTTATTCCCCTTCCCCACCAATGTCAAGAGGGAGCTAATGTAGCTTAACAAGACTTTTATTCATATTAAGATTTTTTTTGATAGATCTATAGAGGATGTATTGAAGAGGAGACAAACTAGAAGCAGGGAAACCACTTCACAACATATAATGTCACTTTGGGAGTTTTGGGTTTGTTTGTTTTTTAACCGTTATATAATCATTAGAATGCAAATACAGAAGAAATAACTGAAAGAATCAGTTTTTCTTAAGTACAGGTCATTAAGCTACTAAATCATTTGGCCCAAATTTAAATGCCCAGTGTATTAGCAAAACACAGAGCTCATCAAAAGGCCTGTGCCTTGGTAGACAAGTCTCCACAATTTGCTGAGGCAATTGTAATTCTCCCACGTGAAATATGTACACAAAGAGTAAGGTATATATTCTCAGATATAGGTAAATATTTCATAAGATTTACATAGCCAATGGAGGAGCCATTAATCATTCATCACTCTGTTTATCATAGCAAAGACCAGACCAAGGGAAACACTGAGCAGGAGGAAAGAATTCCATTCTCCTATTTCTCAAGAAGTCCTTTACACTAGGACCCTCTTGAGCCAACCCAAAGAAGCTCATTATCTATAATCTCTTTTTAAAAAATCATTTAGTTTAAACTGAATAATTCAGCACTTAAGAAGAAATATAAATATTAAAGATCAAACCATAAAAATGATTAGAAGAGAAGCAGATCTTATACCTTTAACAGCTATGGGCAGGAGATGTATTTTCCCAATTAGTTACACTCTTTTTTAATTTCTTCATCATGCCTCAGGAACTTCATACTGGAAGATCACTTACATCTTATCAGCACCATCTGACCCTGAGGCCCTACTTTCCTTGCTTGGAAGGTAGAGAGTTCCTCCCAGAATTGGCATTTAAGGAGCACAATCAGGCCAGCCTGTCGTCATTTCCCACTAAGCTTTACTCTTTTTGGACTTCTCCATCATGCCTCCACAAAAGGTACTTCCTCCCACTCCCTCTTTCAGGTGCCTTTTGTGTATTTTCTTCTCCCTTTAGACTGTAAGCTCCTTTTAGGGTAGGAATTGTCTTTCTTTTTTCTTATACTTGTATTCCCAGTGCTTACCACAGTTCTTGGAACATAGTAAGCCCTCCAAAAAAAAAGAAAATAAACACAAAATTTATACTAAAAGTATATAATTGGTCTTTAAACGTACAATATCAGCATCAATATTCTGCTTGCTCTCCCAACTGCAGGAATATAAGAATGGCTAATCAATCATTCAATGGTTAACACAGGTTAGTCAAGCTTTATTGGGAGATGATGTAGTCACACTAAGAATCAATGGTAATAAAGTAGATGATCAATGAAATCTCCTCTTCAATAGATACAAAGACGACAAAGTTTAAAACTAGAATTCTTCAGAATAAAATGAGGGAAATACTACATTTTTAACAGTGCACTGGATTGCAAAGATCTGAAACTCCAATATCTTTTTCTATTTTTTAATAAATAAGAAAAACAAAGATTTCTATCAGATCCATGATACATCAAACTAAGAATTAACAAACTAGACAATATATTACAGAAGTGAAAAAAATACTTAACTGAAAATGATTAATCAAAGCAAAACTATATCCAAGCAATTATACAGCTGACTGAAAGCAGCAGTTGGATGAGACTTAAACTAGCTATACATTTTTGTAATCTAAAAATTATTTTAAATCCCTTGTAAAAGATTTCAATAGGATTTCAAACAATGGTTCTTCAAACCCCTCAGGTAGGAGAGCATTTCTGTTAGCTACTGATACCTTTATGAACTCATAAGTTAAATCACTTCTATGGGTCAAAAAGTGCTTTATGGTTTCCAAAGAGAATATGTATCTGTTTGAAATATGAGTGTTTCGAAAGTTCACCTGTCTTTTTAAAAATGTAGTCAAAGAAGAGAAGAAAGAATTGGTCAAAGATTTCTATAGTAAGAAGGCTATGAATTTAAAAGCAATAATATATATTTTGTTGTATTACATAGTCACACTAATAAAAGCAATAAAATATACCCAGGGACGGCTTGACATGAACAATTTGTTAAGCTTTTTATTGATCTCCATTTTCTTTGAAAGTGAGGTTATTTTTACAGTGAACCATTCCTTTGGGCCTTCTCAGACCACTAGGCTATTATAAGCAGAGGGTCACTTAGAATTTTATAATTTGGGATCACTTTTTCTGTACTGTAATAGAACTTTTTCTGTATTATAATACATAACACTATTAAACTATAATCTAAAACAGAATAAATTCAAGTTTAAGAGTGAAACATATTGAGGGGCAGAGCCAAGATGGCAGAGTAGAAGCATGAAATTCTGTGACCTCCCCCCACAACCACCTGAAATACCTATAAAATATGACTCTAAACATATTTTAGAGCTACAGAACCCACAAAGTGACAAAGAGAAACAAATCTCCCACTGAAGGTAGCCTGGCAGTTTGACAGGAAGGGTTCAGCATGGAGTGCTGGGACTGAGAGCAGTCTCACATGAACTGAAAAATTTTGGCCCCAGGGAGGTAGCAGCAGCAAGAGAAGACTCCAGTAGAGTGAATCAACAGCAGCTGTGGTGCTTTCCAAACTTTTCAACCCAAAAATGCCAAAAAGAAAGTAAAAGGTCAGTCAGAACATTGTTGGAAAGGGAGGGTACAGTCCGGCCCCTGTACCTAGAGTGAAGCAAGAGGTGGAAGAGGCAGGGTAGCTGCAGTGTCTGCCATGTGGATGCCTCAGGAGCTCCTAGCCTACAGATTGTAGGGGAACCAAGTGACCATTTCAAGGGTAATTCCTCTTGCTTTGACCTGCTTAGATCTGGGTTGCTTTCTTGGGCAGTGGTTCTGGGATGAGAAACACCAATTTGCCAGTGTCACAAGAGATGGCTCCCTCCTGAAATCTCTGACAACACTTGTGAAAACCCCAGCAATTTGGGACAAAGCTTTCTTTCTGGAAGCAGAGTTCTACCAAGGAAAAGAACTCAAAAGTCAAGTAATTGGCTGGCAACATGAGCAAGCAGAGGAAGCAAAGCAAGCTGAGCAATCAAACCTTAGATTCCTTGTTTGGGGACAAAAAAGATCAAAGTATGGAACAGGAGCAAGACAAGATAGTCAGAATTCTTGCATCAAAAGCTTCCAAAAAGGGGGCGGCTAGGTGGCGCAGTGAGTAGAGTGTTGGCCCTGGAGTCAGAAGGACCTGAGTTCGGATCTGGCCTCAGACACTTAATGCACACACAAACAAACAAAAAAACCTAGCCGTGTGACCTTGGGCAAGTTACTTAACCCCAATTGCCCTCCAAAAAAATAAAAGCAAAAAAAAAAAAAGCTTTCAAAAAGAATATGAATTCATTACAGGCCATGGAGGAGCTCAAGAAGGATTTTAAAAATCAAGTAAGAGAAGTGAAGGAGGGGCAGCTAGGTGGCACAGTGAATAGAGCACTGGCCCTGGAGTCAGGAGGACCTGAGTTCAAATCCAGCCTCAGACACTTAACACAAAAACTGGCCTGTGACCTTGGGCAAATCACTTAACCCTAATTGCCCTCCAAAGAGAGAGAGAGAGAGAGAGAGAGAGAGAGAGAGAGAGAGAGAGAGAGAGAGAAAGAGAGAGAGAGAGAGAAGTGAAAGAAAAACTGGGAAGAGAAATGAGAATGATGTAAGAAAATTATAAAAAGAGAGTCAATAACCTGCCTGAAGAAAATAACACCTTAAAAATAGACTAACTCAAATGGCAAAAAAGGCTCAAAAAGCCAATGAGGAGAAGAATGCCTTAAAAAGATTAATTTGCCAGATGAAAAAGGAATTTAAAAAATTCAATGAAGGGAATAATTCCTTCAAAATTATATTGGAGCAAATGGAAGCTAATGACTTTATGAGAAACCAAGCTACTATAAAACAGATCCAAACAAATGAAAAAATAATAGGTAATGTGAAATATCTCATTGGAAAAAACACTGACCTGGAAAATAGATACAAGAGAGATAATTTAAAAATTACTGGACTACCTGGAAAGCCATGATCAAAAAAAGAACCTAGAAATCATCCTTCAAGAAATTCTCAAGGAAAATTGCCCTGATAATTTAGAACCAGAGGGCAAAATAGAAATTGAAAGAATTCACTGATCACCTCTTGGAAAAGATCCCCAAAAGAAAACTCCTATGAATATTATAGCCAAATTCCAGAGTTCCCAGGTCAAGGAGAAAATATTCCAAGCAGCTAAGGAGAAACAACTTGAGTATTGTAGAAACACAATCAGGATAATACAAGATCTAGCAGCTTCTACATTAAGGGATTGAAGGGCTTGGAATATGATACTCTGGAGGTCAAAAGAGCTAAGACTAAAACCAAGAATCACCTACCCAACAAAACTGAGTATAATGCTTCAGGGGAAAATATGGTCATTCAGTGAAATAGAGGACTTTCAAGCATTCTTAATGAAAAAGAAACAGAGCTGAATAGAAAATTTGACTTTCAAATACAAGAAGCAAGAGAAGCATGAGAAGGTAAATAGGGGTGGGAGAAAGATAGGAAGAAAATTTGTAACTCAAAATCTTATGGAAATGAATGTTGAAAACTAAAAATAAACATATTAAACCAAAAAGAATGAAACAGATCCGTATCAACTTAAGTCACATATCTATCTCTAACTTAGAGTAATCCCTTTTCCATGATCCATAAAGAAAACAAATTACACTATTAAATCCAAATATTTAACATAATTAAGATATTTCTTCTATTTATGATTTGAAATTCTTAATTTAATTTTCAGTAATTTAAAAAGCATTATTTGGGAAGGGTGTGAGGTAGATTAGACCTAGTGAGTTCATTGGTATAGGAAACACATGACACAGTAAGGAATTTCCCCTTACCAAATGCAGATGAACAGCTACTGTAAGATTTAACAAAGTCTAAAATTAACAGGCAGAATGATGTGATATTGTAGATAGAGAGTGAGTCCTAGAGTCGGGAAGATCAATTTAAGTTCCACTACCACCTATATACTAGATGTGGGAACCTGGGCAAATCATTTAACCTTTGTCCCCACCCCAAGGAAATGCTATAAAAGAACTCAAATCAAAACTCTTTTGGGGGATAGATGAAGAGTGAACCTGTGATTTCAAAAAGGGAAACTCCAAGTGTAGAAATATCTTCTGCTGTGAAATATCTCATGGGAAAAACCACTGACCTGGAAAATAGATCCAGGAGAGACAATTTAAAAATTATTGGACTACCTGAAAGCCATGATCAAAGAAAGAACCTAGAAATCACCCTTCAAGAAATTCTCAAGGAAAATTGCCCTGATGTTTTAGACCCAGAGGGCAAAATAGAGGTTGAAAGAATCCACAGATCACCTCCTGAAAAAGATCCCAAAAAGAAAACTCCCAGGAATATTATAGCCAGGTTCCAGAATCCCCAGATCAAGGAGAAAATACTACAAGCAGCCAGGAAGAAACAATTTCAATATTGTGGAAACACAATCAGAATAGCCCAGGACCTGGCAGCTTCTACACTGAGGGATCGAAGGGCATGGAATATGATATTCCAGAGGGCAAAAGAACTGGGAATGATCCCAAGGGTCACCTACCCAGCAAAACTGAGTATTTTGTTTCAGAGGAAAATATGGTCATTCAGTGGAATAGAGGACTTTCAAGCATTCTTGAGGAAAAAAACAGAATTGAATAGAAAATTTGACATCCAGACACAGGAAGGAAGAGATGCCTGAGAAGGTAATCAGGGAAAAGAAATCAAAAGGAACTTATCAAAGTTGAACTATTTACATTCCTATATGGAAAAGCAATAACTGTGACTGATGATCTCTTTCTCACTATGAAAATAATGGAAGAAGGGGTGTGGTCATATGAATACATATGTGAATGTGTGTGTATATGGTTACAGTTATATATGGATAGAGGGCATAGGTTGAATTTGTTGGGAAGGGAGAATACTCAAGGGATGAAATTATGAGGTGAGAGAGGAAAGTGGCAAGAGGAGATGGGGAGAGATAGGGTAGGGTAAACTATCCCATGTAGAAGAAGCAAGGGGAAGTGGTTGTAAAGGAGGGGGAGAATAAGTAAGGCTAAAAGGCAAAACCACATTCACATTGAATTTGGTTCAGGGAGAAAATGACATACATACTAAATGGGATATCTCAACCTGCAGCAGGATAGGGGGAAGGAGGATGAGAGGAGGGTTGATGGATGGGAGGGCATCCTTGGGGGGAGGGGAGGTTGGAAGTACCCACTATAGAAGAGGGACAGGATCATGTAGGGAATGGACCAGGTGGGGGGTGGGATGAGGGGGAGGGAATTATAAGCAGCCTTGTACAATATATCTACTATGATAATGTTTTGCATAGCTAGACATGTACAACATATACTGAATTATTTATCTCCCAAGAGGGAATGGGTGACAAAGGAGGAAGGAAATGGATCTGAAATTCGAGGTCTTAACATTAAATGTTTCAAATATATATAAATACTATTATTAATACTCTTTTGCTTGTAATAGGGAGATAAGATGTGCAGGCATTGGGACACAAAGACTCACCTTCCTCTAATGGAAAAGTCGATGGGGTTATGGGAGAAGGTATGGGAGAGAGCAGATTGGAGGAAGCGATATCTTGTGGGACTGCTATTCTGGGAGGTTGGGTAGGGGAATAATGGGGGGGAAATGATTGTAACTCAAAATCTGGCGGAAATGAATGATGTAAAACAGAAGTTAATAAAGCATTTGTTTAAAAAAAAAGAAATATCTTCTGCTACAAAGGCAAAGCTGCAATATATAGTGACAAGTGAGACCTGAACTTAGGTCTTCTGCATAGTAGGACCAGCACCTTTATTCATTATACCACACTTCCTTTGCCAGAAGTATATATTTCTTTAGCATGAAATCTGTCCCTGATAGAATTCTCTGCAAAAATTTTATATCAATGACATTAAAATGTGGTAGTAACCTTGAATTCTCCAAGTACATAAGCTCTGGCAAGTCCTACCAAGTTATAAGACTCCAAATAAGACTCCAGCACAGGACTATTTGTCTATCTTCTGAGGATCAGTCTAGATAACTTTAGAGAGGCCCATTTCTATATCGGCCACAAGGTGATCAAAATTTTGGGCACAAGAAAACTGGAAGACTATTTGCTATGTCATAAAGGAGTATGATATGCACTGAAGAAAGACATTAACAAAATCACAAATGCTGAAGTATACTTTGATGAATGAGTTATTCTACCTTTTGTGGTGACCAAAAGTTGAAAATTGAAGGTATGCTCACCATTCAGGGAATGGCTGAATAAATTGTGGTATATGATTTTGATAGAATACTGCTGTGCTATAAGAAATGATGAGCAAGAGGCCTGAAGAAAAACCTGAGAAGACTTATATGAACTGAGGCAAAGTGAATTCAGCAGAACCTAGAGAACACTGTACATAGTAACAGCAATATTATACAATGATCAGCTGTGAATTACTTAACACAATGACGTAAGCCAATTTCAAAAGACTTATGGTGAAAAATGCTATCCACCTTCAGAGAAAGAATCGACAAAGTCTGAATGCAGGTGGAAGCATACTTTTTAAAACTATTTTTGGGGGTTTTTGAGGAGGATTTTTGGTCTGTATTTTCTTTTGTGACATGGCTAATATGGAAACATAAATACATGACTACACATATGGATCTATATCAAATTGCTTGCCTTCTCAGAAAGATGGGGGAGAATTTGAAACTCAAAAAAATTTTAAATGAATATTAAAAATTGTATTTATATATAACTGGAAAAATAAGGTTAAAAAAAGAAACAAAAAAACAAGTTATTCTACTGACTCATACATATGTGAAACAAAGTTCAAATTGGTGTCCTGCATGTTACATTAGATTTATTTGATATTCAGTGGAATAATGACTCTTTTTCATTTTCTATATTTATTTTTTTAAGTTTTTTTCCTGGATGCAAACTATCTGTTAAAAAAAATACAACCCTCTAATTATGGTTTTTGCTAATTCTGGCTATTTTATGCTGTTACTTGCTAAAAGTATTCAATTACACCTTTCTTCGGATTCTATTTGCCACTACATGAGGTAAACATATGGCTATCATTATAGGTTGCGAGGGTTGAAAATACAAGTAAATTATGAGAAGTTTTAAATACATTTATGCATAAAAGAGGCAGAAGTGACTAAGGGAAAACAAAGTTGTTTGTTACACATGGTGTTCAAGCAGCATGAGGCAGCAGATATGAGGATAAAGGAAGGCTACAGTGTAAGGAGCATCATGAGGATACATATGGCTGAGATGTATACCTACCATCCTTTTATAAAACACATTTCATGGTGTTACTGACAGAAAAAGGATTCTGTTTGGGGTTCTGGGGATCATAGATCTGTTTATTTGTTTCCCCAAAAGCTTGTTTCAACTTCACCATCTTCATACCCTACCTCCCTTCTAGGATAAGCTTATCACTAGGAAACTAAGCATCAAAGAGTTTGCTTCAGTTTTGGTACTTGAAAATACCCCTCAGTTGCCCCTTTTCCTCTTAGTGAAGGGCTGGAGTGTGGAGAATAATAATCCTCCCAAAGCCTTCCTTTTAAAGAGGGCCCAGAACTTCTGACAACTCTTCCTTTCCCTATACTGCTTGGTTTTGAATCCACCATCATCATGCCCCTACACAGGGGACCTACCCTTTCCTCCCCACCCCACCCCTAACATTACCCCCCCCACCCCAGCAGCTCCTTTTTGTTCAGTGTCTTGCCCTACCAGTTTGTATGCACCTTGAGGTCAAGGACTATTTTTCTTTTCATATGTGTATCCCTAGTACTTAGCCCAGAACCTGGCACACAGTATATGATTAAACCACTACAGTATCTTTGCCAAGAAAACCCCAAATGGGGTCAACAAAGACAACCAAATGAAAATAATTCCTTCTGATTGGCTAATTTAACAAAGCTCTTCATCATAAGAATGTGATCCCAATGTATAGCAAACCTTTCCTAGCCTAACTATAGTATCATAAATATATTGCTGTTGGTAGAAAATATTATGCACTTAAACATTATGGTAACTCGTCCATTAGTTAGATATTGTCATAAAGTAATAATTTTTCTATCATTAGAAAAGTTAAGTTGTACATACTTAACCTGTATCAGATTATGTTCCATCTAGGGGAAGAGAGAGTAGAGGGAGGGAGAAAAATTTGGAACTCAAAAATCTTATAAAATACAAATGTTGAAAATTGTCTTCACATGTGATTGGAAAAAAATGCCATTTATCATTAGAAAGTTACCGTAGATTAAATTTGCTTTTTGTGTAGATATTAAAAAAGTGATTTGGTCATATGATAAAAAGACCACCAATAGCCAGTTTGTGTGCTCTATCCATATTGGTATTTGAATGAGGTCAAAGTTCCTCAAATCACTGGTCAGAGACCCTGTGGCAAACTGATCAGACAGCCAGTCCTCCCAGCAATGTCTATGGTGACAAGTGATCACAATCTGCACTATGGGAAGGACTGGCACATTGAGGAGGTCATGTATCCATGTTGTGGAATGGCATTTTGATTAAACATGCACCTAAATCTTTTAAAGATTAATTCTGATCGACCGTACAAGATGTGCAGTGAAATCTCTTTCAATCTAATTAACAATAGAGGCTATTTTAAATGAACCCAAATGTTACTATTATCATATAACCATAAATAATATCATTTGTTTATCCTATTTTAATAACTGCATATTCAAGCTCTCCACAGAATTTTGTTATAGCCTACAATTCAAATGGCATCAATAATACAGGGATTCAATTTTCAAAATTAATCCAACCAGGGCTTTTAGTTGACTGTGTTTTAAAAAAAAATCCATTTCATTTCTCCATTTACAAGAAGAGAATAAGGTACACAAGCCCATGATGTTCTTAATTGAATTGATTTACTGTATATGGGTTTATGCACCCTACTTTCATATTTACTTATATTATACAGGATCAAAATCCAGGCCTCAGGTTTTTCCCAGTAATGAAGAAGCTATCAGTGATTCAGACTCACAGAAGTTCAAATACTTCCTAGAAATTTGCATGGCAAAACCTCCTAATGACTCTTCACTTCCTACTTATGCAGAGTATTTAGAGGCCATCACTATCATTTCTGTGGATGGAGGGAAATAATATGAAAATTAAGTCTGAAAATGTTTTGCTTAATGCTGACAACACACATTATTATTGACTAACCCTATGCACTACCGAAACAAAACAGTATAATACTCATCACCTTTTGACCATATAATCTGAGGGAAATCCCCAATTCTTTCCCATTTATTAATAAATTTGAATAAAGAAAGCAGTCTTTTGTAAAACTGTGATATCTGAAAATCCCCAGTGGAAAAGATCAATGGAACTCATGGTTTGTGTTTCTTACATTCTAAAGCAATCCTCTCAACATTGCCCTGCCTTGAGTATCTCTGCAGTTTTGGCTAGGAAATATATTGGTCTGCCTTGACTAGAAAAAAACATAAAACATAATCTTGACTGTTGTTTTCATTCCTTTTATAAGACCAATAATTCAGTTGTCTTCTATCCAGCAATGCAGTCTTTATAACATGTTTTGTTCTGTACTGACACTTTTATACCATTTTTCTTTAAGTGTCATGTATTTCAAACAGCTTTATAGTAAGAGTTATTGCTCAAGAGTCACTGCTTTCAGGATAGAATCTGGAGAACTTGGATCAATGAAGAATTCTAAGTAAAACTAGAAACATTCACGAATGAGAGTGTGCACATTCTGTTCAACTATTGACTCTACAAAGGCAGAAACCTCATCTTATCTATTGAGACTATATTCCCTAGGCCTATAAGCTTTAGACAATGAAGAAGTGTTAGTTGAAAAAAGGTCCAAATAAACATGGATTACAATTTAATTATTTTTTGGATACTCCCAAAGGTTCTTTGTTCCATTGTGTATGACTTTTTATGACACCATTTGGGGTTTTCTTGGCAAAGATGGAGTGGTTTTTCATTTCCTTCTCCAATTCATTTTACAGAAGAGTAACTGAGACCAACAGGCTTAAGTGACTTGCCCAGGGTCACACAGCTCTTAAGTGTCTGAGGTCATATTTGAACTTGGGAAGATAAGTCTTCCTGACTCTAGGCCTATCCATAGCACCATATAACTCCCCCCAATGTCACCCAAGATCCCCTAATAATGAACATTAGGTCCAATATCCACATAAGGTTTACAGTTGCATTTGCTCCATGTCTTCTAAGGATCACAAAATTCTCCCTACAATCAAGTTTAATTTTAAAAAAGGTTTTCAATCTTGCCTTTGGAACCTGAAATATATTGTTCTGATTCCAACAAACTTCAAAAATGGGAAGGCTTAAATAAATACTATATAGAATATTTGGACTAATTTGAAAGATAATGCCCTATTCACAGTCTTTATGGCCCAGTAAGCTGGAGAGAAAGAACAAGTAAAATCTCTAATAGAAGTTCTTAGTGTTTTTTAATCTTCTCATAAACAATGGCAATTTATTTTAATTATTAATCAAATACTTATATTATGATAGCTATAAATTATTTAAGCTATAATTAACTCCATTGTAAACAGTTCCATGAATAGACATTAGTAGAGTATGCATTAGCATATAGAAACCACTTGGAGTTTTGTACACAATTCAACTATTCCATGCAGTCTTGCAGATGCAAAATTTTTAACTGCTTGAGGATTTCAAAACATTCTCCAATATTTATGAAAGTCAGGGACAGGAAAGCAGTACACTTTTACCCTATCTTTGAAGCTGTATTTTCATTGGGAATGATTTCTATATCCTGTCCATGTAATTTACTGATGTCACGATTTGAGTAATTAAAAAAGGAAAAGAGATTAGATCTTAGTATTTAAACTTTGAAAGACATAATAGAAGAGTGTTTCGTATCATTTCCAGGAAAAAAATGGTTCTGAATATTTTTAATAGTCTTGCCTATTATAAGCTTTAAAGGGGAAAATTTTAAAACAAATTTTCAATTTTTAAAATGTACAAGTATAGTAAATTAGAGAGATGTATTCTACACATTGTTTCACCAGCTCCCAAAAGCTACACGATGTGGGGAAAGGGGAAGATGGAAAAGAAAAAGAAACCAAAACACAGCACCACTTGACTTGTTAGGTTTCATTTAAAAAAGCTTACAAATTTTCAGGGACATTTCTCATACTGTTCCATGCCCCATTGAGCAGATTTGACAACCAGTTTACTGTATTACTTTGTATCCTCCTGGAGTTGATTCAAACATCAGGCTTGCTGAGATTTCAAAGGGGAGAACTGTGCTCAGATCAGCTGCAAACAGGCCCCAAGAGATAAACTCTCTTTTAAGTCAACAGGAACCCTATGCTTGGAGCAAAACTACAAGTGGTGACCAGATGAGGATTACTGTGCCTGAGGCATCCCTATAGACACCTGCCATCACCCCTGCCCCCAACAAATTCTCCTGCCTTTAATGGGCTAGAGACAGGGCAAGTTATGTTGGCATCTTTCAGTTTATTCTATCCACTGCCTCTCATTCCAAGCCTTGGTCAAACACGTCAAGACAATGAGAAAGGCTAGAAAGAGCTTCTGGGCAGAATGTTGGTGTTAAAACAGAGGTGACAGGATTCTAGAGGAAGCTAGAAAACTATAGGGGAATGGAGAAAACCAGGTTAGCAATTGATGAGATGGAAGGCACAGGAAGACACAACAACTGATATTAATACTCCCAATAATCTTATTTTCCAAAGAGGGTTCAACTAGGGATAATCTTTGAACTCTCTACTTTGCTTTTTGTTTTCCTTTCTGGCTTTTATTTCCTCAAAATTCTAGAAACTTGAGGGGGGGGGGCTAGGTGGCCCAGTGAGTAGAGTGCCGGCCCTGGAGTCAGAAGGACCTGAGTTTGGATCCGGCCTCAGACACTTAACCACACAAACAAAAACCTAAATGTGTGACCTTGGGCAAGTTACTTAACCCCAATTGCCCCCCAAAAAATAAAAACAAAAACAAAAAAAAACCTCTAGAAACTTCTCACCAAGTTCTCTAAAACTTAAAAAAAATTTCCACAATTTCTTTGGAAATGTGAAAAACAAGAATCCTATCGTTTACTTTTCATACTATATCTAGGTTAATTCATTGTGATCATAGCCATAGAATTCTCCTAGTACTTTGTATATGGCCTTGAATCACACTATGACCTACTTCTTTATGTGTTGTCTTGAGATTCCTTTAGTTGATGAATTGTTCCTTCAGAGCTGGTCCTCCTTGAAAAGGTGAAAATCACAACCTACCCACACCTTCTCAGCCTATGTTCCTCTTGTCCATGTCCATTCTAGAAATACTCATAAGGGATCCATACAACATGCTGGGAACCCTTTTTTAAATCTCTTGATGTTAAGGAGCACCAATAGAATCACCACATGAACCATCTTTCCCCTCTTATTTCGGTATATAACCGAGTCTCTCTCCTTTTCAAGTTGTACATTTCTTTGCTAATTTCATTTAAATCACTTCTTCCACATTTATCAGTAATATTCCACAGGCTACATTCACCGACTATGTATCTTTCCATTTCCCCTTGAGTCTTATCTTATCCCCTTATCTTAAACTCTTTGGAAACTGTAGCACTCCATGCTTCATACTGACATAATATTACTGGAAGAACATTGGTATTGAAAAGACTTTTGCATCCTGGATATACAAATTGTTGAATCAGTTCTATGGGCTATTTGTCCCATGCCTAAAGACTATTCTGTAGTTTATATATGTACATATTCTTCACCTCCCCAACTAGTCTCTTAGTTCCTTTGGGGCAGAGATTTGGCACTTTCTACTTGCACGACCTTAGGCAAGGCTGTTGAATGAAGGGGATTAAACGAGGTGATCTCTAAACTCTTCTAATTATACACCCAATAAACTTTCATTTTGTTATAATTCTTTTAGGATATCTTATAATTTAATTCTTCCTCATAATTCACTTATGATTGTCAGAAGTGCTTAGTAGAGTACCCACTACACACAGATTAATATTAATAGTAATAATAATAATAACACTTTATAACACGAAGGTTTGCAAAGTGCTTTACGTGTTCTTTCATTCGATACTCACAGCAATCATGTGAGACAGGTGCTCTTATTATCCCCATTTTACAGATGAGGAAACTGAGTCTGAGAGAGGTCAAATGATTTGCCCAGAGTCACAAAGCTAAGGAAGTGTTTGAGGTGATATTTGAAGTTAAGTCATCCCAGATCTACAGCTAGGACTCTATCCATCTAGTTGCCCACGACACCATTTTGTTTTGCTTCATCTGGTTTGTTGGAGAAGGGGATGGGTTCCTATACCCAAAAGAGGGTTAGGAACTGGATCTGTCATTTCAATGGTTTAGAGAATCCTCAGCTGAGGAAATGACTTCTACTAATGAGGATCAGTACATCTCCTCTCAATTTACCTTCTTAACCTGGAATACTGAAAGTTTAAGTGACTTTCCCCAGTCACACACCAATATGTGTCAGAGATAGGACTTGAACGCACTTTTTCCTCATTACTTTTTGTCTACTCCATGCTGCTTCTCTCAGAGAAGTTTACTAAATACATGCTAAATGATTGTTGAGAACAAATTAAGAACTGATGCTTCACTTTACTGAGGTGTAACTTTACAAAATGATTTATCATAGGATTTTATAAAATAGCAAGTTTCCCTGAGACATTTAAAATTATTTAACTTACATGCAGCTTTTCAAGAATATATCTTTCCCTGAAGTGAGTTATACCAATAACTGGTTGCAGAATTGAGTTGAATATGTAACAAATATCATATGTTGGTTTATACCATAAAAGGGAATTGTTTTTACTCCATTAAGGCAATATAAATAATGCAAGCAAAAAAATACAATTATCTGAGTTAAAATTGGGTTAGATCTGATTAGGGGAAAAACCCATGGAAACCTTAAGTGCATAAATGATGAGAAACTCGGTTTCACATTTCATCCAATAGTTGCATGTAGAGATCTACATCTAGACAATCCATCATTATAGTTATCCTTTACAATCCTATTAAAACTTAAGTACAAATAAAAATTTAGAAGTGATATGTATTTAATTAACACTTCTTCTATCCAACTCATAAGCTGATTTAACATCACTTAGATGATAATTGCAAGGCCAAGATATAAGCTCAGATCCAGCACATAAAGATAGTAACTTATGTTTCTCTCTAAGGAACTCAAACCATTTTACAGATGTGATCATCTAATTAATCCTCATGGATCCCAAGAAACTATATATAGCTATAACAGATGTAATGCCATTCTTGGACTCCATGTGGTGGAATTGCTTTGTAAGACATTGTCTTAAAATGAGATATTTTTGCAACTTCAATAACGAAGCTTCCTTGGATGGGATCCAAGACAAACCAGCTTTATTCTGAAATCTACTGTCTTATGAACGGTAGTATATTATTAAGTAGTACAGAATTTTAGTACTCCCCCATTCAATTTAAAATGAAATGGATCTTAAAGATTCTGTTTTGGTGTTATGATCAAAGAATTGGTAGAGCTTTTCTTTAAGCATGAGGTTCAATCTCAACTTAAACTATTATGATAATATATATATATATATACACACAAGTATATATGTGTGTGTATACATATATATATATATATATATATATATGCGCACACACACAGATCTCTCTCTCTCTCTTTCTCTCTCTCTCTCTCTCTCTCTCTCTCTCTCTCTCTCTCTCTCTCTCTCCCTCGTGCCATGGGCAGCTAGAAAGATATAGTACTAGTTGTAGATCTAGAGTGACTTGACTTCAAATATCAATTCAAACACTAGATGGATAGATAGATAGATAGATACACACATACACACTCAGACACTCAGACACACACATATATACATAGATGTGTGTATTTATATATCTGTGAAGAACAATATTAATTTCATCTGAGAATTTGTATTTAATCACATGTAATGAGAAGAACTTTGCTTTCTGTGTCATTCAAAAATATGACACATATACAAATCCAGTTATGCTACTGATACCATAGTATGAAAAACCACATTTTCCCCACACTGGTAGGAAGTTTCTGAAAAAGTCCCAACAGAATAGTCTCAGTCAAAGTTCAGAATATATCACTTGCTATGTTTTTCTGAAACAAATGGAAGTTACCTCATTTGTTCCTCTTAATTAGATACTTTAGGGTATGTCCTAATATCAGTCCAGATTGCATTTCTAGAAAAACTGCAAGTTGATTTTTTTAATTGTTGAAAGCCATCATCCAAGGTTTGAAATTTTAGGGTCATTCCTTAACTCTCCTTTTTTCACTCATCTTCAACATTCAAACACATGCCAAATCCTATAGACACTATCTCTACAGCATCTTCTGCCTCTGTTCTCTACCCTTGATCCATCCTCTATAACACAGATGCCAAAGTAATTATTCATAAAGCACGTATCTAAATTGCTTCCTTGCTAAAAAATATGCAGTGATTCCCTATTGCCTGAAGAATAAAATGGGGTGGTTAGGTGGCACAGTGAATATAGTACCAGCCTGGAGTCAGAAGGACCTGAATTCAAATATGGCCTCAGACACTTAACACTTACTAGTGACCTTGGGCAACTCAACCCCAATTGCACTGCCTTACCCCCTCCCAAAAAGAAAAAAAAGAACATAATACAACCTCTTCAGACTGGAATTTAAAGCCCTTAAAATGTAATTCTATCCTCCCTTTCCAGGATTTTTTTTGTATGATTTGATTCCATATACTGGATGTTCCATCCAAACCAGTCTATTTGTTGTTTCCTGGATATCTACCTAATGCTTGAAATTCACTCCCCACCTCCATAATGTCACCTTTTTTTTTTTTTAAATTCCCAGCTTCTGCTAAAGTTCAGTTCAAGTTCCAAACTATTTATTAATCTCTTTCACATGCTATATATTCAAGGAAAATCTTGATTCCTTGAAGACGAAGTACTATACTTCACATTTTTGGTTTTGTGCCCAGTGCCCAGTAGATGTCCTGGATACAGTAAGTACTTAACAAATGGCTGTTGAAGTGAATTGAGATGATAGAAAATATATCCCATCCTCTAATGTGACTTTTTGGTGTAAGGGCCTGTGGCATACTAAATTTGAAGAATGTGTAGTTTTGGATCAATTTATACTTCATTTAAAAAGGAGATAACTGGAAAGTTCATTAACATTGTTGTTTTTATATGGAGGAATGGAGGTCCCTGACCTAAAAAACCTACTATTCTGGAGTTATAAGAGAGATAAGTGGTTCCCCTTGTAGGCAGTGGGGGGAGGGGCACATATTGAGTGGCAATGCCTTGTGAAACTGTTTCAAAAGCAGTAGGATTATTGTAGCCAATAACAAATAAAAGGGGATCAAGAAAATAAAAATCTCCCCTTTCAAACCTCACTTCCCACCAAACTGTGTTAACAGTTGGAGAAGTTATTTTCTCATTTTCATTTTTTACATAACTCAGTAAGTTCTGGTCTTTTCTCTCCCTACTCTCAACAAACATCTTAGCATCTGGGCTTTGATAGTGAAGGGGTACAACTTTGATACTCTTTTCTTTTTCTCTGATGATTCTAGCCAAGTGGCATTGGTTCATTTAACATAATGAACAATTTTTTTTTAATGTTTAACTTTACACTAGTCCTTAGTGGACATGTAAATAGAACCTTATATATCCAGTTTACTGAGGAAATGGCATCATCTGAGTATCAGGAAATTTCAATAGTCTTGCCCCACCCCTTTCTCTTCTCAACCCTCCCTCAGGAATTCTAACCATCCTTACATCTCTGACTCCCTTTCCTAATGCTGCACCTATGCCAAGGGTCCAACCTCAGCACCTACACTGAATAAGAAGCTTAAATATGTGTATGTGTAAGGAACTGTGGTAAGAGCTGATAACTATGCTATAAACTGGTTATACCCCACTTTCCAGTAAAGGTTCTTATCCATTTTTTCTAGAATACAGTTCTTGCCTAATCTATCATAGCCTCTTAGAAATTACCCTCAGCTCATTACTCCTGTTCTGGCCTTATACTCTCTTCAGCCTTCCAACCCTCTAGACAATTTTAGCCAAGTATTGACAATTTGAGAGGTTACAATGTAGTCGGATGTTTGGTATCCTATAGTTTAGGGGTTCTTAGCCCCTTTTCTGGTGTCATGGGCCCCCTCTGACAGAATGGTAAAAAGGGCCACTTTCTCAGAATAATGTTTTTAAATGCATAAAATGCCACAGTACAATTACAAAGGAAACCAAAGGTTAATGAAAATGAAGGGTTTTTTTCCCCATCTGAGTTCACAGGCCCCCTGAAATTTATCCCTAAATCCCTGTATCATTAATAGAGTTTAAGTCTAAAGCTAAAACAGTCATTTATAAACTATACTAGGTTGTTGAGCTTCAAAGGTTTTTCCCTCTTCCATATTTTATGTTAAAGACAGGGCAGGGTGAGAACCTGATTTAGTAAAAGTTCATAAAGAGACTTATCTGGAGAACAGCTCCAGAGAAGAAATTTTGTTTTTAAGATGACAAAGATCAGGTGGGCTTTACCACTCAGAAGATGTCCTAATTTATATCTTCTAACAAAACTTATACTGGCTCTTGGGTCAGTCCAACCAAGACTTACTTTTCATTCTGAGTAACTGATTCACTACAAATTTGAGTCAGTAAAAATTATCAAGAAATTGAACAGTTTTTTTTAAATGACAGTTTAGATCATTGAAGAGTATACAGTGAAAAACAAACCAGATTTTTTTTCACCTCTGAACTTCACAATACATATATATATATATATATATATATATACATACATGCACACACCATATACATATATGTATTTGTGCATGCACATGTGACTAAGCCCTAGTATTGACAATTTCATTATTTCAGATCTTCAGTAACCAATAAGGAAGAGAAAAAATATTTATTAAGCACCTTTACATGCCAAGCACTTTACAAATATTATCTCATTTAATCCTCACAGCAACCTTGAAAGGTAAGCACTGATTTGATCTCCATTTTATAGGTGAAGAAACTGAAGTAGACAAAACTTAAGCAACTTGCCCTGGGTCGCATATCTAGTGAATGTTCAAGGCTGGATTTGAACTCAGGTCTTCCTGACTCCAGGCCTGGCATTCTATCCACTGCACCACCTAGCTCATGCAAGGAACATTATATAGAGGAAAGAAGCCCTAGAATAACAACAATTAGTAATTGTTAAGACAAATGATTTGACACACTGGACCAGTTCACTGCATGGGCAGACATTCCATCCATCTTCACAAAAGAAATAGAAAGAGATTATATAATTAAGAGATTATATAATTAAATAATTATGTAGCATTTACTCTTTTTTTTTTTTGGTTCCCCACCCTAATTTTTCTACCATATTTAGAAAAAACCTGAAGAAAAAGTATTTTCTGAGCATAAACCCCTATAGTTGTTGTTGTTTGTTTTGATCTGACTGTTTATGATCCCATTTGGGCAGCCTTCCTTTCCTCAAAACAACAGTTAACATTTGCCAGGAGAAGCCATCTCTAGGCTATCTTTAGGTTTATCAATCAGCTTCATAGATGATAGTAGTATCACTTGGCTAAGAGAATCTGGTTAAAGCCTTTTTCCTACCTTCAAGATCTGATGATAAGAAAACAAACTACATGGCTAATATGAAAATATAATTTGCATGATATCATATGTGTAATTGAATATTGCATTGCTTGCCTTCTCAATGGGTGGAATAGGGGAGAGAAAGATTTCAGAACTCAAAATTAAAAAAAAGAAAAGAAAAAGAGAAAACCAACTGGTGTGACATTACTGCTCCCTTTGTTACCATGAGGGCAGATAAAGGGTTCTCATCTGAGCTGTGAGGCCAACTCAGTAACTCAGAACAAATTACTTAACCCTTCTGTAAAATGAGGGGTTGGACTAGATTATTTCTAAGGTATATTTAAATTCTAATATGCTTGCCTCACTTCCAGGTCACTCCCAGGTTCTCCCACTTCCATACCAGTTGCCTTGCCCCCTAAAAATGATCCTACTCTGAGACCTACTGATTGATGGTTGATGATGGATGGTGAGTCCCTGCCTGGAAAGGCTATATTCTGTAGAAGCCCTAGTTAGCCATGCTGCTCACCTGAACTTCCAGCTCACTTACTGGTTTCTTTTAGCTCCATACCATCTGCCTTATTTATCTCTCCCTAGGCAACACACTTTCCAACTCCCCTTTATGTATTATCTTCATGTGTTATAATTAAGTACCTTGAGAGTAGCAACTCCTTTATACTTTTGGTTTTATATGTCCAGTGCTTGGCACAGTAGTTGGTACATAGTAAGTGCTTAATAAATGCTTTATCCAACTTACTACATGATGAAATGTACACTGTACTTTATTCTACTAGAGAAATAGCCTAAAGGTTTAATATTTATTTGATCACGTTTACTTTGTTTAAAAAGAAAAACACAAATAAATACAAGAACAGGTGTGGATGTTTTATAGTTGTTTCTCAGTAACAGACTGAAACAAGCTGTAAAATACATAAAGTTTAACCTTTGGTCTTCACTAGTCAATACCATCATTTACGCCATGTGGTTTCTCCAACAATTATGAGATCTATCAAAGGTTATTTGCAGTAAATAAGTGATGTAAGAAGTCAGCACAAATGGAAACCAAACTGATTTGGCATTAAACTTGTTTTAAAAATATTTATTCTAATTCAGTTTTCCTCTAAAAGTATGCCCTAATTTGATCAATTCTAGTTTAGTAACATCTTCAACAAGAAGATGAAATCATATGAATCCTGCTTAGTTAAGATATTAGGTTCCTAATTCACTTCACCCTTTTCACATTGCCTACTTTGTCTTTACAAATAATGTCTATGCAAAAGTACCTCAGGAAAAGTATTACAACCAGAAAATGAAACTCAAAAATGAAGAATATTTAAAGAATCAAAGCCACATTTCTGAATTGGATTGTTTTTCAAAGAACTTCTTTTCAAACAAAAGACTAACACAGAAATCACAAATAAAGTACAAACTCTCGGTATTACTATTCAACAAATCAATTCAACCTATAATGAATAAGAATTCACTATCTACAGGAAATTATGGGAGCCATCCTGGGAGAAATAAGTATGAATAAGACATTTGACCCTCAAGAAGTTTACAGTCAGGAGCAGGGGGCAGGGTGTTTGTGATGTAGGTAATCCTAATCTTAGCCAGAAAAATCTTATCAAGTGAAAAGGAAATATGCCTATTAAATAAAGGTGTTACTCATATACTTGAAGTGCGAGTAATTGCTAATCCTCTATGGTTTTAATTTAATAAGAATCATAAAAATTTGTTTCCTTTTAAAAAGTTAAACATTAGTTACATTATGACTAATTTTAATATTAATCTATTGATCATTGTTAACAATGTCCAGAGCTTAGAACCATTGATGGTTAATAACATGTCAAGTGTTCTATAAAACATAAAGATGTTAGAAAAGGTCTTTTTGATTAAATCAACTGAGACTATTGAAGCGATCTTGCAAGGAAATGTAAGGGTAGAAGAAGGATTAATATTACTGCCTTTTGTAATTACTCTGCTCTCCCTGGTCAGAAATGGTGAAAATGAATGTGTCCCTTATCTGACTGAAATACAGACCTCTCACTTCAAAACTATTAATATGTATAATGCATATGTCTAGAAATCATAACTAAACTGTGATTATTTGGAGACATAAGACTACATTACTGTATAGTCCTGTATTATGGCAAAAATAGGCATGTGGGTTCCCAGGACATTTTACAATTACTTTGGGGGAATCTTACATTAAATCAATAATTCAATGTCTTTTGTTACAAATATAAATATTTGGAGACATTTTTACTTTGAAAAAATGCCTCATGGCTTTAAAAATTCATATTGTACCATCATATTATATAACTAATGGTCAACTAGCCAGTTTTCAATCACTAGAATTATTTTAATATATCATACTCTAGAATTATTAATATAGTATTTCTAAGGGAAAAAACAGGCTTCTGAATGTTGTCAAGACATAACAAAACTGCTGACCTGCTTACACCATAAAAGTGAATGTAGAAATTATAAGAAAATGAATGATGCTAATTTGCACTTTTGAATAAATACATTTGCTCCTACATCTTTTTTTTACAATAATAGCATTTTATCATATAGAATTGTGCCTTAACACAGTCTGAAGAAAATTTTTCCAACTTCAGAGCTCCCATAAAAATTTGAACAAAAAAGAAAATTTCCTACTTGCATTCAATTATATTTCAACCCATGTCAATGTGGTGTATTAAAAAAATGTATAAATTCTTTAAAAATATAGGTGAAAGATTCTAATGTTAATTCATCTCGACCCCTTTAATATATGATTCTAGGTTTCTAAAAGGGGCCCAACTTGAGGGGGCTTTAAAAAGTTAATTGAAAAAAAGAAGAACCTGGGGGAGGTTCTAAAACTCCCATTCACCTACTTAGATGAAAAAAGGAATGGCTTTGTTTAGGAATAAACTTCCATAAGCTCAAATTCAAACCCAATATGCCAGCATTTTAGTTAGGAAATGAAACAGCAAATAGTGCCCCCTTTCATGTTAGCAAAGTCATAATGTATTTATTTAAAGTGTTTGGTAGAAGTTCTAATTCCAACTAAATTGTATTTACTGAAATAACACTTTCATGATTAAGAAAAAAAATTGACCTTTTCTTTCAAAGACCTACACCTCCTCGCCGCCCCCCCCGCAGCAATTATCATAGTGACCTGAAATGTACCTGAGTAGAATATAATTGTAATGATCATTCCAACCATTTCAGATGATAGTGCAGCATAAAAAATGCTAGATTTTGTTGTTTGCTTTTTTTTTTTTTGGAGGGGAGAAGGCAGGGCAATTGGGATTAAGTGATTTGTCCAAGGTCAAATGGCTAGTAAGTGCTAAGTGTCTGAGGTCACATTTGAATTTAGGTCCTCTTGAGTCTAGGGCCAGTACTCTATTCACTGTACCACCTAGCCACCCCTAGATTTTTTTTTTATTTATAATACCGCACCATGCAGTTCTCAAAATATTAGTGAATAATGTTTAGAATCTCCTTTGCCATGGAAAGCCACCATCTGAGTAAGATAGCAAGTTTTTATTCTTGCTGAATCATTCTGGTTAGGAAATGGTTGCCATAAATTCCTGGTTGTTGTATATTGCTGTGCTCATAAATTAGCATCAAAGAATTTTAAAGCTGGATGCAATCTTAGGTATCATTCTAGCTATATCATACAGAATAGGAAATGAAGGCCTAGAGAACTGAGGTGGCTTGTTCTAAATGGAATTAGCTGCTTAGTTTACAAGGTGAGGATTAGAACTGAGGTCTTCAATTTCCCAATAAAGCAGTCTTACTATGCCATACTAATACAAATTTAAAATAACTCAACTTTCAAGGACAAGAGAAGCAAAATCATCCGAGGGTGAATTAATATACCCAATAATGCTAATTGAATCATGCCAGAAGCAGTGGTATAGTTCCTTTCCTTTTTGTGTGTCAATAATTTTATTTTTTGTTATCTTCTTTTGTCTTTTTTTCATGAGTTGCCATGAGACAAATAAAAAAGGGACTGAAAATGGGAGTGGGAAAAAGCAATGAAGAAGGCAAAAAAAGTAGCCAAATAACTCCAATGAATCATATATATATATATATATATATATATATATATATATATATATTGACAAAAGCAGTGAGCATGTATATCATTTCCATAGTTTACCTAGTGACTATTTAAGTGAAGATGAATTTTTCCATGGGAAAATTTTCCATGGAAAAAATAACTTATTCTGGAGTATCTCCTTATATACAAAAGACTACTAAAAACTCTAAGATGACTTGTCAGAATTGGATAGATGCTCAAATGTGACTATAGTGGGTACACAGAGGAAAAAGGAGGAACACTTAAAATGGGGAGCAGAGTCATACTAAAACCACAGAGGAAACAGAATAATATATTTCCTTCTTGGATGTCCCTGAATTCCTGGCATGGGTAAAGTTGAAAGCATCCTGTGGTGTGACCTTTGCCTAATAACAAGCCTAATAACAAGTTTTCAGATTTTGGAGGAAAAAATAATGTAGCCAATATTTTTATAGGCTACTAGTTAATTTTGTTTTCCGAGGAGGATTTAACCACAGCTGGGAAAGGATTTGTATGAAAGTAGTACACAATGGAATTTCCCTTATCATGGCCTTACTAATATACACATCATTGAAACAATAGCACAGCTGTGGTTAGTTAAGATTAGATGAAGAATGTATTATGTGTCACTTGAGTACTTAACTAATTGTTCAAAGGCTACATTGAAAATATGGCAACTTGTGAATTTCTGCCATTAACACAATACAAATAAATCAAATAAAATGGATTTGGATTTCAAAAATGCTAAACCTTCATTTTGGGGATGAATAAATGAGTTTGCACCATTTCATACTAATAATTATGAAATACACATGGAAGTCCCCAAAATAAATTCTACAAATTCTCAACAGCTCAATGGAATATAAATCCAGAAGTCTGCTCAAATCTATGCCAATATTTCTTCCGATTTCTTTTTTTAGAAATTTCTTCCTATTAAATGATCCCACCCTCAGGAACAATAACAATCTGGTGGCCCTTACTCTATATGATGCTGACTTCAGTTATACTTAGAAAGGCATCTAAGTCAACTCTATATTAGTGTATAATGGTATTAAATATATTCCTGTATAACCTCTATATCATAATTTGCAAAATCTTTTCTTCAGCTAAAAAGCACCTGAATGTTTATGCTATAGGAAGCTCAAACTCATTATTATTAAAATCAATGCATCAGAAAAAATAGTAAATGAAAGTAGTAAATATATCCAGAGCTGCATAGTAATATCACATTACTGATACCCCTTGAGGTGTCCAGTAAATTATATTAACATAAAATGGAGAAACCTTCAAAAATGTCTTCCAACTTAGAAAAATTAACCCAAGAAAAAGCAGGTAATAAACATTAACAACTATATAATCCATTTAATAACAGCCCACCATTCTAGTATGTCCTAAATTGGAAAATTACACCCATTTTTTTTTTGGATTTTCAAGTGCTATGCAATTATGTGGATTACAATTTTGATTTTTGAATTTGAGAAGAGAGATATAATTAGCTTAGTTATGCTAATAGAAAAAATATTTTAATAAATATTTAGGCTCCATACCTGTTGGATAAGTAGCATGGTGTGGGATGAAGAACTTGGTTTCTGACAGAAATGGGCTATGGAACCCCAGGCAAGTCACTTGAACTCTAGGTTACTCTAATGCTCTAGGCTACTCTCTAGGACTATACATTTCAGAGAAGGTAACAATCTAGAGGGTAAATGTGTAGTGGGTATTATTGTCTACTTAGCAACAGAACCATATGGTATTTTATTGTCATGATTAGTATTAAAAATGTGTCTCCCAAAGACTCCCACATTTTTTCCAGGGGATGACTGAAATATGTTAACATTGACAAGGAGAAATAATGTCAATGAATTATTATATATGTACACACTTTTAATTGTGCCATGTGTATACACATTTATGCATACACATATACATGCATGTACATTGTATAAATGTATACATATGCACATACAGTTGTATATACACACACATGTTATACACTTAACAGAATATCCTTTTGAAAATGGAAAAAAAATGCAACCTTTTAGATATATCTATAAAAGAAGTGTTTAGGAACTACTCTATAATTTTTTTAATCGCAAAAAAATGAATGGTTTTGGTTACTTAACCTACATAGGCATAGCTCTAGGTAGAATTAGATCAGGTTTTAATCATAAGATAAGGAAACTGATTCACTGAAGGCCCACTGAAGTCTTCCTCAAGCACTGTTAGTTAAAAGGGGAAGGAAAGGGGGCGGCTAGGTGGTGCAGTGAATAGAGCGCCGGCCCTGGAGTCAGAAGGACCTGAGTTCGGAGCCGGCCTCCGACACTTAATCCATACAAACAAAAACCTAGCCATGCGTGTAACCTTGGGCAAGTTACTTAACCCCAGTTGCCCTAAAGGGGCGGCTAGGTGGCGAAGTGAGTAAGAGCCCGGCCTCGGAGTTTGGATGACCCGAGATCAGATCCGGCCTCAGAAAATGAGCACCCACGCATAAATCAAATGACTAGCCGTGTAACCTTGAGCAAGTTACTTAACCCCAATTGCTTTAAAAAAAAAAAAGGGGGGGGGGAAGGAAAGGGGAAGAAGAGATAGGGTTGAGTTCTCTATGTAAGGGCCTTTACTAGTGGCCAAAACACTGGTTTGCTGGTATCCTGTATCCAAACTATGATCAAACTGCTTGACCATAGGAAATGAAAATATTCAATACCAAGCACAATTCACTGGATAGAGCTTTCTCCATACAATGAATTGGGCTATTAGTTCTTCCCCCTCAGATATTAATCCCCAGAAAATAACCTGTACTTTTCTTAATTAAGTGTTCAATTATTAAGCTTAAATTACTGCTTGCTTTAGTTACTCCTTAATTAAATGAAGTAGCACATTTGACTCTGAAACAGTACAGGATATAAAGAATTTCTAGAGGAACAATTCCAGGAGGATTTGAACACTCTAGTTTATAACACCCAAATGGCAATGTTATGGTTTTAAATGATGGTTGTTTCTGTGTAGAGAAAGTTACAGAGATACTTGAAGACTTATTCAGTGAATATGACCAGGTAGACTGTAATGATGAGCAGCTATTAAGGCTTTCCTCTGACCTGACCATAAAACTTTATTCTTGACCTGTATCAACTCTCTAATGTGGCTCTAATGGCTCCCCTAGCCATGCTGAAGCCATTTTGGTGGTTATATAAAAACATGGTTACACAGAAGCAATCTAGATCAGTGGGGCCAACCAAACTCAAAGAAAAATGAATCCTTGTAGTCAGCAACAATACTGACTTGCAAAACCATATATTAACATTATATATGTTGTAGTTCAAATTTTTTAATTTGTCAAATATGCCCCAATTACATGTTAATCTGGTTCTGGCCATGCTGTGGGAGTTTTGCTTAAAGGTTGGTCAAATTTTTTTTTCAATTAACTTGAATTAGAGAGGTAAATGTGTCACATTTCACATTGACTAAAATACATTATCAAGGTATGCCAAAACTCTTACAACTTCATTAGTGTTATAAAAACAGAAGATAAGCAGAGAAATCCTCCACTAAAGTCTCATTCAGATAATAATAATAATTAGAGTTTATATAGTGTTTTAAGGTTTGAAAATCTCTTTGGTTCTCACAAGAACCCTTTCAGGTAGATGCTTTTATTATCCCTTTTAAAAGATGGAGAAACTGAGACTTAGACATACAGGGACATACAGATAGTAACAGTTTGAGAGAGAATTTGAACCCAGGTCTTCCTGTCTTCAAGGCCAGCACTCTATACAAAACACCAAATAGTCACCTGTAACTCAGATGCTTTGTTCATTATTAGTTAACATTTATACAGCTCTTGAAGGTTTGCAAACCAATTTGTAGACATATATTTTTTCACTGGATCCTCACAACAACCCTGTGAGGCAGGTTCTATGACTCCAGTTTTAAAGAGACTAAGAGATGTTAAGTGACTTGCTTGGAGTCATGCAACTAATAAATAACTGGGGAAAGAATCAAATTCAGTCTAAGTCTAGGTGCAGGACCCAACCCATCATCCCACACTACCCACATGATGGAATGGAGGGAACCATGGCTTCCTGATGACTGCCAGCAAAGTGAACACCCCACTATGTACTACCATGATCAAAAAGCTTTGAATACAGCCCTGGTGATGGATCTCATATCTGATTTCTAAAGACCAGTCTAGTTAAGATCAAAGATATCTTTAGAGGTGGCTTCGACCAGCATTCAGACTCCATGTTTATTTTTCTGGATGTGGATGGCATTTGCCATTGTGAGTCCTAACAACTGACATTTATATAGTGCTTTAATTTGCAAACTCCACATTCATTATGTCATTGGAGCCTCCCCTGCGAAGTAAGTGCTTCAAGTATTTTAGTTCCCATTTTACGGCATGGAAATTGAGCCTGAGAGATTTCAAATGATTTGCCCAAAATTACACAATAAGAGTCTGAAGTGGGTTTCTAACCTAGGCCTTACAAATTCCATGTCCAGTGCCTTATCCATTATGCCATGCTGCTATATTAAAGTCATAGGAAATAGAAAATATGTATATATGTATTATATGTATATATATACATACACACATATATGTAAGGAAGGAAGTCTTATCAGAAGTCAGCTGTGATTTGAATAACAGAATACTTGGAACAATGGTGTTTTTTTAATATTATGCTTTATAGACAAATAAATTCATTTAATAACAAAAAAAGCATTTATTCTTTTCTAAGCAGTTTAACTGAGGATATCATGGTGAAGGGAGTTGCTTCTTAATTGATAATTCATTTCACTATAGTCACTGTATCTGTGATTTTGTCCATGTGGGGTACTCAGTCTACCAGCAATGCAGATATCAACCATTCAGTTCTCTATCTTAAGGGGTGCTTTTACAAAATTGTCACTAAAAACAGCACTGCTCTTCCAATTTGATCCTATTTTAAAGCAGTGAATCTGGGTTGAAGAGTATGTAGGTAGAAAAAAAGTTCTGGAGGAGTTTAGACAATCTTAAGAGTCTAGGCCCCATGAGACACTGAACATCTAGAATCCTTGGTATAATCTAGTTAAGTTATGATAGCTGTGTCACCAGGTCAGCTATAGTGTGATGAGTATTTTGGTCCCAGCAATTTTTGAAGATCATCTATTAAAACACAGAAGGTTATAATCTGGGGAGAGGGGATGGGGAAGAAAGAGGAGAACAGAATTTCACATTTTACATTTTGAAACTATATATCCACTAAATAAGAAGACATGATTCCTGCTGGGCAAACATACCAGCATTATCGTTTGTATTCAACTATTTTTGCTGTTGTTATTGTTATGTTGCTTTGTTTTGTTATCTCACTAGAGTTTTACTATTGCCTTGGTCTTGAAAAACTACTCACTGTCAAATTCACTGGCAGGAAGAGGCATCATCTGCCAGAGAATACCTATTTATAAAAATAAATTAGGCAGAGGTCTGATTATCTTATGTAGTGAAAAGTAGATATCAACAAGTTCGGTTGCTATCAAGCATTTTTCTTCTTTCTTTCATTCAAATATATGTCCTATAGAAACATGACAACACTATTAATTCCACTCCAGGCTTCTTGTTTCACAATATCCTATCAGAAGTCACCAAATGATGGTAATGTTTTAATGAGTTGAAGTGCTTAATATTTCAGATTTCCTTGGGGGCTGTGAAGCCACACAGTATAGCCAAAAGATGTCATCATGTAGTGGAGAAAACACATCAAAGTAGAAACTGGAAGACAGATACCAACTGAAGTTCCATCACCAACTTTCTATGTGACACTATGCAAGTAACTTAATATCTCCAGGTCTCAGTTTCTTTATCTGTAAAATGGTTAGATTGGACTCAATGACTTCTTCAAATCTGATATTCTAGCACAGAAACTCAAGCATCACATAGACTAGGAGACTAGGTATTCTTTTAGAATATGTGTAGCATATATGTTTATATACATATGTGTATAAATGTATATGAATGTGTATATCATTCTGGAATACTAGGCTGACTATGCATACTGCAATCATCAACTGTGACTTTTCTAATCCTTTTGTTGCTTTACTGCCATTCTTTCGAGTGTCATGAAGTAGAAGTAATATTTTATGATTGGTCAAAAGGCTTTTTTGAGAGAGACCTTATGTAATCAGCCTATTTTCCAGCATGGCATTTAACAGACTTAACATTGAATGTGTTTTCAATGACTCAGCTCTTTACTTATGCTTTAACTAACAAAGTCTAAAAAATTATAATGATTTCCTCTTTAAAAACAGTTATTAAATGTTTCAAAGAGCCTTATTCATTGTGGCAGAAATTATTTAAAATTCTCTTCAAGTAGATATATTAATGATATATACAGAAAACATTATATTTGTATGCCAATAGTTTTATTACATAGTATATATGTGTGTTGTTTTTGTTTTAGTCATTTTTCAGTAGTGTCTGACTCTTCATCACCCCATTTGGAGTTTTCTTGGCTAAGATAACTTGAGTGGTTTACCATTTCCTTCTCCAGTTCATTTTATAGAAGAGGAAATGGAGGCAAACAGAACTAAGTGACTTGCCCAGGGTCACCCAGATAGTAAAGTGGTAGGGGCTGCATTGGAACCCAGATCTTCCTGATTGGTGCTTTATTAATCAGTGCCCCACCTAGCTTTGTGTGTGTGTGTGTGTGTGTAATAAATATACATCTTTCTTCCTGTGTAATATATAATAGGACTGCTGTTGTACAAATACATTTACAAAGAAATTGCTTTCCCACATCTTGGCTCTCTCTTAAAATCCCAAGCTTATATGGAAAATCCACAGCAGATTAATTTTGTTTTTATCTCTCTCACACACTGACACAATGACAATATATAGTGGAATTTCTAAATTATAGCTTCTGATTTTTTCATACTCAATATTTCACACCTCAGTTAGAAAAAAAATAGACAACTAGTCCTAGCAGTCATTGCAAACTGAGATGAATTGTCTATACAATTTGTTATTCCCTATTAGGAATAACAAAACTTGCATTGCTTACTTAATAGTACTTTTGTTAAAAAAAAAGGCTTTGTAATTCTCAAAGCACTATATAAATGTGTCTTATTAATGTTATTATGTGACCTAGAACTTTAGCACCTATATGCAGGGCTGTGCTGGAGCCAGCTCTAACCATGAGCAGATAGTTAAATTTTCAGTGTGAGCATACATCTTGAAAATTGGCAAATGCTACAAATCAGGGCTTGGTTTATTATTTTTTCTGTCTAGTCTTAAGAAAGTGATGGAGAAAATGTTAGTAATGCATATTAAACCTAAAGGGTTTTAGAGTGTGCTTTTTTTTTCTTAATACAGAGAACTGGTCATTAAACATTTACAAACATACCACTATCTTTATCTGTATCTAAGCTGGGAGCAAAGAATTCTGTGTGTGAAAGGGAGAGTTAACAGGGTAAATTACAAAGGTATCTTTACAAGCCTAGAATGATGAGCTGAATCTAATTAAATAACACGTACAAGTAAAGATAAGGTTCTATGCTTGAGCCAAAAAAAAAAAATCAACCCCATGATATAGACATAGTTCGAAAACAGTTCATATAAAAAGATCTAGAGGGTTCAGTGAATTAATTATAAGCTCATAAGTAGGGTGACGGATCTACTTCCCTCTACCCAGGGCCTCTTTTGGAGCCCAGGGCTCTGTATACCACAATTTAGGACAAGTAAAGGATAGGTGACCAACTGGGAATTTTCAGAAGGGGATCATATTGAAGAACAGGCTGGATTAAATGGCCTCTAAGGGCCCTTCTTTGGGATGCATCTGCCCAAGCATCACTGAATTCAGAGTATTGCAAGGTGAAAGTTAGAGTGTTCAGTCCTAGTCCAGTTTATTTTAATGTTAGCATAGCTCTGACACTAAACACAGATGATGGAGCATTTTCTTTTCTTAGCTCTTCTTCTAGAGAAGTGTAGTCCTTAAGACGTTATCATTGGATGCTATCCCAGAAAATTAAACACAAATCCCTAAGCAAAAGAATAAGGAAGGTTTAATGTTCAGAGTCTCCATAAATCTGTTTAATGGAAATAGAAAGCCT
Organism: Gymnobelideus leadbeateri; assembly: GCA_011680675.1. Taxonomy (NCBI): domain Eukaryota; kingdom Metazoa; phylum Chordata; class Mammalia; order Diprotodontia; family Petauridae; genus Gymnobelideus; species Gymnobelideus leadbeateri. The sequence goes on along the minus strand of WOXC01009349.1, from coordinate 174,775 downwards.
TTCTCAGGACAGATTTGGAAGACCTGGCTTAAACATTATTAAATGTTCCATCTAAAAATGATATTATATAATCTGCCTAATTCTCTCCTCTAGCCTCCAAAGGGCACAAAAATGCACCACCCAAAATCATAAAGGGAAGAAAATCTCTCTGAACTTCTCTAGGATTCTTTATTGAAAACAGACTTTTAGCCACTATGAGAGCCAAGCTGTCTTGCTGGCTTTAAAATAATAATTGCTATTATGATTATTACACTAACAAACAGAAAAATTTAGCTAATTCATGGAGAAAATATTTTCCCTCACCTATATAACCAAAAGTTGATTTTTAGCTTGAAGTATCTTGGAAATTGACTCATTTTTCTATTTCACTCTGTGTGAATAAACACTGCCCCAAGGTAACCCTGCATAAGTCACTTAACTTCTCCACACCTAAATTTCTCCAACTATAAATCCATCCACAAACATGCAATATATAAACTCTCTGAACAAATACTTATTAAATTTCAACTAAGGAGTGGCAAAGAAAGGAATTTTCCCACTAGCATTTTCTATCAATATTTTTCTCTACCAAAATTACTGTGCAAATTCTTACAGTCTAACGTTCCTAGTAAATATATTGGCATATAACTACTAAGGCATGCTGCTTATACAAGGGAAATAAACCAACATTTCTCAGAGAAAGATTCAATGTTAGAAGTATGAATAACAATAAACATTTAGGAAGTCAGAGATCTTGTTGATTTGTCCATCATGTCAATCAATCAGCAAGTATTTATTAAACATTCACTATTGCATGGTTAGCATGGTGGTAGATTGGAAGGCAGATGAAAAAAATAGGAAAAAAAAATATTCAGGGATAACGAACAATTAGAGAACAATAAAACACAGTGAGTACTGTCTGGAAGTTCATTGTGAATACTTGGAAAAGGTTTTATTTGAAGGGATGGAGCCTGAAGTGGGCTGTGATGGATGAGTTGGATATGGAAAGGTGATATGCCCCACAGGCCAAAAGTATAAAAGGAAAGAATAAAGGCAAAAGAAGTAGAAATGACCAAAAACATGCTCACAAGATAGAAGGAGGCTAGTTTGACTACAACATTTGTCTTAGTGTCAGGAAATGGTAGGAAATAAGCTAAAAGGCAGGGCAGGGCCAAAGCACAGAGGAGTAATGTTGGATAGATCATTTCTATATGCAAACATTTCTGTATTCTAATTCCATGATGGTTTTTGTATCACTAGAACCTAGCCGGTTTCCTTATACACAGTGGGTACTTACTTACTAAATGTTTATTGAGATGAAATGAACTTTAGATTCCTGATCAAGGGAATGAAAAAAATGCAATGACGTTTTAGGAAGATTAATCTGGGAGAACTAAATAAAATGGTTTTGAGGCAGAGATATCTGTTATGAAATTGTCCCCTGTACTGAATTAATCCAACTATGAAAGTCATTATACTCTAGACAAAGGTGGTGACAGTGAGATTAAAGAGGATGAATGAATTAAAAAGGAAGGATTCACTGACTAAAAGAATATATACATATTTTAAGGGATGGGAAAAATCAAAGATAATTGTTAAATATTTTTTAGCCTGGGAGATAGCTGATGATAAGGTTAAAAGGTAAGTTGGAAGGAGACTGAAGTTGAGCAGAAGAGACAAAAAAAATTGAGAGCCGGAAAGTGCCTGATTGGTGGTTTTTATTTGGGATATGTTGATTAAACATTCAGAAATGCAGGATTTCCCAATGTTCAAGGCAAGAATAACTGGAATATGTAGTTATTAAATGCCTTAACTTTCTATGTCTAACAATCTACATAAAAGATCAATGGTTTTTGAAAGGTAATTAACAACTTTATTGTAGATTTAAATCACATAAACATATCCTTACTTTCAACTACCCCTCTGTTTCTCTAAGGGAAAGAAAGGATCATTTTAATAAATAATGGCTGGTTTCACCATCAAGTTGTTAAGCCACATTCTCATGAAGAGGCCATCTATCCTGTAGATAACTTAAAGTGGGAAACAATCTTTCTAGCTAGCTAAAAATGTTTGTTCTACCTTCTTAGGTCAATCTGGTTGAAGCAAATAGGAAAGCCAGCAAAAGCCAGCTTTAGGGAAAGGTATAACAATACATACTATGCAAGGAAATATTGGTTCTTAAATGTTGGTGTGTGTGTGTGTGTGTGTGTACACACACACACATATATGTGTATATATATATATATACATACGTGTATACGGAATATATGTAGGTATATAGGGTCTAAAGTGGAGATATGACTATGTCTTCTTTATTCTGCCTCAGTTTACTCAGTTAAATATGAATATTTCTAAAGCATATAGAACAGTTCCTGGCACTTGATAGGCATTTAATAAATGTTTGTTCCCATACCTACCTGTGCTCCCTGCCCTCCCACTTAGAGACACCACAGTGTCAACTTCATATGGTAGATAATGTTGTACAAGGATTCAAAACCTTCTGGTTCTTATGTACTATGCAAAAATGGACAAGTCACTTAACCACTTTGAGGATGCCAATTTCAATTATAAAATAGGAATAGTAATTTCTGAAGTTACTGGTTTAGGATTACTGTGCCCCTAGAATGAGATAATATACATAAAAGCATGTTGCAAATTTTAAGGTGCTAACCCACTGGCAGTTATTTTTATTGTTACTCTAAACTGGTCTGAGAAGGTAAGATTGAGAGCAGCTGTGCTGATTATATTCCTGGACTAAATGACTGACATGACCTTACAGGGGTGAAATACCACTAACTTCAGTACTTATTGATTTGTTTCTGTTTGCTAAAGTAAAGGGTATAGAAATTTATTATTGAAAAAGGAAATTTATTTATTGAGTTGTATGTGATTTAGATGATGAGAAAGAATGGCAAGCTATTAAATCAGAGTACCGACATTTTTCTTTAACTTGAAATATAAAGATGACTACCCTGCTTTTTAATACCTTCTCCAGGGCCTCATTGATCATTGTTACATTTGGGTGCTACTTCCACTTTAGCCTGGACAAGCTATTCCTCTCATCTAGTAGACTCTTCCAGTTATTTTTCTGGTCTGAATGTGGCTGCCTAGTGTAGGTCTGTCACAAATAAGGAGATGAAAAACCTCCAAGGGCCTAGTACTAGTCCACTATTGAATCTATGTCATCGCATTTCAAAGTTACTTCATTGACGTGGATACTGTTATAGTTGTTCAGTTGTTTTCAGCTGTCTGTGACCCCATTTTTTTTGTCAAAGATGCATTTCCTTCAATAGCCCATTTTACAGATGAGGAAACTGATGTAAGCAGGTCATTCTGAAGCAGGATTTGAGCTCAGGTCTTCCTGACTCCAGATCCGGCACTCTATCCATTGAGCTACCCAGCTGCCCCATGGTACAGGCACAATTATGTAACCATACTTAGTACAGAAAAGCAACATGGGAAAGTAGTTAAAGAACTGAACTGACCTTAACTTCTGACATATTCTCTAAATCACTGAATTCTTCTTCTCTTCCCACTCTTCTTTGAAACCCTCTAAGGCAATAAGTTGAAGGGAAGAGCTGACCTGTATTAGTAGAGGGAGTTTTCTGCATATCAAAAATCACAGGTTGAATTTCTATTCCTATCCAAGGTACAACATAGGATCTTAGCTGGGGGGAGGTATGGAATGTGGTAATTGCTAGAATGCTATATTATCTCATTGGATTTTCACAACAGACCTCTCAAGTAGCTAGTGCAAATACTACTAAGCTCCATTTTAGAGATGAGGAAGCTGAGACTCAGAAAAGTAACTTGCCTAAGGTAGAGGTAGGGCAGCTAGTAAGGAATGGAACCAATCTGATCAATGAACTAGCACTTATTAATTTGAACCAAAGCACAAACCTAAGCCAGGATTTTTTTTTTCTTTTTGGAGAGGGGAAGGTAGGGCAACTGGGGTTAAGTGACTTGCCCAAGATCACAGTTAGTTTTGTGTTAAGTGTCTGGGCCAGATTTGAACTCAGGTCCTCCTGACTCCAGGGCCAGTGCTCTATTCACTGTGCCACCTAGTCACCCCCTAAGTCAGGGAATTTAACTGAAATATATATGACCAAGAACCATTTTCCAATGGATAATCGGTCAAGGATAGAAATAAAGAATTCTTTTAAAAATTAAATTATGAACAAAAATAGAAAAGATTACATCAAATTATTAATAATAAACACTAAAAGGGGCAGGAAAGACCATCTGGCCCAAACTGTACCTGACCAAGAATTGCCTTCATAACATTTTCACCAAGTTATCCAGGCTTGGGTTAAGAAGGCTCAGGTGAGGAAGAGACCTTCCTTCTGTAAGTAGCCCAATTCATTTTGGACAGCCTCAACTGCTAGGAAGCATTTTCTAACACTGGACCAAAGTCAGCCTCTCTGTAATTGCCACCCATTTCTTCTGTCCTTCAGGGACAAACAGAACAAGAACAAGTCTAATGCATTTTTGTCTGTGACAACCTTGGGATACTTGAAGATAGCTATTATGTGTGACCACACAAAAAAAAGTCTTCTCCAGGCTAAGCACCCCCAATCCTATGAGTCCAAGTTGATTGCTCTTTCACTCTATCATACTGTCCATTCATTCACTCTTTAATTTAATTATCTAATTAATTAATTCAAGAAGCTTTATTAAGCTACTTATTATTTATTATATATTAAGTGCTACTATGCATTATAGTAGACCCTGAGGCTATGACTATCTTCTAATTCATCTTCCCACATCCAGTCTTTCCAACCTTCAATCCAAGTTAAAACAAATGCCAGATGCATAGCTCCAACCACATTATTCCAACTCCAATATCTTTATTGACTTACCACTTACTACAGAATAAAATCCAAGCTTGGCATGACACTTGAGGCTTGATTATATGACACCAATTTAATTTATAATCCATGGCTCCCTTAAATGCCTTTCATACACCATTTCCTTTCTCAGTTTTTGCCATGCTGTTTCTTCTGGAATGGTCTTCATCCCACTTCAGTCTTTCAAAATACTTCTCATAATTCAAGGTGTAGCTCAAAAAATACTTCCTCCTTGAAGACTTGTCTAATCCTCCAAAGTATTTCCATTGGACTATAGTATCTTTTTTATGTTTTATTGTATCTGTGTGTCTATATATACATATTAAGTATACATGTAATATGTACACATGTATTTATGCTAAATGTCTTTTATGTGAATGTCACTTTATAGACATATTGTGAGGAACCTAGAGAAGTTAATACAGTTCTGGACTTTTTGCTGGAATTTGGTATAGTAAAGAGAAAGATGTACCAGGAATCTAGAAGACCTCGGTTCAAGTCCGGCCTTTGACAAATACTGGCTATATGACCTTGAAAGGCACTTAAATCTCTCAGTGAACCAGGCAGCTTTGCTATAAGCTATAGATGAACTGCAAAGATTTTCCTAACCAGGAAATCCCTACAGTGTGGAATCACCTCATCTAATCTGCTAATATGGAGATAACCAGACCAGACCCTTGCCTTCTGAAACCAAAATCTCTCTCTCTCTCCTCCCCTCCTCCCTCCTCCCTCTCTCTCTCTCTCTCTCTCTCTCTCTCTCTCTCTCTCTCTCTCTCTTTCTCTCTCTCACACACACACGTCTAAGGGTAGAGCTGCAATTTTCAAACTTTTTATTTTTATATTTTAAAAAATCAAAGAGAATAGATTAATCAATAAATTTTAATGACCTATATGAGATGGTTGGTAATAAAGTAACAGTTTATGCTGGTTTATAGCCAATGATCCATGTGAAAAGAGGGGGGAGGCATAAAATCATAACAATAAATTAAATACCAAGTTAGTAAGTCTAGGAATAGAGGCTAAAATACAACTTCTCTCTTTTCCTTTTTATGTTATTCTTTGTCCAGGTCATAGCAGAACACTTAAAACATTTTCTCCCTAAAGACAGTTGAGCTTATGCTATCTGCTTTATACTGAGGTCCTTCCTGCAGTGTACTTGGGAACAAATTCCCAGTTCTGGAGTGACAGGAGAGAATAAAATGGAGAGAAAAGAGAAATCTTCTAATTTCAGAAATACAGCAATATACTTACACAAACTCAGTGTGCAACTAAAAACCCAGTAATTTCCTAAGAGCATTCCTAACTATGTTCCCACATGGATTCTAAGGTGTTATGACCTCATAAATCCTAGCCAACTTCTACATTTCCCTATGGTTAGGCAGACAGTTCACTGGGCATATAGTGTTTCAGAATGAATCTTGGAGCATGTGCCAAAAGTTAACAAACTAGAATTTGATTGGAACAATGAAGGGAAAAAAATTCTCAACAATACCAATTATAAGACTTGGGACACATAAAAGCAAAATGAACACAAAGGACAAGACTACTAATATCAAGTACTTCCAAGTTAGAAATCATACTTTTGAACAATAATCCCTTCTTAAGGGATGCTCATATGCAAATCATTGGCAACTTCCTAAGTAAAATCCAGTATGGCGTCCATTTTGTCATTTCTACTTTCACAACATTTCTCATATTTGTCCTCTCCCTTCTGCTTACACAGTCACTACCCTAGTATACATCAGTATCTCCCTATCACCCCTCTATTATGATTACTAATTGGCCTCCCTGCCTTGCTTGAGCCTCTCCCTACTCCAATTTATTCTCTATTTAGCAGTCATAGTGATTTTCCTAAAGTAAAGATCTGGTCATGTTACTTCTTATTCAATAAATTCCGGTGTCTCCCCAACTCCTAATTTCATGCCTTCACACCAGTTGTCCTTCACTTTCAGAATGCTCTCCTTCTTTACTCCACCTCTTACCTAGCTAAAATCCCACTTTCTGCAGGAGGCCTTTCCTGGCCCCTCTAGCTGCTATAGTGCCTTATCCTCTGAGACAACATTCCATAAACTTTGTATACGTATTATATTATTATTTACATATTTTGTAGCCTATTAGAATATGAACTCCTTGAGGGCAGGGATAATATTTTTTGTCTTTCATTGTATCCCTAGCACTTAACATAGTACCTGACACATAGCAAATGTTTAACAAATGGTGACTAATTAACTGGTTGATTAAAATATCTTCTTTCAGAGACTTAAGTGAAAAAATGGGGAGGGCTCCCCTCACAGGACAGAGGTCTAATCACCGCACTTTGATAATTCTCTTTGATAGTAACTCTTACCTAATAGTTAGCTACCTAAGGAAAGGCATTTCATTTTCACCTGTTAAGAACAGTCCAGTCCCTTGAAAGAGTACAATCACTCATACCAATCTTACTCTTATCTCCTCTTATTGGCCCACTTCTGAGTGTTTAAAAAAAAAAAGGCATTTTCACTTGAAGCTAATTTAATTTTCTTTAGTTATCCTTTAATATTTTTTCTCCTTTAAAGCTGAGGGCTTATTTTCTGCGTTTTTTCCCTACTTCTCCAGTATTCTCTTGGCTTGTTTATCATTGTTCTTATCATTACCATTATCATTATTATTTAAAACAAAGCTTTTTTTAGAAAATTGAGATGCCAATTCCTCAACTTGTGTGAAGATAGTTGATGGGTCTGCCTGTGCCCTCTTCTCTTCAAGTTAACTCACAACTGTCTTCTGCAATATAGGTGACCATTTAGTTTATATTTAGGAGAGTTCACTTGTAAAGTATAACATTGTTCAATGGCCAGTCTGTATTTTTGGCATTTTGTTTCTCTATATTTTGAAAATTAAAGTAAAATAAATTGCTCAGTTTCTGTGTCTACTTTTCCTACCACAATTACGGTGGTAGACCAAAAAAAAATTAATCACATAATCTCAAAATCTTCCAAGTTTTAAGAGACCTAGGGGGTCAGTTTAGTCAAGTCTAGATCATATCTGAAAAAGAATCCCTTCACCATCTGAGAGTGGCAGTGTTTTCTGCTTGGAGGCTTCCAGTGGGGGAATCAGCTGCTTTCAAGGGTATTCTATTCCATTCTGTCTCTGGCTAGTTCTGATTGTTCTGAAGTTTTTTCTTAATATCAATTGTAAATCTGCCTCTTTGTGACTGTTTCCCTTTGCTTCTAGTTTAGCCCAGTGGTTTCAAACAAAACAAGTTTAATTCCTCTGCTTCTTAGAATCCCTAGGTTTCTTCAAAACTCAGTTCAACGGGTGGCTAGGTGGTGCAGTGAGTAGAGTACTGGCCCTGGAGTCAGGAGGACCTGAATTCAAATCCGGCCTCAAACACTTAACACAAAAAAACTAGCCATGTGACCTTGGGCAAGTCACTTAACCCCCATTGCCCTCCAAAAAGCAAAAACAAACAAAACAAAACTCTGTTCAAGCATCATCTTCTACAAGAAGACTTTCCTTATCCCCTCCATCTGCTAGGGCCTTCCCCCCCTCAAAATTGCCCTGTATTTATTTTGTGGTGGTGTGTGTGTGTGTGTGTGTGTGTGTGTGTGTGTGTGTGTGTGTGTGTTGCTTCTCTGGATACGACTTTACTTTCAGGTTAGGAACTGTTTCACTTTGGTCTTTGAATCCTCAGGGCACCTCAGCAATGGAACATAGTAGGTATTTTGGATAGCCATTCAAATCCTAGAAGATAACTATTATAGGTACTATATATCTGCTCTTTTCTAGACTAAGCATTTCTCAGTTCCTCTATGGTTCCCTTTGTCATCTATCTAGGCAGAAAGGTGGTATTGTGGCTAGAGTGCTGGACTTGAAATTAGGAAATGACTTGCCTAGGGTCACACAGCTTAGTAGGTTTTTGAGGAAGGATCTGAACTCAGGTCTTCCTGATTCCAAAGAATTGGAAAATGCTTAGTAAGCATAAAGGAGGTGTGATAACGATCTTCTAGTAGTTGAAGGGCTATTAGGAAGATCAAAGTTTGAATCCTGTCACCATCAACTACTAAGTTGTGTGACCCTTGGCATGTCACTTAACTGTTTCTGAGACTCAATTTCCTCAATCATAAAAAAGGAGTTAAGAAGAATAGGACCTTTCTCTCAGGGTTATTATGAAGATCAAATGAGAAAAGATGTAAAATGTTTTGCAAACTTTACAATGCTGTATACATGCTAGCTATGGTTATTTAGATTTTTAAAAAAATGCACAGCAAAATATTTTCAAAGAAGATTTATTTAGGAAAATGCTGCAAATAAAAACAAAACAAGATCAAGGTTAAGTATATGACCAAAATAGGCACACAGGGCAAGGAAAGATGTGGAGGAATTGGAACCTGTGCCAGCAGACAGCGTATCAACACAGATGAGATCACAAATCCAAGAATCTAAGGATTGTGTGTGTTCTTTATGCCTATTATTTGTATTTAGATCTGTTTTGAGAATGTGAATGTAAATGGTCAGGCTACTATGATATAATATTTGAATGGTGCCTTTTTTGTATTCTTTCAAAGTTAGAAGGAACTGTTTCAGTCCACAGGCAGTCATTTCCCAAACAAAACTCGATTTTATATATCCTTCATTTACTCCCTTCCTTGGGCCCACTCTTCCAACCTTTTAGAATTCACTGTTGGACATTTTCAGTGAACAGAAAAAGAAAAGGAAAAAAATAGGTGGGAGGGAGAGGGAAATGGGAGAAAAGGAAGATGGAGAAGGAGAGGGAAAAGATATGAGAGGAGAAAATCTGACTAATGGTATTGACTTTACTTTGCATCTAAGTGGCTAATGAAGACACTACAGGGTAAGAAATTCCAAGATCAGTTACCATTCATAGAGATGGAAATCAAGAGTGGAAAAAAAAAAGAAAGCATAGGGTAAAAAGTAAGTTCTGCCTTGTCTAATTCTTACTTTGTAAATTATTCTGCAGAGCTTTTGACAAAAATTATTCTGTGATATTTATTAAGTTATATTTCAAATTATAGTTAAGAGACCACCTAAATCTTACCGCTGGACCTCTTTATTTCAAAATCCTCTTTAGTTCTCTATTTCATAGCAAAAAAAAAAGGTAATGAGGTTGTGGTATTTTTATCACTGGTCCAAATGATATTTTAAGAGTCATTCAAATATATTTGGCTATTTGACAGGTTTACTGCTAGAATAAGATAAAAATGAGTGCTTCCCTATTTCTGTTTTAAAATCAACACCACAAAGAACATTTATGGAAATGAAATACATTTGCATTGGAGAAATGTTCTGAAAGAGGGCATTAAGAATGCTTTAAGTATGCTTTTTTTTTTCCATTTCAATCCAGAAAAAAAAAATAGCACAACACCCCCACACACCCTCTATCTCTGCTCTTGTCTTGTTTCAACATCATGTCTTTTCTGTACCTTCTCCTTCTCTAATAAATACTCTCTCGCTGTCCCTGTTACTGACAATAAAGTAGGTGAACTCTGTACCACATACATCTGTCATTATTAATGACCACGGTAGAGAGAAGCAATAATTCACTCTTTTAAGAACTCAAAGGGCAAAATGCTACAGAATTTTCCATTCACATTTTCTTCTTTCAAACTTTCCAAAAACATGGGCACACCTCAGCTGAAGGAAAAATCTCCCAGTGTTTCCATTTTAAAGACACTTGGTGGTGGTGGTTTGCCTGATTTTCTTGCAGCAATGCTGTACTCGATGTTTTATCAATACTAATAATACAATTCTATATAAGTTCAGGCTAGAGTGGGAATCGGTAGTAAGGAACATTAAATTTTTGTTTTTTACTTCTAGGACTAAAATAACTTTCATCATTACTGAAACAGTGACCTTTTTCACAGAAATAGCTTTCCCCTTTCATTGGCTTTCAAAAAAATTGTTATAATTTTTCCCCTCCTAATAAACTATACTTGAATTATGGAAGAAACCTTGAACCTTGTATTATAAATCAAATGCTAATTAGTCATCATAGATTTGTCTTAAATATTCCTTAAAGAAAAGGCCCAATTATAGTGTTAATATCAATCTGAAAAATGCTTACAAAAGAATTGTAAATGTCGAAAACAATAACAAGATCATGTTATTTTTTTTTACCTAGTAAATACTAATCCATGTGTAGATTCTTTTATTTTTCCCCAGTTCTATATAGGTAATAATTTTTTGTTCGTGCTCCACATGGGCAATATACTGTAAATATCTTTCATTTTTCTTTAGCATTAATGTTGATGAAATGTTGTCATGAAGGTTATTCTGACTCACTGGAAATGGACTTTTCCACAACATAAATTTTAAGACTTAAATAGATTGAGAGGCCTCTGTTAAAACCACTAACATGTTCTGCTAAGTCTCTCTTGTCTTCACTTTTACCTCCATACAATGTTTTAAACAGTTTTATTGACATGTGAAATTCTGGAAATGTCAGCTTCTGGCTGTTGTCTACAACTGTGATAAGGAGTCCTCTTAGGAAGCGTAAAAGAATGTTTAATGGGAAAAATGTGTTTTTCAGTAAATCTTAAGAATACAGTGGCAATGCTACACACACACACACACACACACACACACACACACACACACACACACACACACACCCTCCTAGCAATCCTTCAATGTAACACAGGTTTTTCAAACGTCATGGAGAGTAGACATATAATCAGCTATATAGCTATATCCCATGTTAGCTAGTGTTTTATAGCAGTCCTACATTTTTTTTTGAACAATAAAGGTAAATGGGAAGGGCACAGGTTTGAGAAGGAAAGACCAAAGTCAAAAGTCTACCCCTAAACTTTCTCTGAAGACACTGTATTTGGTATACTCCAGGAAGGGGATATAATTTAGGTTTTGAATCAGCTTTTCTACAAAACATAAGCAATCCCTTTAGCTGTTGTAAACATGGGTCACAACTTCCATCCAATGGACTTCCATAACTCATCTTTCAGAAAAACAATTCTCTTGAAAGAGAGAGAATTCAGTGCCCTACACTATTTGTCAAATAAATGAATTCACAATGATTTGCCAGCTTCAAATATTGTAATTACTAAAGGGGGATTAAGGCTGTGTCAACAGAGGAGCCATTAAACTAAAATCAATTTTTTAAAAAGGTGTTCTTAGTTTTGTCAACATGATGTTTTGGCTTTCGCACTGGTTGTTTTTGACTCTGGGAGGACACAGCCCTATTCATGCTTCAAATGCAAACAAATATATGGCAAAGTAGCAAAATTTGTTTTAGTATGGAAGCATCTCTTACTTAACCCACCATATCTTATGCCTTTGAAGTTCTTCTTGTCATTATGGAAAAAGGAAGAAAGAGACATTTGCTTTGTAGAGAGTTACTTTCAAGTCACTTAGTTTGATTCTCCTGTTTCAGGTTTCTACATATGGAAACAACACACAGAAAAATGAGGTAAACACACACACACACACACACACACACACACACACACACACTCTACCTCTCCCCTATGGGCTTGGAGGGGTGGACGTGGAATAAAATTCTTCAATTCCACATATACCCATGGAAGACCCATGCCACCTGGCCTTTGATACTTGGATCAGAGATCCAGGCTGAATATGTTTTTACTCATTCTTTGCTGTCATTTTTTGCCAAATTGGCTCTTCTCATCAGTATGTGCTTGCTAAAGAGGCAGGCTGAGCTTTATTTAATTTCCAAACCACTAACACTAGAAAAGAAGTATCAATAAATATTTCAGGAACATTAAAATCATTCAATTCACCAAAATGTACTGAAACAAATTAGCCAGCCAGCCACACTTTATCCTTAAAAGTGGAAAAAAAAATACCATGGTGCTAAATATTCAATATTATCAACCAAGCCAATTGGCCCAGGTCAAATGAGCAAATCTAAGAAATGAGATCGCTAAATTTCTCAGCTTGATAGCTTAGTAATAAATAACGTGCTTCTATTCAATCTGTACATTAAGTCTTTTATGTGGCCTTAAGGCACTCTTCTTATGGCTGTGCCCATTACAGTGTAGTCATAGAAACTGACACATTTATTTCTTGGATTAGTGTGCCATTGAAAATATTAATATAATGCAGTAAATGGGGATTTAATCTAATCTATTGATGGTAGGATGAAGTTAGTAAAAGGTTGAGTGCCCTTACGGAGAGAGAAAGATTATATCTGTAGAATGCAGCTTGTTATTGGTTACAAAGATCAGCTAAACAGCCTATGCTACTGAATGCACTTTCTGTACTTAAGCAGACTTCATGAAATGCTGCTCAACAAGCATCTGTTTCACGCCCTTCGATTTGTCTTTTGAAGACTTCAGTATCAAAATGGAAAATCCCCTTCCACAAATAAGCATGCACAGAGAGCACTCTCTGCCAAAGGGCTATTTACAAGAAACATTCACAACAGTAGCAGCAGCAGTGGCAACAACTTATATTTGCCCAACACAAACTTAAATAGTTTTCTTCTTCCTTCCTTCTAGTCCCTTAAGGCTGGTCCTCCAACTATTCGCATCCCTCCTTTACAGATGAAAATAAGCTCTGTTGCCAGAGCCAGGAGAGGAACCCGGGGCCCCAGATTTTAAATTTAACTACTTGTTTTATTTGGCCTTGCTTTGCTTGAAGTTACGAGTCAACCTCACTAAAAACAGCTTCTATCATCAAAAAAACAAATTCGGTCTAAAGTTATCATTCTGGGGGATATAACTAATGAACATATGTACATAATTCTCACTTTGGAATCAGATATCAGTAAATATGAGGTTTTTTTTTTCCAGGATGGATCATATTGGACTAGGTGTCTCACAATAATTTAAAGTACTCATGCTCTGTCTACCCTTTACTCTGAAGTATACTACATAAATTTGGAAGATATATTCTGACAGATGAAGCATTGTGGAAAAGCAGAGTACAGCACTTTGTCCTTGAAATGTTAACATGTAATGCCATAAACTATTCAAATAATAATTTACTCAATCTTTCAGGGTAATTAATTAAAACGCTCTACATGTTAGAGAAAATCACCTTGAGCTTATAAAGCTGGAAAGCCTCCTCTTTCCCTCTCTGCATGCAAGCTGCTCCAGTGGACTTACCACATGCTTTCCCAGTTATGGTTTTTGATTTCAGAAGATAATAAATAGCCAGGATCTAATTTTGCCATGTCACAACCGATTATGTTTCACAAGAAAAGGTGGAGTGCTCACCTACCAGATGAAGGTGAAACATAAAACCACTTTTATTTATGTGATGTGTCCAAATTCAACTCAACCTGGCACTAGGTACAGGGAGTATGTAGACTTTAACTGTCATGTGGATTTATAGACCTCGAGAAAATGTCAAATATAAACATAAATTTAATCAAAGGAATGGAAACCTTTATTATCCAAAAAATAAACACATTTTTGACATCTAATATAAATTACTTTAATGTGTTTTTCACTACTTTTCAGAAGGTCACAATGAAAAAAATAAGACATTAAACAGATACTACCAATGTCTTCATGGGTAAAATGAAGTCGAGTCTAAGTAATTAGTTGGGTAATTCAGGAGGAAACACACACACACACACATACATACACACACACACACTTTGTAGGAAAAATGTTGCTTTTAAATAGTTCAGTTTGACTGTCTATATTATCAAATAACTGTTTAATTGCTTCAATTCTCCACTTCACTTATTCTGGTGGAGCCTGATAATAACTTTAAAGAAAATTTATCTCAAATATATAATTTTCTATTTTGTAGTTTATCTCTAAGGCCATGTCTTCATCATAAAATGTAGTGGAGAACTGTGGCAATTACCCAGATCATTCAGAATCACTCCTCTGCTATGGGTGCCTAGATGTAGCCAGTATTCAACAAACATTCTAGTTCCTGTTTCTATTCATTTCAGAGGGGGATAAAACAGAAGGCTTATAACAATAGATTAACAAGTACCATGTACCACTGCAGTTCTCAGTTGGATAGTCTTTGGACAGAATTTTAATGACTAAAAAATGCATATGATGAATAAGGATGTCATTTTCAATTAACATGAACAAAGGATCATTCCCATATTTGGCAAATGAGGTAGTTGTGGTATAAGAAAAGCAGGAATATTCGAATACAATGCCACATACATCATTGCTCTGGAATCAAAACAAACTAATGGCATTTTGGTAGCCTGCTACATATTTTTAGCAAGTGCTTATTAGCACAAATTCTACATCTAAATGATGATCCCTTCTTTACTAAAAATAGTACTGTTAATTTATGCCGTACTAAGCATATGTATACACACACATTCTCATTAGCACAAACCATAATACTCAATAAATACACCTAAGTAAAGCTCAAACTATATGTTTAGTCAGGTTTGTTCAAAATAAACAAAACAAAATATTATAATCCTGGCACAAGATCATTTATTAGATGTAATAAAAATTCCCTATATTTTATTAAAGATTTTGTATCCCCAAAGCTATTCTTTGAAATGAATTTATCTTATCCCATCAAATTATGTTTGTTATTGATATTGAACATGTTTCACAAAAAGTCAAGACTTATCAAGTAGATGTTTCATTTCATTGATGTTGGGAAGGATTCTTCTTTCCTCCTTTAAAACCATGGCTACCAAGGACAAATACATTTGTCATGGTGGTCTCTCTAAATTTTTCAACTAATTTGATGATACATTCAGTTAAGAGTGGGGTCCAATTCTTTAAAGTAGTCCTAATGTACTGCTAGTTTTGAAGAAAGCTAATTCTACAAATTCAAATGCCAGTACGACATAAGCTGTGATGGCATAAATTCAGTCAACTCCTTGGATTTTTGCCTCAGAATGGCAAATCTAGGTCTAGGTATATGGTTAAGTTTCCTCTTTTGAATGTAAACTGGATAATGTAATCTCTTAAGGGCCTGAATAATCTCGTTCTTGTCTTTTTATCCCAAGGGTCTTAACTATAACAGGTGCTAAATATTTGATTTTATTTATAAGGCAAATAAATGATAGTTAACTCTATCTAATACATAGATAGATTCATCCTGACAGTTGTATGCATATTTTCATCAATCTCTGTTATTATTACAATGGGTAAGGTTTCATTTCTGTAGCTCCCATCACTAGAAAAAAAAATCTGGCAGTGACTATTAGAAATTGGCACACCCACCCTTCTTACTATGTCAAATTAATGATGTCTAGATCCCAATCTATGTATGTGTAGCAGGTAAAGCAGAGAATTATGTGATATTCATGATAAAGAATATAATTTTGTGCACTCTTTAGCAGGATAAAGAGGACTCTGTATGTCCAAATACTAACAATTTCACTCTAGAAAAAATTAGTATCTTTCCAACCAATTTAGTATGTTTAATTCCTTAGCTATTAAAGAAAGTACAAGCAATTATTTCACTAAAGCCCTAAATAAACAAACAAAACCCCATAAAACATCACAAAACAAACTCAAAACACTTTTATCTAAATTATACGAGCATTTTGTTCAAAACATTTAAAAAGTTATACCAATTTTCCTCATGCAGTAGGAAAAGTAGTAGGTGTGGATTCCAAATGTCCAGGTTTGAACCTGTTTAACTTTGGAAAAGTTACTTTTGGCATTTAAAGTCCTTCATAACCTAGCCCTCTGATTGTCTAACCTTTCCAGCTTTCTTACACTTTACATCTCCCTTATTTCCAAAATACTCTGGGATCTAGTGACAGTAGCCTCCTTGTTATTCCTCACATCCCAGCCACAGGCACTGCTACTATCTGTTCCCTGTGCCTGGAATGCTCTTCCCACCTCATCACCACTTCTGGCTTTCAAGTCCCAGCTAAAACCCCACTTTCTACAGGAACCCTTTCTCAATTCATTCTAAAACCTCCCTTCTATTGATTCCCATTTATCCTGTATATAGTTCACTGGTACATGTTGTTGACATGTTGTCTCCCCAATTAGATTGTAAGCTCCTCATAAGATGTGCAGGCATTGGGGCACAGAGATTCACCTTGCCCTAATGGCAAAGTCAAAGGGGGTATGGGAGAAGATATGGAAGAGAGTAGATTGGATGAGGGGATATCTTGTGGGACTGCTATTCTGGGGTAGTGGGTAGGGGGAAAATGGGGAAAAAATTGTAACTCAAAATCTGGTGGAAATGAATGTTGTAAACCAGAAGTTAATAAAGCATTTGTTAAAACAAAACAAAACAAAACAAGATTGTAAGCTCCTCAAGAGCACAGATTGCTTTTTGCCTTTTTTGTATCTCTAGCACTTAGCACAGCATAGTAGGTTTTTTTTTTATAAATGCTTATTCACAGACTAACTGATTTAATCTCTCTGGTTCTCATTTTTCTCTAAATTTAAAGGAGCTTGTTAGATGAGTTCTAAGGTCCCTTCCAGCTTTAAGACTATGATCCTATCTTCCCATACTTTAATAGTCCTAAGAGGAAGATGCATCTAGGTGGCTCAATGGGTAGAGCACTGGGTCTGGAGTCAGGAAGACCTGAATTCAAATCCAGCCTGTGTGATGCTAAGCAAGTCACTTAACCTGTTTGCTTTAATCCCCTGGAGAAAGAAATTACAAACCACTCCAGAATCTTTACCAAGAAAACCCCACAAATAGTATGTATGGTCCATGAGGTCATGAAGACTCAGACACACCTGAACAACAGCAATAATAGTAGTTATAGTCATAATCATAGTAATTATCTATTTATATAGTGCCTTAAAATTTATAAAATGCTTTACACATACTATCTCATTTGGTGAGATTGATGCTATTAGCATCTCCATTTTATAAATGAGAAAACCAGGGCAGACAAATGCTAAGTGACCTGGCCTGGGGCATGTGTCAGAGGAAAGATTGGAATTCCAGGTCCAACACTCTATCAACTGCACTGCTTAGGCACTCCAACTTTAGGAAAGTTATTTATTTGCATGTTTCAAAGATCTCAACATTACTCTGAATAACACTGGGATGTTCTATAGCAAAAAAAATTACTAATGGCACACTACAAATTTAGGATTACCTTAACCTTCTTTAAGGATCTCTAACACACTAAAAATAAATGCACCTCACTTTAAATATCAGACTTCTGTAACATATAAAAAGTTGGAGAGACATAGTTTCTGGGTAATTAATTATTTTGTTAATCATACTAGCAAACAATTAATAAAATGGGTCAGCATCACTCCCCAATGCTAAAGTCCTCAACACTTACATGCACATGGAAGAGTAGATGTTCCTGAGAGTGGCAATTAACTCTGATTGGTTAACGATTAAAGAGAATGAATGGAAAAGTCGAAGGGGGTATGGGAGAAGAGATGGGAGAGGGCAGATTGGTTGAGGGGATATCCTGTATGACTGTTATTCTGGGGTGGTGGGTAGGGGGAAAATGGGGGAAAATTGCAACTCAAAATCTGATGGAAATGAATGATGTAAACCAGAAGTTAATAAAGCATTTGGAGAATGAATATTATGAGAGAAGAGCTTATTCTAATGAGAGTCTGGTGGATATGACTCTGATTACCCAAATCTTATCCCTAAAAGACATCTCTAATCTGTACTACCCCCTACCTAGGGAAATCTAGGAGAAAGGGGATTTATCTCTACTCAATCTGGCTAAGTAAAACACAATGGGCCAGAATACACCTCAGTTTAAATTCTTCCTGAGTGCGTAATGTTAAAGTTAAATGTTAATGTTAAAAAAGATTTTCTATTTTTCCCTGACCAACCCATTAACTGGTCTCACTAAGAGCACATTAAAGGAAGTTTGCTTAGGGGAGGCTTGCTTGTAGGAAGGCTTTCACACCTTTTGCTAATTTCTAAGTAGGCACTGAGTTACCAGGGTTGTGATGCCTTCTGGCTCTAAGAAATGTATATATACTCTGAGTTGGTATTTTGCTTTGGAGGCTCACTTATGAGAAGGATTTTGTGATTCCCTGGTAAAGATTGTGAGTGGCCCTATATTAAGAGCTCCTTCCTGCCTCCCCCTGCTCAGATGTAAAGTTTCTCTTGAGTCAGGGATGTATGTAAAGTGTATAGCAATATTGCTTTGATTCAGGCTGTCAGAGCTAGGTCTGTTGGTCTTTATTTCTCTGTCTGTATTTTCTCTGAAGTCCAGTGTACTGACTTTTCCCCTGAGCTAGTGAATGTAATTTAAAAAATATTATTGACCTCTTACACTGCTATCTTTCCTTGTAAAGCAGATCTAGTGCTACTACTGTGCTAGTAGCCATCCTGGGTATGCCAATGTGGTTGCCGCTACAGAGGGCCATCTCCAGTAGCTCTGATCTACAACTTGCCATTGGACCCAGATGGCTCTGGAGGAGAAAGTGAGGCTGGAGACTTTGCACACTCACTTAAATCCAATTCACTTGCATTGGTCACCTCCCTGATGTCATGGTTTTCTTGAGAAGGACAAACAACAAATTCTCTGTAAATTTCTCTAGTTGGGTGGGGCTATAACTCCAGGATTTCATCTCATCATACACCCTGACCTTCAGGGATCTAAGCTTTGATCTAATCTCCAAAAGTAAAAAATTTTCCAATATTTGGTTATTTAGTAATCATTATTCTCATATGTTTTTAAAAAATTATATTGAGGGACAGCTAGGTGGCGCAGTGAACAGAGCACTGGCCCTGGAGTCAGGAGGACCCGAGTTCAAATCTGGCCTCAGATACTTAACTCAAAAACTAGCCGTGTGACCTTGGGTAAGTCACTTAATCCCAATTGCCCTCCAAAAAGAAAAAAAGGAAGAAAAAATAAAAAAATAAAAAATTCTATCGAAATCCAATCCCAATAAAATTCTGGTTCTTCCTTAGCTTCCATGGTAATAGTATTGAATAACTTAGAAAAAGCTTTTAGGGAATCCATTTTGTAAAGGGAATGATTACCTCTTCATTAATTTATCCTTCAAACATTTGAATACTGGATTTTCTTTAGAAAGCCCCCCTGCACATGGCCTACAGCTAATTTTATGTATTTTTTAAAAATTCTCCAACTTAGTCCTCCTGTCAGGATATATACCAGTACTTTGTCTTTGAACCCACTGAAAGAGTTAGAAACTTGATAAGAAGCACTGGCTCTAAAGTCATCTGACTTACAGTCTAATCCTGTTCTCTCTTAGACTTCTGGTACTTCTTCCTCTTTTTTCTCTTTCTTCAATACCAGGTACAATGTTGATTTTTGTTTAAAGTAGCACAAGGATAATGTGGCAATATTTCAGGATTTTGCAACACTCTACTAAAGGTTTCTTTATTCCTTGGACTCAATGCATCCGAGCGACGTTGAGCGTAAAGCAATTTATTCTACTTTTTTTCTAAATGAGAAAATTTACATGAAGTTCTGAAATCTGCCAACAATTCATAAACTAACCCACCACCAACTCATTGCAAGACAAGCTAAACTTCCTCTGGTCCAGTTTTGGGTGTTTGATCAGATAGAGAAAACATAAAGTAGTCATTTGCATACATCTTAATTTAGAAAACAATAAACTCCATTGTCTTAGCAACACAAGACACACAGTAAAACTGATGCCTCAAGAATTATCTTCAGAAATGTAATCTCCTTATGACTGTGATTATCATTTTGACCCTAATATGGTTACGGGTACTTTTTCAAAGATTTGTGAGAAAAAAAGCCAGGAAACGTTCATCAAAACATGTAAATAATCTTCTTATTCATGGCTTTAAGAAATCAGAAAGAGATATGAAGTTATACAAAGAAAACATAAATCAATTTATCAGTACATTTCCAATTGTTCTTTCTAGATTTCCTGGTAGTCTCTTGTTAGATAATGTAGAGATAGGCTCAGATATAAAGAATAAAACAAAGACCCAGGTTTATTCTCTTGTTCTGTTGTCAGACATGGGCAAAAAAAAAAAAAAGGATGAATGGACTCAATGTCTCACCAGTATAATTTTTTTTAATGTTTTCATATTTTTATCATTGAACTTAATAGTTACGTAATTGAATTTACTAATTACCAGCCGGTATTGTTCATTTATGGAAAGAGCACTACACTGGGAGTCAGAAACCTCGGGCCTAGTTTATATTCTGTCATAAACTAGCTTCATGAGTTTTGATGAGTCATTTAATCTCTCTGGGTCTCAGTTTCTCCATCAGTAAAATAGGGAAGTTGGACTAGTGGGGTCTTTAATGTGTGGCCTGGAAGAACCTGAGAGTCTCAAGACTCTTTCTGGGGATCCTAGGGATCAAAACCCTTTTCATAATACTCTTAAAATGTTTTAATTTCTAATATAGTAAACATCAAAAGATGAAACCAAGAGATTTAAGAGTGTAAAGGGGTCAGTCCTGAGGTAAAAACGTTTGAGAACCATTGGATTAGAAGATCTCTGAGGACATTTTTAATTCTGACGTTCTATGATCTGATCTACATAAGTAAAATAATCAATCATTGGTTGCTTGTTTACTACAGAACACATTGAGAAGTGCTTTAGAGTAGAATACAATCCCTACCTTAGGGATATGAAGCACCCATGAGGTAGACAATTAATGGAACAAAGCAAAGGTCATATGGATATTTTAGGAGAGAGAGTTTTATATTTTCCTTAAGGACATCTTGAATCCAGGTCTACATAGCAAAATCAGGGAAAATAAAGCAGCAATTTTCTTCTTGAATTCTTTCCCATTGAGTTATAGTCAAGGTCCTTGTATACACACACACACACACACACACACACACCACTGTTAGAGATCACTGTCAGAAGTATCACTTTCTAATACAAAGGCCAAAAGAGAACACCCATTGTAGATTATTTCCACTTCCATGTAGCCAGCTCTTACCTCTTTCTCAATTCTAGGCTTTGATTGTATTTCCACTTAGATGTTTTGCTGTAACTTCACAGTCCCCAGGTTTGAAACTATGAAGATCCTACTAAATTTAAAAGTTAAAACTGATCTTTTGAGTATTGTTTCTTTTCACCCTTTTCTGCGTTCTTGTTTCTGTTCATTTTCCATCATTTTTCCATCTACTGTAGCTCAAAACTAAGTCATCCCCATCCCTTCGTGTATATAGGAATTAGGGATTAGAGCTGTGTGGTCGTTAGGATAAGGGATTCCCTGGTAAGGAAAGTCATTCTACCAATGTATGTCAGCAGCTTCACTGTAACCCAAAGACTTAGAGAAATAGGGCCAAACTCAAAGAAAGAATAGACTAGGATAGAGAATAGAAAAGGGGGCTATTAAAGTATCTACAAGAATCCCTGTGGGATACACATTGACTTAGAAAACCATATTTTTCCTTTTTTTTTTTAAATTAATGCACCAACACATTAAAATCTTTTAGGAATGACATTTTAATCTGGTTCTGGCTGAGTGCAGACAGTGTGTTGGACACCTCTGGCCTAGAGGTTAAAGGAACTTTCCCATGGTTACCCTGCTAATATCTCAGAGGTGGGAGAAAAACCCAAGTCTTCCTAATTTCCAAGCTCACTATCTTCCCATTACACTAAGCTGCACTATCTCTTCACTCTATGTATGCAATCACAAATGCTTTCTCTTAATGTTCACTTACGTGGGAACCTCCCATATATTAGAACTGTTTCCTTGGTTGTGTAAGTAGGGCCTTGACCAAATGATGCTTAACAAATTGGGGGTCTCTGTTTACTTTTTAATTTTTAACATTGTTATAATTACTTTTTCTGAAATTCAGCTTTTCTGAAATGACCCAAGAAGAATCAACCATAGATCCATATATTTTTTAAACAATGAACCAAAAGTTAACTAACAGGGACTGTCATATTTAATTAGTGTCATTTGAACTCAACTTAGGCACTGCAACCAAGAGTCAGAGCTACAAGAGCTATAGGGAGTAATAAGTTCAACCTCCTAAGTGACATATCCAAGGTGACATGGGTACTTAGTAGAGGAATTTTTTTTTTTTGTATCCTAAAGTAAGCTACTAATTTGAGTATTTGTTATTGTTCAGGCATTTTCAGTTGTGTCCAACTCTTTGTGACCTCATTAGGGTATTTTTTTTTTTTTGCATCATTTTACAGATAAGGAAACTGAGACAAACAGGACCAAGTGGCTTGTCATGGGTCATGCAGCTAATAAGTGTTTTAAAAAGACAGATTTGAACTCGGGAAGATGAGTGTGATTAATTTGACTACAACATTATTTTAATGTGTTCAAATTTTTTCAGCATATATTTTGGCATTAGATCCATTCCTATAAATATGGGTATAAAGTGAATATAATGAAACGAATTATCTTTTCCCTTTGATAATTTCAGACACTTGTTCCCAAAGGGGAAAAAAATCAGTTCTACCACATAATAAAAATCACACATAATACTTTATTTCCAGAAACATTCTTTGTCAATGTTAGTGGGTTTTTAATTCTCCAGTCCCCTCCCAGAACCCTGGAACATTCCTGCAAGGAATGGCAATCAATTGGAGATAATCTCCATATATTTATAGCTATTTAAAAAGTACAAGTATACAATACAGCAAACAATTAATTTGCATTTCCTTGGAGTTCTTACTGCCCCTAGAGATTTGAATTAAGTAGATATAGTGATTGTGCCATTGCTCCAAGTATTCCACAGACCTGGCTTACTGAAAAAGCCATATGTAAATTTCATTCATTTATCAAATAGGCAATATAATTCTTATTGTCACCTAAGCCATGCCTATGGTATACTGTTGATTAAATGACTTTAATGAGTTTAAGTATCCATTAATATCTATTAGCAGAAATAATCATTGCAGTGGCCTTTTGAAGTGGTTTTATTCCAGTCTGGCCAGGCTGGAAAACAGAACCCTAAAAACTAGTTTGAAGTTTGGGTGTTTGGGGGTCTGCCTAAATAATAGCCAAGATTGAGACTATTAACAACTGAATTATATATAGGGCCATATCTTCAAAAGTATAAACTGGCTTTCTAATAGTGGTATTTTCAAAAATGAAGCAATGTTAAAATAGTATGCACAAATCACTATTGCCAACAAATAGATGTGAATGCTAGCTAGAAGAAATGATCATGAACACATAAATAGAAGTGAAATTTATTTAAAATAAATTAAAATGTTATGGTATATGAAAATATGGCTGTATAATTATGTAAATTCGAGAATACACAACTTTTAAAATTCTAGGAGTACTTTGGTGCTTCTCTCAGTATCATCTTGAAATAAATCATATCATGTTTTACATTTTTAGAAAATAGAATAACTACAAAAACCTTAGCCAGCATGAGGATTCACAGGAATAGTCACAGAATCAACAACAAATTGCTTAACTTCTTGGGACCTCATTTTCTGATCTGTAAAATGAGAGTCTTGGACTTGATGAATTCTAAGAACCATCCTACCTCCAAATGCTACTATCTTATAGTGAAAGGATTAAAGCTGGGAAAGACAGTAGTTAGAGATCATCTACCTCAGTCTGAGACCTAGGCTTACAGGGCTGAAAACTGAGTCCAGGAGAAGTTACTTAATCCTATTATTTAGAGTTAGAACTGATCTTAGAATCATCTAGTACAATGCATTTTTTAAAAGTACTAAATGAAATCCAGAGAAATTTTGTGACTTGCCCAAGGTCATTTCAATACACAGAGCTGGTATTCAAATCCAGGTCTTTAGATTCCAAATTTAGGATTCTTTCAACAGTTGTTGTGGTTCAGTTGTTTTCAGTCCCCTCCCAAGGCTTTGTGATCACATTCAGGATTTTCTTGCAATATCCTCCTCCAGCTCATTTTACAGAAGAGGTAAACAAGGTTAAGTGACTTGCCTAGTAAGTGCCTGTGGTCAGATTTGAACTCAAGTAGTTGAGTCTTCCTAACTCCAGGCCCCACCCCCTTCAAGGTGCATAGTATATACAGATTTAGGAAAAGTTCTTTGGGGGCAGCATAGTATAGTGGTGAAAGTGTCAGATTTGGAGTCTAAGGATCTAGGTTTGAGTCCATCCTCTAACTTCTCTGGGAGTCAATTTCATTATCAGTAAAATAAGGGGTTTGGACTAGACATTCTCTAAAATCTATCACTAAGAATAGGCAGCAGCAAAACATGAATTTGTATTGGGTGCACTTTCCTCCTTTCTTTCAGTCCCTTAGGCAGAGGTACCCTATCATTTAATACTACCTTTCACCCACTTTGTACCTTTATTTCACTTCCTGTCCAGTCAGAGATTGTCATGCCATGCTCCCCCACCTTTGAAATCTATCTGTCCTCTATTTTTCCCCTTTTAACCTTTATCCCAGAGATTCTCAAACTTTTTGGTTTCAGGATCCCTTTACACTATTAAAAATTCCTGACTACCCCTCAAAGAGCTTTTGTTTATATGGAATATGTATGTATATATATATATATATATATATATATATATATATACACACACATACATATATATGAAATTAAAATATTAGAAATATCAGAAATTAAATGTCTCATCATAATTATGAAAATACTTTTTCACTTCACAGACCCATTGAAAGGGTCTTGAGAACTCACTTGGACCACACATTGATAATCACTGATCTAAGCAAGAGGATACTCTAAATAATTAGTGGCCATGGCATTAATGTTATACAGGTATTTGAAAACACATGCCCCTTGTCAAATCAGTTACAACTTACATCATACCACACTTTATCTACATAGTAAAAGACCAGGCTTGAACCAGGGACCTACCATATACATATGACTGGACCTATGTTGTAGATGGAATCTATGTCTCTAATGGTATTCTGTAAATCATGTACACCATGTTAAAATGCTCTTAAACCCCTAAACTAGGAAGTAGGTCAGAAATTGTAGATAACAAGGATCCCTGAGGCCAGGTTTTCACAAACTTTTTTTTTCTTTTTGGAGAGGGGAAGGTAGGGCAGTTGGGGTTAAGTGACTTGCCCAAGGTCACACAGCTAATTTTGTGTTAAGTGTCTGAGGCCAAATTTGAACTCAGGTCCTCCTGACTCCACGGCCAGTGCTCTATTCACTGTGCCACCTAGCCACCCCAGGTCTTCACAACCTCAGTGAGTTGCCAGCTTCGGGGTTTTTCATTGCCTACAGGGCAGCTGTGGAGTTAATTTACTGGCATAAGCTGATTAAGTAGCTCTAATAATTCTATGGCTGCTATAATTCAATTCAGCAATTTAAGAAAAATTTTAAAAATTCCTACCATGTAGAAAGCTCATCAGGCCAGGGATACAATGGAAAAAAAAAAACCTTAACAGTTCCTGCCCTCCAAGCTATTCCATTAAACAGATGTGTAAATAGAAGATAATTTAAGGACTAGTACTAACATTTAAAGGTATCAGGAAAGGCTTCCAAGAGAAAATGACACCTGAATTGAATCTCAAATGAAGCTAGGATTATAAGGGGCTAAGTAAGGAGGAAGTACATTTTTGGTATACATCAGCATTTTCATATCTGCTCCAAAATTCTGCCAGATTTATACATCTTATTTTAGCAACCAAGAAGAAAAGTATGCTCATCTTAAGTCAATTGTTTCAACCCACTTGCTAATAGCAGTATGGGCAACTGAACCATGTCAGTTTCTCTTGAGGGTCAGAAGTTGTTACCTTAATCTGGCCAGGGATGGATATGTCATAAAACCCTTACTCCCAAGATGATGCAAAGGAATTTACTGACATTTTGGAAAAGAAAATCAGCTTCACAAGTTTTAAGGTATAAACATGTTTTTTATAAATGTAGGCTTGGTGGTATGTTTAATTACTACATATTCTAAAAATGTAAGATTATTACCTTTTAAAATAATAACTTTCACGTAACACCTTAAGGTTTGCAAAGAACTCTCTGCATAATTATCTCATCTGATCCTCAAAACAACTCCCATTCATCATAGGATGATACTGAGAACCAGAGAGTGATTTGACCAAGGTGATAGTACTAATGACTGATGTGAGATTTGAACACAGGCCTTCTTGACTCCAGACCCAGCACACAATCCACTATAGTAAATCATGAGGTTATCCTTATTTAGATTTTAACAAGGGGCATATTCTTTCTACAGTTATTCAACAGAATTGGCTCAATGAAAGAGACACATAGATTTCATTCATCCTCCTCAAGGGGTTAAAATGCTTCTGTAAACCTAGGATCATGGAGCTATGATATGCTTTCAACCCTTAGCACTGTACCTGGAACATAGTAGGCACTTAATTAATGTTTATTAACTGGCTGACTTTCACACAGAAGCACTTATTATAAATTAGGTCAGTTTAAGATGTTATGTAAAATAAGTTACTGGTTCATTCAACATAATTACCCAATACATACACAAAACTGTGCTACACACTGTGTGGGTTATTAAGGTGAAAAAGATATGCCCTCTGCCCTTAAAAAACTTACAATCTAGTAAGGGGGTAGGGAGATAACTTTAAGTGAACTAGAATATAGGAAGTACATAGGGAATATACAAAGTACAGCAAAAGACAAACATTATTTCTTGCTATGGAACAGATAACAATTGAACTGGGTACTAAATAATGAGAAAAATTTCAGTAGTAGGATCTGAGTTCTGACACTAGCTGTGTGACCCTGGGCAAGTAACTTAATCCTGTTTGCCTCAGTTTTCCCATCTATAAAATTAACTGGAGAAGGAAATGGCAAACCACTCCTGTATCTTTGCCAAGAAAACCCCAAATCGGATCACAAAACTGCAATGATTCAACCACAACAACATATACATATATATGCATATATTACACACAAACATACATACATATATTCATACACACACATACAGACAGACATACACAAACACACATATGAAGTTAATACAAAGATAGACAAAGTAAGGTAGTCTGGGAGGGTGGCCACTAGTATGAGAGAAGAATGGGGTCAGGAAAGGTTTCAAGCAGAAAATGGTGCTTGAACTACACCTCAGAAGCAGAGTAGGAACTCTGCTAGGCAGAGAGGAAGGAATGCCTTCCATGCAGATGGAAAGGCCTGGAGATGAAGGTGTTGTGTGAAAGGAACAGAGAGGGCAGTTTAACTGGACCCAAAGAGTACAGGAGGAGGAGTGATATCCAGAAAAGCTAGAAAGATAGGTGGGACCACATTGCCATAGAGTTTATTTATACTTTATCCTAGAGGCAATAGTAAAACAATGGGGTTGATTAAATAGGGGAGTCACATGATCAGATCAGTGCTTAAGGGAAATTATTTTGGGAAGAAAATAATTTTGCATAGACTGGGGTAGTGAGAAATTTGAGACAGGGGGACTAATTTGGAAATTGTTGCAATAATCTAGGCAAGAGGGGTAGATAGTTAAGGTAATAGCTGAAAAAAAAACAACAGGGTGCTTTGAGGAAATGAATGGATATGGGGGATGAGAGTGAGGCACCAAGGACAATGCCAAGGTAACAGACTCTGGAGACCTTAGAAAGGTGGTGGTAACTTAAAGAAAAACAATTTAGGGAAGAGTAGTCAGGTTTACTCTACCAGCTTCCTCAGCTCACACATACCCCATATTGGCCAGAAATCTTCAATTAATTTTTTGGTCCAACTCAAAGAATTGCAACCAACTACACTAAAATTGGTTCCTACTACACATTGAACCATATGAAAGCCCATGTTGGAAAAAGACTCTGCCTCAAATGTTCTCACCTCCTACTGGAACAGATATAAATCTTTCTGCTTGTTTTATTATCTTGTTTTTTCAATGTATAAATCTCGACTAATTATTTGTCTTGAGAGATTTCTGCGTGTTCTCTTGCCACGGTATCCTGTTTTTCTGACCCAGCCCTCCTCAAGATTTCTCTAAACTTCTAAGAAGTTTAGTGAAATAGAGAAGCCTGCTTCTTACCTGCCCCATTACTGTCACTAATGTGATCAGATTGAATGCGACCCTCCCATCTGACTTTCAAGGACTCTCCTAGTAATGTTTGACTCACAGTTGCCTGGCATCCCCATCCTGGGTGTAGACCGGAACTTAGGTTTCTCATTCTAATCAATGACATTCAGTCATCTACAGCCAAGAGGTTCAGTCATTTTATGTCAAAATAATTTTCATAAAATAATAATTTATAACAACAATAGTATATAACAAGAATAAGGTGTGTTCTACATTATATATTATATCAGATAGTTATTATATATTATATTAGATATCATACCTTTGGGTTAAGACTTTTATTTATGACTAGGAAGAATTCAGGATATCATGGTTTTGTTTTGTTTTTTTAAATAAAAAAACCTCAGAAGATGATTGAATGAATATTTTATCTCCTACATAGCAGCATAAGGATCTTCACAGTTAGCATTAGCTTTCCTATTTAAAAATATCAAAGGATAGACTTCATAGGATTAAAAATTCAGAGTTAGGAGCCACCTTAGAGATTCCTAGTCCACCCACCTCAATTTACAGGTGAGGAAACTGAGATCCAAAAAAGAAAACTCTTCCAAAGTTACATACTAGGTGGCCAGGCTTGGATTTTAACTCATCCTCTAACCACAAATCTAGCACTTGCCACCATACCATACATTTCTCCAAATAAATGTTATAATGTGGGAAAAACTACAGCATAGAAGTGGCTGCTATACTTTAGTATTTAGAGTATTAATGTAGAGGAGAATGAAAAATGAATAAAGGTTTCAGTAGAAAACTAAAGATAATTTTAGAAAATAAGATGAAAAAATCAGAAAGTTAGAAATTTAGTCATTTTTTAGTGTAGACATAAAAAATTGGGGGTTTTATTTCACACAACTTATAAATAAAAATTATTGTATATTGTCTATTTTTTTACAATTATTTTCTCACTTGGTGCTCCAGGATCTACCTCCTAGGTACTTGGATATTCAAAATAGCTTGCCATTGGGGAAATTCATCATCCAAAAAACCTATATAAATCACAGAACCTTAAATGCTGAAAGGGACCCAAGCAAGAGTTGAGAAAACAAAGTCCCAGAGAGATAATATGACTGGTCTATGGTCATATCTGGTCAAACTCCAACTTATTCTGTAGTTTTATATACATAAATATATATATATGTATATATATGTATAATGTATAATAGGTTGTGTGAAATAAAAACAAAATTTTACATATATAATACTAAATAAATTATAGACATAATTTCAAAATTTGTTACTCTAATTTAGGCTTGTATTGATACAATCTCCAAGCAGATGTACATATATTATTGAATATCTAACACTCTATAGATTAGATATTCTATATACAAAGCCACACTTGGCTTACTCAATCATTCAAATCTTTCTAAGGAGATACTACCACTCAATTTTGGCATTCAATGTTATATTACACATAAACTAATACTGTCAACTTATATTTAAAAGGTCTTAACCTTGGGAAAGAAGTTCTAACACTTAGTTTTCCTAGTGTAAAAGAAAATTTTACAATTTATGAGATAAGTGAAAGGGTATAAATAATTCCTGTTCAAGGGAAGGGGGTAACAGACTGTGCCATATGGCTTCCCTAGCCAACAAGATCTCTTTTTGGAAGACTCTCAAAGACCCTAAGCACTGATAAAATACAATAATAAAAGAAGAGCATTTCTATTTGCAGCATAAAAGAAAGGTTCTTGTTTTTGTCATTAAATGTAAAGGTATCTCATATTTAGATATGACATCTCACTTTTCCTTTTGAAGAATGAGACAAGAATTGGAGTGATTTTTCTCATTAAATGCAATTATTGGAGAGCTTTTAAATGAATTATTTGAAGTAAGAAATATTAAACAGCCTCTTTCAAGAAAAAGGGAATGGAATCCCTAATGACATTAATAATCCTCAGGTTGATAGTCACAAACTCATACCACTGCACTGTCACTGTGTTTATCTTTTTCCTTCTTAAATAAAGATCACAAATAAATATCAAGTATCACAAAATGCATGGTTCTGATTCTGCACAAGGCTATAATGAAGTCATAGGGATTATTACAAATGCTTCAACATTAAAAATTCATCACCAAAGAGAGAGAAGCTTTCTATTTGTGTTGCTCTGAATTTAAACACAACACAGTAAGAATGGCTGATTGTACTGAGGAAGAGCTGCTGACAGCCATCAGCAATCCTGTGCAAATGGTGTATGTAAGATGTAATAAGAGCTTCAGGAGTATATTTCAACCCATATAATAAAGCAATTGTGAAGCTGTAATTGCAGTCTGGTTCCATACCACATTAGGGTAAGGAATGCGATGGTAAGAAAATAAGGGATTCACAGAATTATTTTGTAAGCAATTTCTACAATGACTGTCTCCTGGAATATGCAGTGTTTGTCAGAAAAATAAAAAAATATATACACATAAAGAGGAATATACCTTTTGAAATCTAATGTGACAGACTTTAACAAAGCAAATACTGATAATTTTACTATTTTGAAATATCTTTTTTATATGAGTTGAACTTTTTATTTTGAAAAATGCTATTTAAATGTTAAGTATCTTAATGTAGCTCACAAAAATTTTTTAAAATCATTAAAAGTTGAGTTGAAATCTCAACCTTTGTTTCTGTATGATATAGAGTTCTCAGAGTGTACTAAGGCTTACTTGGTGCATGTTACACAATATAAAAAAGACAGTAAGTAAAGAATAATCCGTTATAACTGAAACTTTTCATTGATTTATACTTAACATTATTAGAGTGTCATTAAAAATAATTTTCAAATGAATATTTTAAAAATATAATTGATTCCAGCTCTGGTTGGACTTTATTTTATTGGCCACCACCCCAATGAAGCAATGGAAAGAAGGCCAAAGACTTTGCATTTGCTGTGAGCCACTCCATCTACAAAATATGGGGGAAAAAAAGAGACTGAACAAGGTCTAGACACAAGAGCTAAGATGAAGAGCTTTTGTGCTTCATATTGTAGGAGTCTTAGATGACTGAGCACTTTGGTTAGAATTTTCCTATCACTCGAATCACAGTCAAACTATCTCTCATTGCTGGGGCAGGCAGGGAGGGGGGCATTTATAGCTAAATCAGTCATTATTTGGGCTTGTATCTTCATTTTTTCCCCATTGTATGTGCCCAAATACTTAGAATTTAAAAGAAATGAGGGTATTAAGTTTATAGGAAATTTGATGATATTCTTAAAGTAATTAGATGAATTCTGCTTATCCTTGCTACTAACTTACAGTTATGTTTTCTGAGGACTCTGTGTTAGTACAAAATCTAATGTAGTATCTGGACAAAACTCATGAAATTTTGGTAAATCAAAATCTAAAATTAACATTTTGTGACATAATTTTATGTTTATTTTATGTTTATGACATAATTAATTGAACCACTGATTTAAAAAAAAAAACATTCTTATCATTCACTATTCACTTAGGTAGTTCACTATGTACCCAGAAGTCCATCTTAACATTTGGTCGACAAGAATAAGAAAAAACCCTTCCAGTTACTTCAGGTAGGTCTCAGAATCTCAAGAGTTAAAAGGACCCTCAGTGGCTGTCTTGTCAAAAATAGTTGAGAAGTCCTGAGATATCTTCACCAAGTTGCCATCCAGCCACTGTTTGAAAACCAATTGTAAGGGGAATTCCGATATTTCTCAATGCAGTCCTTTCCACTTTCCACTGCTGTAACTCTAATTGTTACGACACTTTTTTTAAATCAAACTTAAATTTGCCTCTTTGCTATTTCCACTTGTGTTACTATTTCCACTCTTTGAGGCAAGCTGAGTTTGAACTAATTGAATTCCTTTTGCACATGATGGACCTTCAAATACTTGAAGACAGCTATCATTTTTTCCTACTCCATCCTCCCAAGTTTTCTCTTCTACAGGCTAATTATCCCCAATTTCTTCAAAAGATCTTCATCTGGCATGACCTTATTAAGTGCCTTCATCATCTTGTTCTATGAATGCTAACAAGCTTGACAATATCCTTCCTTAAATGCAATGTCCAGAACTGAACAAAATATTCCAGGTGTAATGGAGTACTCTTCTCACTCCAGGTAAAAATACAGTGAGATTCTCATCCTGCTAAGCCTAGATGTTCTGCTTCTTATAGCTGTCAAAGTAAGCATTTATATTTTTGTCTGCTAAATCACAAAGTTGAATTATATTGAACTAAAGCTTCAGGGTTTTTTTGCACAAAGGACTATCTAGACATACCTTCCCCCATCCTGTTCCCATAAAGTTGATTTTTTAAATCCAAGCATAAGACTTACTATTTGTCTCTAAATAATGTCATCTTCGTAGTGTAGGCCCAGTGTTCTAGCCTGTCAAGATTTTTTGGCATCTTAATTTTGTCATTTAGCATGTTAGTTATCCCTGACAGCTTTGCACCATCATCTGCATGTTGAACTTTTCCAATTCATTGATTAAAAATGCTAATCACAGGACCCAGCACAGACCCATTGTACAATCCACTGGTGACTTCTTTCTACTAATGACTATACTTTGGGGTCTGACCATTCAATCAGATCCAAATCCATCTACTTGTATTCTCACCTTTCTCATACCTCTTCATCTTTTCCACAAGAGCAGCAAGAGACATTTTGTCAACTGCTTTGTCAAAATCTACGAAAATTAGATTTATAATATTTCCTTGATTCACCAGTCTAGTGACTCAATGAAAAGAAAAGGAAATACTTTCATTTTAGCATGACTTATTCTTTCATGAAAACATATGATTCTGTGTCACCAAATGTTTTTCTAAATGTTCACTAACCAATCCAATCTAGAATTTTGAGAGGAGTCAAAGGTAAGCTATAGTTTTTAGACACCCTCTTTTACTCATGATCACACAGTATCTGCCACATTCTCTATAATCTTTTCTAAGAAAATCGTCAATGGCTCAAGAATTACATCTGCCAATTCTTTCAGGACCCAAAAGCAAGTTCTTGTGAGGTTGGTACCTTGAACTCAAAGGTAACCAGGTGTCCCTTTACCATTACCCTTCTTATCTTGTGTCCCAAGTCCCTAT
The DNA here is from genome assembly GCA_011680675.1 of Gymnobelideus leadbeateri. Classification (NCBI taxonomy): domain Eukaryota; kingdom Metazoa; phylum Chordata; class Mammalia; order Diprotodontia; family Petauridae; genus Gymnobelideus; species Gymnobelideus leadbeateri. The sequence continues at coordinate 141,109 of WOXC01009349.1, read as the reverse complement.
TAACCATTTAATTCTACTCTTTCCAATCTAATGATCCCTCTACATGGTTGAAGAAAAATAAATAAATCAAAAGTCAAACTGCTTTGCCTTCTCTTTGTTGCTTCTTCTTATTCACTCTGAACAGACAATCTATCCCTTCCCATATCCTTCTTTTTTCCACTATCTCTTAAACATAAAGTAAAATCCATATGTGGAGACTCTGGACATCATCAAATAGATTGGCATCTATTCTGCCAGTTATGACCCAAAGAACTATAGGTAAATCACTTCATCTCCCTGTGCCTCAATATCCCCACCTGTAAAATGAAGAGTTTGGACTTAATGGTCTCTAAGGTACTTTTCAATTCTAACTCTATAATCCTAGGATCCCACCCAGGGCACTTTACAGATTATTACAACCTGTAGGAGGGGATATCTTCTACTCTACCAGACCCTAATGATGATGGGAATGGTTGAAAAATGGCTGCACAGAAAATGAATCTCAATGAGAACATGAACAGTGGAAGAATTAACTGGGGCAAGGAGAAAGTAAGGTGTACACTTTGAAACGAATTCAAGGTACAACACAAATAATTATTTCTAGAGAAATTTGTTAGTTTTTCAATCACATTGCAGGGCTGTTTAGTGCAGTGGATCTATTAGAGAGGGCTTGGAAGTATACCTGAGGAGGGGTCCTGACTGGGTCTGAATCCCACTTCTGATGAGTCTAGGGGGGAAAAGAAGACAGTGGTGGCTCAACATCAAAATGGTCAGGTATTGTTTTTAGGGAAGGCAGCTTGGTGCATTGAAAAGACCAAAAGTTTTGGGGTCTGAGGACCTGAATTCAAATTCCAACTCTGATACCTACTAAATGTAAGACTTTAGCAAAGTCATTTAAGGTCTTTGAGCCTCAGTTTCCTCAAATAAGGGGGTCAGATTGGATGATCTCTAAGGGCTCTTCTAGCTTTGAATCTATGGTCCTATGAAATAATGTCTTCCCAGGAAGTAGCTTCTTAGTTCAAGGCAGAGATATGGAATGTATTTCTCTTGCCCACCCAGATTTTTTCTTCTCCTTTCCCTTTCCTGCATTTCAGAAGTTCTTTTCAGTTATCTTCATTGTGTTTACCCTTAACAAAATGCCCAAAGCTTGAATCCCTCATTCTATAGCTAAACATTTTCTAGGCAAAAGTTCTTGCTGGTGACTACACTGAGCAGGCTCAGTATCCATCCCTGAAGCTCTACATTATGTGAATGTTCCCTAGTGCTTGCCCTCCCCCTTTCCCAGAGCTTCACTTCAAAGTCTAGTATAGAGTAGATATATGTTCATAGCCTTAGGCAATTACTACAGTCCAAAGACTGAAATAACTCCTCAGTGGGACTCCTATCCCTTAGTGAAAAAGCATTTTCTAAAAACTTTCTTATCAATGAATAAGGGCATTAGTGGAAATCAGGAAAAGATTTAGGATGACTAAAGAGTTCCTACTGAATACTCAATAACCAACCTGTTCCAAGGAGGTCTTAGGGTTTCCCTTTTCTCTGATCCATTGTGAAGAATAGGTACAGATTAGTACTTTAATGGATCTTTGAACTTTGCTTGAGGACCTCAAAAGTGTTGCCTGATAGAGATTTCTAAATATCCTGGGGTATATAAAAACTCCTCTTAGATTTAATTACTACTCAACCTGGGCAAGGCTATCACTGAACAGCATATTGTAGGAGAATGTCTTGCAGGCAATTTCAGAAAAAGTTATACCATAATTAGGATGATGGGTTCTCAGAGTTGGAAAGACCCTCAGATGTCCAAACAGTATCTGAAGCCTGATACTCTCTGTTAACATCCACAAATTGTTCACTCAGACATTTTATTTAAAGACCTCTGGTAAGGAAAAAGTCACTACCTCAAGGGCTAGTCCACTCCACATTTAGCCAGCTATAACTATGAGTTTTTTTAAAATATGGAGCTGAAATCAGGGTTTTCTAAGTTCCTTACATTGCTCCTGTTTATCCCCTCTGCTAGGGCCAATTCTGTTCAGAGGGATACAATCATAGAATCCTAGGGTTGGAAGTTATTTCAAAAAGTCCTGGAGTCAAATATTTGCCTAAATAAAATATATACCTTATATGGGAAAGTGTATTGACTGCTAACATACATTTATTGAATTAAAATAGTAAATTTACAGGTAGGCCTTAAGAATTCAGTGTTCTGGAAATCATAGTTTATATCTAAGAGATGTGCCTTTTGGCTGAATTAAAAAACCACTAAGGTTTATCATTGATCTAGCTCTTTAAAAGTAAGAAAATACAAGTTGTGCAGTAGTGGAAAGCAGACTGCATTTGGAGTCACAGGACCTGGGTTCATATCTTGTTTTAGTTACTTAATAACTGTGTGACCTTGGGCAAATCATTTAACTTCTCCAGGCCTCAGTTTTCCAAACTATAAAACTAGAGGTTTGGACTTGATGACCTTTCATAGTCCTTATGAAAGGACAATTCTAAATCTGGATTTCCCAGTATGATGGGTCTAGCAGGCACAATTACTGTATAGAAACCGGGAGTCACAGTCCCTTAAAATAAGCTAATACTTTAAAAATCATTATACACTCAAGCTTTAGAAATGGACAATGAAAATAATTTATTTGAAGCATTATCAATAAAGCCCTCTAGCTTGCCGTAAAGTACATACTAAATACGGAAAGTTAACATTTCACCCAAGTGCAAATTCTTACTCAGTAGCTCTGTTCTATCCACTTGAAAATAAGAAAATATAAAGGCAACAATGACACAGATTTAACAAAGGCAAGAGAGGCCACAACTACTTTAATACCAAAAAGGTTCTTTACTAGATAGTTCTTTAGTAATACAGTAAATACTAGTTCTTTACTAATATAGTAAAGTTCTTTGCTAGAGTTAATGTCTATAAAGTGCAATGTGTTCAGCTAAGCTCCCCCTCCCCCAACCCACATTCTGGAAGTGCATTTCCCCCCCCTTGCCCGAGCTCTCAATATAAAGCATGAAACAGTCTTCCATTGAGTTAGAAAATTTTCACTATGGCAGAACATAAAGCTAAGAGCTTAAAACACCATGAGTTTTTGGTCTTTTGCTTTTGAAAGGATCAGTAGTTCATTTAAACAGCAATTACACTGTACTCTATGCCATATAAAGGGCTGACTCATGATGCTGTAATTTTACACTTTGCAAGAGTGTGTTGAGATAACATATTAGAGCCCTGGACAGTGTTCAATCCCTCTGGGATGTCCTAAGGCTGCAGAGTCACAGCTTTTCAACATCACTATACTTATTACTCTGGCTATATTTAAAATAACCCTGATGCTAATCTCATTCTTGCTAATTTAGGATCACATAGAAAAAAAAATAGGCTCAGTGTTCAATTTACAACCTGAGTGGCTAATTTTCACATCCTGTTAAATAAAAATAAGGGGGAAAAAGCCTTCCTCTTCTCTGCTCCATATGTATTTTTCCTAATTTAATTTCCTGTTTTATATTAATAAGCCCTTGACCAGTTTAGAGACCTAAGGCTAAAGTTATCTGAAAATGAAAGTTGTACTCTTGTTTGAAAAAGTAAAGATTCTGCATTTAGACATCTCAGTAAGGTAGCTGGCACACCCAGGCTACAAATCTTGGCAAAGAAATGAGCGCCATAGAAATTAATCTTTGACTTTAAAGTTTCTCAACAGAAAAGGTGTTCTAAGAATAATGCTTAAGTATACTTCTTAATGTCATCACGCAGAACAGTAAAATCTCTTGTTTTTTTTAACTTAAATTCATATTCAGTTGTGTGAGAATCTCACCACTCTTTCACTTTAATTCTTTAAGATGCTAGATTTTAAAAGGCAATTGACCTCAGTAATTTTTTCCATTGCCTTAAAAAAAAAAAAGTCTGTTCAAAGTACTCTTCAGAAAAAAAAAAAGGAGGGGGTGGAGAAAGATAAACACACTTCTCATAGTGACACAAGGAGAATATGGTCTGGCAGACTTTTCCCAACTTGTAACTGAAATTACTTTACATCATCCAAATAAATTATGTGTGTAAAAAGTAAAAATTGCTCGAATGGATTTCAGTTTGACTTTCAAGCAGCAGAGGCTATGGGGACACCAAGTGTTTCCCCTTCAGAAAATGAATTAAGGAATGACTATGGCATTTATACACACCTCTCTCTATATATATCCCTCCCTCCCTCTCTCTCTTTCTCTTCTCTCTCCCTCTCTCTGTCTCTCTCTCTCTGTCTCTCTCTCTGTCTCTGTCTCTCTCTGTCTCTGTCTCTCTGTCTCTCTCTCCCCCCTCTTTCTCTCTCTCTCAAAAATGGCCATTACCAAAAAAAAAAAAAAAAAGAAAGAAAGAAAGAAAAGGAAAGGAAAGGGAAGGGAAAGAAAAGAAAAAGCATTTTTTGGCATGGCTGACCTGCAGAGATATGGAGCTAAGCAGAGTCAGTGAATTCACTCACTCTGATATGCACACATGATATGCAATTAAAATCTCCATTCACATTCCTACCGGGTTGTCAATCAAGAGAAAAGCCTTTTTGACAACATTCAGTGAAGCGTACCAACTAACCGCTGAACAGGAACTTAAACAGTAACAGCTTTTGTTACTCGCAAGAACGGATTTTTTTTTTTAAACCAAGATTGGGTTCAGTTTCTAAGAAATCATTATGTTCTGAATTTGAAGGCCTTTCCTTAAAAATGAAAAATGTGTCAGCAAAGATTTTGTATGGGAGGTTATGTGATGTAATACCTAGAAAATATGAGATATGTTGAAAATTTTAACCTTTTTGACTGGAAGTATTTAACTTTTCACATTTAGAACAATGAACAATACTCTTAAAAGAGGGCTTCCGGGAGAAATGCATCTTCTAATCTATGCTAAAGTTTGTGATAGACTAGATAGTAAAAACAAACTTTGCACATTGATCTACTTATCTAAGATATCTAAGATGGCATAGAAAGTAGCTGACCAGCTTGTGAAAGTAACACAGGAAGGCAACTTTATTAATCATTAGGAGAATATGAAATATGTGAGAAATACTGCATGCATCATACTCTTCAATTTATGATGTTCTATAGAAAATATTATGCACATAAATTCTTTCCAGATGAACATGGAAGACACCCTGGCCCATAACTTAGTTTCTGTTGAATATCTAATCAATGTCTATGCCCTTGATAATAGCATATTAGTGTGCTTTAAAGTTATAAATCCATAAAAACAGGGCACAGCAAAAATTGAACATAGTATGTGTGTTAATCAGATGCTGTGTCTGTTTTGAGCAACCAATCTTGGGTTATGATTTTTAAATAAGTTAATAGTACCAGATATTGAAATATTTGTCTCCTTACTTCTCATACTCTGTAGCTGAAGAGAGAGCAGATGCATCCTGACTATTAACAGTCATGACAAATTGCCTTACTAATGAATGTTACACACTGGAAGTGCCACAACTGATTAAGCTACCATTCCCCACTACCAGACAGAGAGAGACTGGGGAGCTCCAGCATGGACAGCTCTGATACTCTGCCAACACGCCTTCAGGGCATAGCGTGGTATTTAGAAAAACACTGTAAATTCCATATGAACATATTCGAAAAGCCTATGTGTATACAACAGGTTTGTAAAGAACATTAGATAAAACAGTTTAGATTGCAGCTGATGAGCCATGGCAAATGGATATGTTTGAACTATTTGGTATCATTATAAAGTGATGTTAAAGAATATTTCTGTTGTGTGTTTGTTCTCTCTTCCCCCCAACTTCCCGCCCCAACCCCCCAACATTGCTTGTGCTTTGCATTTCACATAAAATCTTTCTTTTGTCAGTTCCTTTGTTGGTGCAAAATTGGCCGCAGTTCAAATTCAAAGTACTCCTATTCATTTACTGACCAATGTCATTCTAGTTCACATCAGCCAGCGAGCTAAGCTCTAAAAAACATAAAAGGCTCGCTTCACCACTGACGAATAATGTGTACATTTTTACAGAGCTTAAACCTTAATGCTTTCCCTGAAACTAACAATACAGTATATCTTATCATTCCTTTTTCACAAGCAGGCAGCTGCTGAAACGCTTGCCACTTCAAAATATCAATTGCTTGCCAGAGTTGTCCTCAACACACCCTGTCAAACTCATGTATATTGTGCAATGAAAACGGTGCAGGGCTGAAAGCTAGAAATTGTGTCAAATTCTGCTGTAAGGGTATGATGTGCAAAGAACAATGTATGACAACCGTAGAGACTACAAACAATGGCATTGGAGCCAGAGACTTCATATATCACAACTGTGCCTGTACATATTTTATTGTAGGCATTATATATTTAAAGCATGACAAATGTACCATAGTACATTATGGGCTACACAAATAGAAACCCTACCACTAGTTTGGCTTTTTTTTTTTTTTAATTTCTCTTGGTGATGGAAATGATGTTGGAGTTTTGTCTCTTTTTCGTTACTTAAACACTGAAGATTTCCCAGTCATGTAGGGAAAAACACAGAGTTATCAAGATGAGTAACAGAAAACAGAAGAAAGCAGCACAAGATGAGAAAAGGAGATTTTGCTCAGTTAACATTTTGACTTTTCTCTTAAGACACAACAGCCAGGATTAGGTCCAAGACAAACTGAGGCTATCAAGACAACTACACTATCACTATGCCTATAAATTGTTGTATACCTAATTTTAAAGCAGATAAGTGCTGGTCTATTGATTTGTATGATTTCCTAGCAAAATGGAAATCCCATACGAATATGTTCTTTGTGTGCAGAAAATATGGGCTGAAGAAGCTTTTATTCTTATTGCTTCTCTATGCCAAAAGGACAATTAAGAAAATAATACTTCACCAGTCTATCAGATCTGTAAACTTAACGACAATTCCATAATGTCTATTTAGAGGTTAAATACTACCTCTCCAATCCCCCTCTTGATTATATTTATTTTAAATAATCTGGGTTATTGAGAAGGCACTTTCTTCTGAATGTCAACTTAAAAGAACATATAAAATCTGAAAATGGCCTTATTTAAAAAGACACCAAGTTAATTATAAAGAAGCTCATGACTCCAATAAACCCAAACTAAGTTATCCATTGATCATAGAAATGCGAAAGACTGTTTAGGAGGAAAAGATAAGTATATGGAGAACTATTCATCTGTCCACAACCTAGCTTAGGTTGTAAAACCTTTTTCAAATAAGTAGCTCTGAGGAGAACTAGCTGACAGGAGGCTAAATGAAACGAAAAGATAAGCTTTCAAGGTGTTAATAAATATTTTGGGAAGAGAATAGGTAGTTTAGGTGCTTGGGGGTGCTGACCTTTGCTGTGTTTATTAGTGGGACAATGATGCATTATTAACACACAGCAGCTGTACCTGAACTGCTGCCATGAATATAATAGCCTTTTATAGCCATCAGGGGAGTGAGATAGGAGGCCTTTATTAACCACTAGACATGATTAGCACATTATGTGAACTTTAGTAGGCAAATTATCTCTTATTGAAATATAAAGTTGGTTATAACCAACTGTAAACATGATTTTAAAAACTTCCCAATGCAAAACTAAATACTTTACTACCATGTAGCAAATTATTGGTTAGTAATCTTTGGAAATCTCTTCTTTGTCCAATGTGTTTGTAGGCTCTTTATCTCAAAAGGGAGATTGAGTCATCTGAGACAAACTGTAAAATTACTTAGCGCTACAAGTTCATGAATATTAACCTTTAGAAATACAGCAATGCATGCAGGCAAATTTTCTCACTACAATTAGGTAAAACTGTTAATGAAGTAGAAAAGCTGCTTTGGGATTTTTCTTTTTATTTCTTTGGGCATTTCTTTAAAAGATTAGTTTTGCAATAAATTTTTCAAGAGTTAACTTGAAAAAGTAACAGCATAATTTACTTCAAAAAGCTTAATTTTGGGAAGGGAAAGATTATCCCATTAGCCTTAGTAACTGAACATAGAACTGAGAGTCCATTATGAGCAGTCTTTTATGCCCTAGCAGAAAGTCATTAACATAAAATAAATCATTAGCTTTGATATTAAGCTTCTACTATCTGCAGGTTTCTATGATTAATGTTCATGACTGCATCTGCCAAATGATAAAATATACTTTTTGTTGAAAGGTTATCCTGCCTTTTTATTATTAATATTCCCCCTATCCACAATTGTTATTAGCATCTTAGGCTGGAGTTCTTAGTGTATAGACATAGAATTCATTTGAAATGTGGTATGATGACAACCAATGCATATATTCTTGGTTATACATATATATATATATATATACATATTGCATTAATATATATAATATACATATATTAAGTGTATATATGTATCTATGCATGCATGCATGTATATACACACAATCACATATATATTAAATAAGTTACAATAGTTAAGGGGGAGGGCAGGGGAATGTGTTCCAAAGTGATAAAACCACTTCCCCAAGCCCACTTGGTCCTCTCTTGACTGTTTCACATACTATATTTCACAATTCATGCCTTTTTCTGATACATACATCAGAGGGGAAATTGGGGAAATCTGGCTAACCTAATGACAGGAAATGCAAATAGTTTTCTTAGCTGTGAAGGGAAGGCATGTAGTTGCACACTATCAGCTGATCCAAAAGAATTGTTGGTGCATAATTTGGGGTGAGTAGAGGAAATCTTTCATACAGAACATCTTTCAACAAAGAATCCCAAAGTACGGTTTATCTATACTGATGTAAATCTTTACTTATCATGCTGCTTCTTTGAGACTAACAAATACTTTTTTTCCCTCCATTGAACATGTTGAACATGATTGGGAGAGAGTACTCCACAATGACCTGGCAATAGAATTCAGACTCTAGCTACACTGTTTTATCAAGGGATACAGACTGAATTCATGCCTGCTAAGAGGGGGAACCAAAGATCTCCTTTCCCAACTTTTTTAGTTTTGTCTAGGGAATAATCATCATTTGGTCTTTAATGTTTTTGTTTGTTTGTTTCCATTCCACATGCATTCAGAAGGAACCCCACAAGTGTGCCCCAAAGGGACTAGATTTGGGACTCTTTTAGAATAGACCCTCTTGCTTTGGAATATCATATTAGCTATGCTATTTACTTTCACTTCCTTAAATAGAGGCAATAATCAGAGAATTCCACAAGTTTATATGTTTTCCCTTCTTCTAAGATTCCCCAGTATAGCCTTTCAGGTATTATGATCTACAAATATACCCATAACCACAGGAAACAACAATATGATTTAATAAATATCAGCCTTTCTGGTTAGGTAACCTACAACTGTGAGAAAGACCTCCCCCCTTCAAAAGGAGCATGATGGGCGGGCGACACCAGTCAAGAATGGGAATGCTAAGAGAATCTGACATTTGCACTAACCTGGATTTGTCAGACATACGTAACATTCAAGTGTGTTTTGTAACTTGGAATGCTCTGTATTTTCTTAAGAAGGAACAAAGCTATTGGCATCTATTTCTGCCGTTTATCTAGGAAATCTTATAAAACAGTCACAGAAAAGTGCTTCTCATAACCTAGCAAGGAAATATATTAGATGCTTGGCTATTGTACCATCACTTTTAACATCTAAAATGAAAAATGGACAAACAAGGAAAAAAAGGGTTTAAATGACCTTTACTATGGTGTGTGTGTATATATATATATATGTGTGTGTGTGTGTATATATATACACACACATATATGCATATATGTATATATGTATACACACACAAAATCATGCTTCATATATAAAATGAAAATTCAAGGATACATTTTTTTAAAGCTAGCTTTAAAAATTTAATTAAGTTAAACTCTTCATATATCAAAATAAAAGGTACTGGAAAATATTGACACTCCCTGACATAAGCAAAGGCAGAATTTCATTCTGGCCCTCACCCCTCCCCCAACCTTTTTCCTGCTATACAATCAGCATCTAAGCCCAGAACATTACGATGTTGCCATTTTCAAAATGAATGCTGGTAGGGAAACATGTTATAACCAGGAAAAGCTCATTCAGGTTAATGTGAATTCCATGTCTTAAAGTATTATGGAAGTGCTGCTATAATTAACAGTCTGTTGGCACTTCCATTATAAACCACATTTTTAAGCAGTTTATAACTCAACTGTTTTTAATGAGAAATTGCTCTTTAGGTTGAAACTTGGCATACTGGGCGAAGTTAACAAATTTTGTTAACAAAAATTTCTCAAATTCATTAGGATAGGTATAAACCAGAATATCTTGTCAGTACAGTTTTCTAGCAGTCAGTCCATTTAACAAAATTCATGATCAAAAGTAAGAGCTATTGTTTCTGCTGTTGGCATCACCAACAATAGAAGGCCTGCCATAGGCTCTTTCACCCTGAGATATGGTTAACTTCAAAGCAGAATGGAGATAAATGGTAGGTAGTGTTGCAGTGACTGATACCTCCAAGGCCAGGGTTACATTAAATTGTTGCTGCTCTTATAAGCATTCAGTGTAAATAAATAGCATGAATCAGACCATTAAAAGGTCAGAAATTTAATTAGAACAAAGATTATAACTGTGACTCATATTACTATAAGATCTGGTAGTTGTGATTAACTATGATCTTGCTTACCAAAAAAAAAAAAAGGTGAAATTTTATATACCTACATGGTGCCATCTAGATCATTATTTTTACTATTCAAAAAGAATGACCCTGGAATATTTAATGTTGAAATGCATCTGATCAATATATGTAATTATTGATTTCCATTAAAAAATTCAAATTGGCTATAGGGCTAGATTTCTACATGTGTTATCTAATTGTTGCCCAAGAAATGTTGCCATTCCCACTCAAACTTGCCAAGGTGAGAGAAAGGCTATCCAAATGTGATTGTCTGTACAAATACTACTCACATCTTGAATATAGGTACAATATTATATTCATTTACAAAAAATTAGTATATCAGCTCTAAATCCTTAAGTTATGATCTCTGTCACTCACGAAATCTTGGGAGTCAAAGAATTTCCTTATATTAGGAATTTTAATCTAATTCTTTCAATATAATGTAATGTGAAGACTTTATCTCAAATATAAAATTCAGCGATCTAATTCATGCAACATCTATCAACTGAGGTTTCATGTACAATGCAGCATGCTGGGCATTAGGGATAACGAGAGACATTGTCCCTATCTTCAAGTTATTTGCATTTTAGCAGGGGGGAAATAAGACAAATATACAACTAACTTTAATATAAATCATATTATAAGGAGAGGGCCAAACACAACAGTTAAAAAGATTCAAGGAAGGAGAGACGAATCATTTATTCTTTTCCAATAGAATATAAGTTCCTTGAGGGAAAGAGCTATTTGATTTCTCTTTGTCTCCTTGGTATCTAACATAGAACCAGGATATAGTAAGTTTTTAAATAAATGCTTATTGAATTGAATTGAATTAATAGGTAATAGGATAAGGAAAGGTTTCATGGAAAAGGTGGTATCTGGGCCAGGCCTGGAAGGAATCTAAGGAAGAATTTTCTTATTAGGGAGTGTACCAGGCAGGATAAGAGTGGTTAAGATTGGGAATAGCAAATTATGCTGAAATAAAGTGTGTGTGTGTGTGTGTGTGTGTGTGTGTGTGTGTGTGTGTGTATGTGTGTGTGTGTGTGTGTGTGTGTGTGTGTGTGTGTGTGTGAGAGAGAGAGAGAGAGAGAGAGAGAGAGAGAGAGAGAGAGAATGATAAGAGTGTAAAAAGGTAAATTTTAGCCAGATTGTAGAGGATGATTTTAAATGCTAGGCTACATACAAAGTTTACATTTTATATGGTAAGTAATTAGGAGTCACTAAAAGTTTTTGACAGTGGGACTGATGAGGAAAAACTAAGGATAACTTAGGATGATAAATTTACTTCTTCAAACATCTTAATTATATTGAAACAAAATGTTTTAAAAATTAGAAGGTACTTTAGAAATCATGTAATCCAACTCTCCTTTTAAAGACCAAGAAAGTAAGTTCCTAGTTCAAGATCATAAGACTCATTAGTGGCAAAGCTAGAACTAGAATTTAGGATTCCTGATGCTCTTTCAAATGCTCTTGCCATAATATCAGGCAATGCCAGTTCTAACACTTACTAACTTGAGCAAGTCAGTTAGATTCTCTATTAATCAGATTCCTTATGCACAGAATGGGAGGGTTGGTTGGAATAGTTTACTCTTAAAATGCTATACAGTTCTAGTTTGTCGATTAGTACAAACACAGGCTCATAGATTAGAGGTAAAAATGGCTTTCAAGGACATCAAGTACAACCACCTCATTTTACAAATATGAGACAGGCAGAAAGAGTTTAAGTGACTCGCCCAGAATCATAGTAAGTGTCTGAGACAAGGATTTGAATCCAGGTCTTCCTGAGTCTAAGTCCTGTGCCATATCTAATGAGAATCCATCCTGCCTCTCATTCACTATTGACTACAGAATAACCTTCCCTGATACTCTATCCTACTCCACCCTCACAGCTGAAAATGTTTCCCCTCCTCAAATTTCCCTAGCTCACTTTGGATCTTTCCTTCATTGATACAGGGGGTGGAAGGTTCAGAACTTTGATTTCATCAATGTAAGGGATTTCCAAAGGGGGAAAACTCTCTTCATTTTCCCTGGTCAGTCAGTAATTCATCATAACTTATAATCTTAAGAGAGTTACCTGTAGCCCTATGGATCAAGTGACTTTCCATGGCAGATAGGTGATAGGTGTCAGATTAAAGACTTGAACTCAGGGATTTTGACTACAAAGACTCTATACACTACAATACTGTATCCCCAAACTGTAGCTTATTCTCTGTGTCACTGTTTTTCCTTTGTGAACCTAAAGCTGACAATAGTGCATTGCATACAGTAGGAACTTAACAAATATCTATTGACAGTGGCTCATAGCCTTTTTTCATTCCACTTGTAAATTCCACTTGTGGTAGATGGGGTGGATTGGAAGTGAATTTCCACTGATAAGAGTTGAAAGGTGGCCACATGAAAGGAAAGAAACAGGGGAAAGGAGAGAGTTGACCAGAATAATCACGTTACTGAAAAGAAGAAAGCACACATCACAAAATGCATACAACATATCAGGTGCCATGAAGAAGTGAGAGAATATACATATAGGGAGCCAAAAATGTCCTCATATTCTGATTTGGGAAGTTAAAGAAAAGGAATTGCTAATGACCAATGGGGAATGAGACACATGGGCAAACTGGGGACAATCTTTCTAAAGGAAAAAAAGTAGTCTGCAAGGAAAGAAACGTATAAATCATCCAAGAGGACCTCTAACTCTCTAGCATGTCCAGTAAGTAGTATTAGTTGGGAGACAGAAGATGAGATGAGATGACTTCTCAAATGATAGTGTAATAAATTTGTACAGGCTGCCATGTAGCCTTTTTCAATGCCGCCCTTCCTTGCATAAATTCTCTTTCTCAAAAAGTCAAGATTGCAGGGCGGGCCAAGGTACTCAACCAACTCCTAAAAACTTAGCTCTAGAACTCTCAGTTCCTTGAACAAAGTGAATCTTTAATCTGGAAATGTCCCTACTTCTTCCATACCTTGCTCATTTACTTGCTATGTAAATTATGCCACTCCTACCAAAGACTGCTTGAAGCTTCATGCTAGTATAAGCACTAGTTTCTATAGAAGATATTTAAATGAGGGTTTTCTGATATTGCAGTTCCTTTTGCTAACTAGGCAAAAGATCAAATTGCTTCATGAAAAATCATTTCGTACCCCTTAAAATGAATCATAAAAGTGGAAATACTAAATAGCTTACAGGATATCTTAAGATGATAGTATTGCTTTCCAAAGCTCACAGAGATAACCTTTTACAAAGAAGTTTAAACTTTAGATTACTGGAATAATAAAGTATCCAACAAAGCCAAGATAGGCAATTTAGGATTTTGCATTCTTTTTTTTTTTTGCTTCAGTATCTTAATCTGTAGCCTTTGTAAGAGAACTATATTCTAATTCTTAGTTGTAAGTTTTTTAAAAATCTGTTTAAAGACCTCTTAACTTATAAAATTAGCAAATAAACCCCCACACACAAAACCAAAAAAGCAAATGTATTTTAAGTAGCAATCCAGAAAAAGATACTAAAAAATATGAAAACTTTCATCAATGCCCTAGCAATTCCAGAGGTGGAGGCAAGTTTCAACCAGAAACACAATGTGCTGGACCAGTCTGGAGCTGATGTGACTAAACTGCTTGGAACCATAAGAACAATGATTTTAAAAGCAAAATATCAAATAAAATACTGACATACAATTCTATCTTTGAGAGTTTGAGAACCCTAAGTTTTATACATTTTGTAACTTGGATGAATGAGAATGATCATACTAGATTTGAAAGGCAAAATATCCTATGGAAATATCATCAAAGGAAATTGTGCACACAAAAAAGTGGGTGTTTGGGAGATGAATGCCCTTCTGAAAAGTAAAATAATGTTATAGGATTGGACCATAAATTAATGCCAGTCTAATTGTGAACAGATCATTTCTTCTACACATATATGCACTGGATTTTCTCTTTCAATTGAATAAATTTTTGTTGCTTTTTTGACTGGAAGGTACTGTCCCAAACATTTCCTACTCTTATTCACTTAATTCATAAGGGTTGATAAGCAAAGATTTGTTTAGGCTCCTTTATTTCTGACTTAACTAACAATCCAAGAAGGATGTATAGAACATGATTCCACAAAAGTAACCACTGAGAACAGTAGAGACCATTATTTTCCCTCCCACTGTTGGTAGAGGTCAGCCTCCCTGTCATTAGTAATGTCATAACATAATTATATTACTACTCCTTATGTGGGCAGATACTTAGCAACTTGAAAATACATAACAAAGTTTCAAATGTAAAAAAGTGCCACCTCCTTATCCCAATTTAGCATAAAATCAGTGAAAACAATCTTTAGAAATGACAGAACACCGAGAAACCAAAGGAACTTTTATTACTATGTAGGTATATATTTAAACTGATGATTTGACATCTTCAACTAGAATAAATAGGGCTATATTTTAGTACTAAACTCATACTGTGTGCTCATTTAATCCAATTTCTTTGTAACATTCAGTTCAATTAAGGGATACAATGTTACTTAAAATATTCTTAATTGGCTGAAACAGGGTTATGGTAGAGCTCTGTTATTCATCTACAAATGTCTGAAATAAAACTATGCTTAAAGCATTAGAAGGTGAATAGTGTTACTTCAAGTCTAAATCTGTCTGTCCAGTCTATAAGCCACACTGTTATTTCAAAGGTTGACCTATATACAGCAGCATACCATCCATTTTGCCTGTTTGTATAAGAGATACCTCACACAGTTGCCATAACCAACATTGTTTGCATTGTTCTCTCACTTTTCTCCCTCAATGGACTGTGTGAAAAAGGAGGCAAGTTTGCATAGAGATATGTGTATAGTGTAATGTGCTCTCACAATAAATAGATCAACACTAGGCTGAACTGTTTAGAAAATTCCTTCTGCTGAGTTTATTAGAAGAAAAATGAAAACAGTGGGTTTTGGGTTTTTTTTTTTTTGCCATCTGTAAAACAGCAGTGCCGAGGAGTGCCAGTATAACCCAAACTTGTGCTTTCATTTAAGAGAACTTGGAGGGGATGGTGATATATTAATTTTTATATACTACAGTAGTAATCCTGTATCAAAAACATTTGGGCAAAGTACAATTCTGATTATATATGTAAATACATGTCATAATCTGGTAACAGATTCAGAATAAACCATTTATAATTTGCTTTATTAATGCAACTTTCAAAAGTAAAAATAATGTAGTGAGGTTATCTCACTGTAAAATATGGCTTCATTGCAATCTTAAAGAATACTCAAATTGCTTTCCAATCTGGTATGTATTAGATTAGTCCAACTGAGATTGTTTTATTTTGTTTTTTTAACTAAATGAAGATACAATTTTCTTATTAAATGTCTTTTCCTAGATGTATCTTATAATGCATTGGAAAGTCACTTGAACCTTCATAAAAATGAAGGATGGTTGAATATTTTCTAAACAATTGAAATATTTGATCTAGACACAAGTTTTGTATCAATGGTAATCATGATGGAGTGGAAAACACAATGTTCAGGGAAAGTAGCCTGCCTCTCAGGGGCCTAGCAAACCTACTCATTTCACTTAATATAATCAGGGATCAGTGACAAATACATTTAATAGACTGCTACGAATAGATGTTCTGGAGAAGGCACACTGTGAGAAATATTCACATGAAGTCTTTTCCAACTATGATAAGTATGTCTTATGACTTCGCATTTTTTAAATCCATTATTGCCCAAGATAAGTTAAATAGAAGACTTGCAACTCCTCTATAGAAAGGGTGGCTAATTTGCATTTAAAAAGAACAGTTTGCTGCTTCATACATGGCATGACTTAAAAGGAGCTTCAATGAGCTAGTCAAGAAACTCTGAGGACTTTCTAAATTAATTTATTCAATTTGCTGCACTACCCACCAAAATTATTTAAAACACTTAATTGGGAAATGATTTAATATATTAAAGTAATTTCTGATTTTCCAAAGCATTTAACTTTTAAATTAAATCTAGCCCCACTATCTTAAGAATGATGAGCAAAATGTGTATCCAAGCCATTACCTTCCTTTTGGAGCCTTAAATCAGTGCAAGATTTAATAAGGTTTGTCCAGTTTAACTGCCAAAAGGGTTCACACTCACTGGGTTTCAACTTAGGCCAACTAATTTTTGCTTGTTTGTTTTTAAACCAAAAATATCACGAAAACCAATGCACCTTTAAAAAAAAAAAGCAAATCCAAACTTAAAACAGCTATAAAACCTTAATGTTTATCATTCTTTCTCTCTAATGCCCGAAGTTCACTGTACTTTTAAACTTCTTCCCATTTACTATTCAAGTCAACTCTTCAAACTTCCTTAAGGATCAACTCTTGGAGAGTCTCGTGTATCGCCTACTAACAAATATTGCCTAAAAAACCCCACAAACGGTGCTCAGCCACAGGGTGGCTAATTCCCTGTGTTCTGGTAGATGTAGTTTACTTAACCTAAGTTGTGTGAGCTCACTTTTCTAATGCTTCTATCTACTAGCCTCTGAATTTTTTTTTTTTTGACAAGGCAGAGCAGAGGATGAGGATGCTCTCTCTCTCTCTCTCTCTCTCTCTCTCTCTCTCTCTCTCTCTCTCTCTCTCTCTCTCTCTCTCTCATTTACTTGCATAATGAATCGCCACTAAAGGCTAAAGTAGGGATACAAACATTTTCCAAGGTATTTCACTGCAGAGCATCTCATCACTCTGGGACTAAGTTGCTCCAAAGGTTATCAGGCATCAGTTTAGTAAAGGAACCGCACAGAAACCATGCAGCTGAGGTAAATGACCAGCATTACAGAAAAGTGTAGGGAACTTAGCTAGCCTATGTGTCCAAGTTCCTCGAATGGAACTTTCAGACATTTGAAACAAAAGCCTAAAGACGGACAAACACCCACAGACACACTAACTCTAGTATTGCTTTTTCATCATTTGCTTCCCTTGCTGAAGCTTGTATGTTCAGGGAGTTTTGGAGAATCACTTCCTGATAATTTTTCCTCCCACAATCTCTTTTATTCATATGCAGAAACATTCCCCCAAGGCAAAGAAAGTGCGAGCCACATATAAATAAACGCCAGCTGGTTTACTCCACAGAACCACACAGAAAATCATCCCGGTTTGCTTCTGGCCAAAGGTAGTCGAAGTCCTCTGGTGTCTTAGCAGCCAAGTGGGCACGAAGTATTCCGGTCCCGCTGGCCACCCCATGGTCCAGAAACACCTTCTTGCCCTCTACCACTGCGTAGAACTTTTCTCCTTAGAAGCCTGGCCAACACTGACCGAATCACATTGGAGGGAAATTAGTAACGCATTTTGCAGGCCATTAATGAGTAGGTCTTGTCCTGTTCAGAACAAACTTGTCATCTCCCTTCGCACCCTAAGCGGGGGTCTGATCTTTCCCAAACTGGTAAACTACTAAGCCGGGTGAATCCTGACAAGTGAACAGGCGTGCTAATCGAGAGTTTAGCAGCCTGATTTGATTTGTGAAAACAAAAGAGTTTTCCTGAGGGAGGGGTTGGCTGGGGGACTACATCCCCCAACCCGAAGTGACTAGGGGAAAGCACTTGTATATACATTTAAGTGCTCTATAATTACTTCCTTTTCGAAATAATAATGCCTCCACGTCAGAAAGGTGGCAAGGAACACTTGGGGTCTGCCAGTACCGAAAGTAGGGGGAAGGGGTTAGGGTGAAACGGGGGGGGGGGAGAGAAAATGGAATTCCCTTCTTATTCTCTTCAGCAGTCCCCTACTTATCCCAGACCCACCCCCAAAGTATTCTGGGGTTTTGTTCTTTTTTAAGGGCTCCAAAACGAACCTCGGCGGGCGTCCCTCTACTCGGGAACAGCAGGAAGGAACCTTACAGAGCAAATCCTGTCACTTTCCGCACAATCGCGGTGTTTTGAAAACACCCGAGCTTCTCTACAATATTTACTACCAAACTGCAAGAATGGCTTTAGTAGGCTGCGAGCTGGAGCATTAGTTAACTCAGGAGGCAGTCTGCACATACACAGCACTGTAAGCTTCCATCCATGCAAACCAGTAAGGCAAGAACAGCAAAATAACAAACCCCTCACTCCTGCATTTAGGGGGAAAGGAGGAAAGAAAAAGGAACCCCACTCCCGCTATCCCAAAGAACGGATTAAAAAACAATAGGAAACAAACAAGGAAAAGGCCGAAACAAAAGCAAACAATTCACCTTGTTGCAATAGTAGGGGTCCAGGCAGGGAGAAGGTCCCAGACAGGGAGTATCGGGAGCGGCAGCAGGCTGTGGTGGTGGATAAAATCTTACGTCCATTTCACTCAAACATCAAGTAACTCTTTTCCTTTCCTTTCCTTTCCTTTCTTTTTAATTAAAAAAAAAAAAAACTGTCCAGCAAAACAATATTGGAAGGAACAGAAAGAGGTGTCTGGGCTTAGGAGTAAAAGAAACACCTTCCTCGCCTCACATCCGTTCGTGGTTTGTTTAAAAAAAAAAAAAAGAAAAAAAAACCACACGCACAACTCTTCCAAAAAAGCACCAGTCTGCAGATGTCTGCAACAGAAACAAACCCTTCTTCTTCTTCCTCTCCTTCTGCTGCTGCTGCTGCTGCTACTCCTGCCGCCGCCGCCACCGCCGCCGCCGCCGCTGCTGCTGCTGCTGCTTCTCCTGCCTCTGCCGCCGCCGCCGTAGCCGCTGCTGCAGGGCAGGTAACTTCAAGTACTTATTGTTTTTCCCCCTCCCTCCCCACCCATCCCCCACCCCAACCCACTCCCCTCACCAACCCGACACACACTAACTAGTTTTCTAGCTGTAGGTATTTTTTTTTATTGAATTCTCTAAGTTCTGGTTTTATTTTATTCTCTTCACCTTCATGGATATGGGGTGGGTGTCTGTAGGCAGGCACAGGGGCGAGGAGCGGGGAGAGAGGAAGCAAGCGGCCGATACTCTCCACTCTCCCCAGAGTGGGATGGGCTTCGAAGGGACTGGACGCAGACTGGCCTTTTAGGCAGGCGGAATAGCTGCGGCTGCGGTTGCTGCTGCCGCTGCTGCGGCTGCTACTGTTACTGCTGCCGCTGCTGCTGCTGCTGGTGCAGCTGCCGAAGCCGCCGCCGCCGCTGCCGCTGCTGTTGCTGCTGCTTCTGCTACCGCCGCTGCCGCTGCCCCGGGCTCCCAGTGTGGAAGACCCCGAGGAGCAGGAAAGGGAAGAAGGAGAGAGGAGGTAGGAAGAGAGAGAAGGAAGTGGTGGGGAGTGAGGGGAAGAGGAAGAGGAGGAGAAGAAGAAGGGGAAAGCAGGGACGGAGTGCTTTGCTTTGCTTCCACAAGACTCCTCCGTGTTTTACACAAAGAGGTTGGCGAGCTAGAGCCATTTGCTGCTTTGGGGCACTGATCCCCAAGATGAAGAGAGGGGGCGCTGTGGAATATCTCCCCCTCCCCGCCTCCGCGGCCCACACCTCCTACCCTCCCGCCTCTACACGCCCACCACACCAGCACCCTCCCTACCTTATCCTTTCTCTTTCCTCCTCCCCCATCCCCACCTCTCTCCCTTGCAGTCCCCTTATTCGACACCCACCCACCACCACTATGACCCTCTTCTCTTCCTTCCCATCCCGAACTGAGCTGTTCAACTACGACCTTTTAGGCTCTGGGCTGCTGAGCAGGGGGCCCGCCAAGGAACTCCACTGGAGGAGACAAGAGAGTCCGAGCTGGAAGAGGTTACCAGAGGTGGTGTATGTATTATTGGATATTCTCGGACCCACTAGGAGATCCTCTAGCACTGGCAGATGGGCTGCAGGAGTATTGCCCCCATCTCCCCTTTCCCTTCTCCCTCACCAAACTCCATCTCTCCTTTACATTTGCCCCACAGGACGACTGGAAGAGGCTTAGGACCACGGGTTATCTTGGAGTGGGGAAGGGGGCCAGGGTGTGGGGATGAGACCCATGAAGAAGAGGTCAGAGAGTATTATTCCAGAGTCAATAAGAAAATAGTTATTAGGCCTAATAGAGGGGAAGAGGGGGGATGCACGTGTTTGGACAGTTGCAAAAGAGAAGGGAATAATTACTTCTTAGGTTTCTTTTCTGTGACTGAGTTTTTCAAAGGGATATGTACCCATGGCCAAAAGTGAAGCTATATGGTCAGTCTACTTGTCAGAGCTATGGAAATGTGGGATGAGGAAACCTCAGAGGGTTTTTTTTTTTCCATTGTACAAATCCAGCCTCAGATCTGTGGCCTAGGCTTTTCTACTTTATGGGTGTGTCCTACTTTATGGGTGAGTATGATGTGTTTGGGACACTCCATTTTTATTCCTTGTTTCCAAAGTCTTTCTAGAACTTGGGGGAAGAAGCCAGGAGTCGTCTTTGGTGTTTTCTGTCCAACTTGTAAGGATACTATGAACCCCTATCTCCTGGGGCACATAGGGTTCTTCCCATCTGTTTCACGTGTGCTTTGGCACTGGAAAAAAGATTAATATGATTTTATGGTCTTTCCAGTACACTTCACAACTTGCTCAGTACTAACAACTTCTCCATTTGAAATGTTGCTACTTCTGCTGTGGAAAACAGAGGTCAAGTGGTCAAGCTAACAAAAGCTGGGGATAGGAAATATCAAAAGGTCAGCTGGAAGCCCCAAGATACCTTTCATCATTACTTTTAAATATACAGATATGTAGAGAATGTTAAACATGGCATGGCAATGTGGTATAAAATCATAGAAAGAGTATTGGACTTGGCTTCTGGAGCTCGGGATTCAAGTCCTGGTAATTGCATTTATCAGTGATCTTGAGCAAGTCATATAACCTTTATAAACCTACTTCCTTATCTGTAAATTGGGGTTACTTGTGGCTGCCTGCCTTGTTATTGTTGTGAAGTACTTTATAAAGCTTTAAAGTTTTTTATATATGTATATATGCTTGTATATAAGTTTTGACTACTTTCATATATTATCAAAATAAAAAGTTTTGCTCTGGAAGGTAACTTAGAAGTCATCTAAGCTAAACTCCTGCTTTGCTTTTACATATGAAGAAACGATCCTGGAAAGATCAAGGGACCTGTACAAAGTTCCTCAGGTGGTAAATGGCACAGCCAGGATTAGGTCCCAAATCCTTTGACTACCAATCTAGCACTCTTCATTTTAGGTCAATATCTTCTTTTCATTTTGTTTTTTTAAGTAGTGAAGTCCATATTACTACTCACTCACAAGATTCATTCTGGAAGAAAAGGGAGCTGGAGAAAGTGGTACCCAATCAACTTCCACAAGCATTTAAGTATTTACTAAATGCAAAGACCAACCCGTCAAGGAATTTACCACTTGGTAGTGGTGGGGAAAGAGAGGTATAGAAGAGTATGGAAGAACATTGAGCCAGATAGGTTATAGAGACTTCATAGAGTACTATATATATGTAGATCATTTGAAAAAGGGAGGGAGTCACTAATAATGACTAGTGGGATCAGGAAGGGCAACCAGGATCCACATTCAGAACTCTTTGACATACAAAATAGAACAGAAAAATGAACATTTCTCTGCTTCTAATAAAAATTAATTAAAATAAATTTTAAATGAAGTTCTGTGGTTTTTAATTTCACTCAATATTGTAGGTGTTCAAATGTGCTTGTTTCATCTACTAGACATTAAATACCGTAATACTCTTCCTCAGCTTTAATTTAAAATCTCAGCTCAAATTTCTGCCATATTGGGTATCTTCTGTGTGCCTGGCACTGTGCTTTCATGCTGTGGATTCACAGAATGAGAATGGTGGCAGCTCTACAATCACAGAGGTTACATTTTATTGAAGAGAATCACAAATGGGTAAATAAACTTTTTGGGGGGGTAGGGGAGGCAATCCAGGGTTAAGTGACTTGCCCAGGGTCACATAGATAGTATTGAGGCTGAATTTGAACTCAGGTCTTCCTGACTCTAGGGCTGGTACCCTATCCACTGTACCACATAGCTGCCCCTGAGTAAATATGTATACATACACACACATATTGTTTTTTGAAGGGGGAAGACAGGGCAATTGGGGTTAAGTGACTTTATCCAAGGTCACACAGCATTTGAGGTTGAATTTGAACTGGTCCTCCTGACTCCAGGGCCTGTGCTCTATTCACTGGCCACCTAGCTGCCCCTGAGTAAACATATTTTAAACAAAGTCTTTGTTCATCACTCAACACTTCCAAAATGCAAAATGCCATCCTATTTTAAGATCACAAAAAACCTAGAAATGTAGTTAAATTGACGCATTTAACTATGAAGCAATGTGGAGTAATATATAAAGAGCCAAAAACTTCACTGTCAGGAAGACCTACACTCCAGTACTTATTCTGACAATATTGACTGTTACCCTGGGTAAGTCTCTTAATTTCTTGTTGGCCCAAGTAACTCTAAAACTAAATTGCAGAAAAGTTGTAAATCTGTATTAGCAGAAGTTTCATCACTGGTTCTCTAAACCAATGAGATCACAGTATGATAACTACCTAATCCCCTCAAAAAATTAATATTTGCCTTCTCAGATTGACTGAACCCATCAAAGAGAGGAAAACCTGGGGGTTGTAAGTGGGGCTGCTAGATGGTGAAGCATAGAGTCCGGATAGACTTGAGATTGAATCTTGCCTCATATAGTAGCTGTGTGACCCTAAGCAAGTCTCTTACCCCTCAATTCCTCATCTGCATAATGAGCTGGAGAAGGAAATGGCAAACCACTCCAGTATCTTAGCCAAGAAAACCTCAAATGGGGTCCAGAAGAGCTGGACAGCACTGCAACAACAAAACTCTCGGTTTCCTTATCTGTAAAAGGGGGTAATAATAGTGCCTATAGCATGGGATGTTGTGAAGATTAAATAACATAAGTAAAGTGCTTTTTCAGCCTTAAATCAACATATAAATGGTAACATAGTTATTATTGACAGTATCTTGAAAGGATTTGGAGTGATATTCTTTCTCTCTCAACCCTGCACTTTTCTCTCAACTGCTGAAAGTTCATGCCAGTTCTGCATATTTATTTCAGCTTATTTAGAAGCTTGATTGGATTTGTGATGTCTGAAAGGCAAAGTAGGGTGCCGAAGCTGAGGATGGACAGTGGGAAGTGTGCAGAGTTAACAGAGTCAGGACTACCCTACAAGAATTAGGAAAGTGTTTTCTTTCTAACCCTACTTCCTGGGACATGGACTTAATAGATGTAGTTATACCAATGTAAAACTAAGGAATTTGGAGCTAAGCCTTGGAGTATATTTTTTTAATTTACGAAGTAAAGTCCTTGAGGGAGATATTATATGAATTTTCCAATTACTAGAATGTCCAAATACTTACCATTGATTCATGCATCTATTATTGTCTGTGATGTTTAATACACTCCCCTAGCTTCTCAAAAGGACACAGAAAACAATTAGACTTGGTCCCTGCCCTCAAAGAGCTTACTAAAGTCTAACAGGGTATATAAACTATACCAATGCATGAAATAAACAAAATTGAGGCTTATCCTATAGAGACAGTATGGTCCATGACTGTTTTACAGAACAAATGCTTTTATTAAGAGGATTTGTTCTGTGAAGTTTGGATTCAGTCAAAAGGCCACACCCAAGGACCTACAAGGCCACATTTGGCCTCCAGGCTGAAGTTCCTCACCTCTGTATCTCTAGAGAAGTGATCCATCCTAACCCAACTCACAGGAAACATTTATAAACTAAATGCCAAATTATTAATTAATAGCTGAATATCTATCATCAAGCCTGGAAAACTTAGGCCTTTTGACCTGAGTACTTCATTAGGGTATTAAGATACCTGGAAACCAATAAGTATTTTGTTGAGTCTGGAATCATGGTGAAAAGGGAGAACAGTACATTTAAAAGATGTTTTCATCTCCTTTCTCCATTATAGGGATATGTTATATACATATACCAGAATCTTAATGCCTGTTAGTATGGATCCCATCTCCCCTGGACTATGTTCATAATGTAACATTTCCACTCTCCTATTGACTTTTGCTATTACAGCATCTTCCTTCTAACCCTTCTCATTTTAACTTATTATTGGAGCACATTTTAGTACTAAGTTTACAGATCATTTTTCATTAATTATACCTGTGGTTAGCATATAAGAAGACATTCTAATTTTATCAATTATATGTCCCAAAGTGAAAATGCAAAATGAGTTATCTTGGAAAGATTTCCTTTAGATTAAAAATCCCATATGTTAAATAGGACCTTAAAAATGTCAATCATAAAAGATAGCACTTTTTGACCTGTGTATCCTGCTCTTTTTATAACCCATTGAGTTTTGGAATCAAAATTACTTTGCATATTGCGGTCTTCTATGCATTGACTACAAGAATGTCTCATGAAATGTTTTTTTTAAAAGTAAAATGGAAGCATGGTGTATTGGATATAGCATGGCATGCATTCCTTATTAAAAATTAAGGAATGAGATTCTCCATATTATCTGAACCGAATTCTCTCTAGCAGATAGATGTCTCAATAAACACCATTCACTTGGCACTTAAATCTATATTGCTCAGTATTATAATTCATATTGTCCTTCAACTGGACTGAGGTCCTTGACAGTGGAGTCTATATCTTGTTCCTCCTTGAATGTATCATTAACGCTTAATATTATACATATACTGAATGCTCAAATATTTGTTGGTGATCATAATGTTGGATATCAAAGCCCTTATGATTACCAGTGATTTACTAATATAGCCTGCGTAAAGCTCCTTGATGGTTGTCTGATATGATCACATTGTATAATAGGATGATAAATAGCAAGATGAACACTACAATGGAAGAGCACCTAGAACTAATTTCTTTCATAGGCATAGTTTGAGAAATGATTAGATTATAATTTTTTTTACCTCAATCTAGGAATACAACAGATCTTGGCATCAGAAACAGGTTTCAATGGAAGGGTCTGCAGATACATCTCATGGTACTGAATGACTCATGAAATCCAGTGTTGTTTTTCTAAACACTGTATGGGAAGTATGCCATCCATGTACATCTCACAACTGAGTGTGGTACAGTACTTTGATGTTCAACAATATACAACATTTGTGGCATAATAGCTATAATAAGACTTCAGCTATTTTACAAGGCAATAATCCAGTCCTCTCTCATCAGGATAAACTGTAAGGATAAATCCTTTCAAAATCAGAATTATTAACTTGTAAAAGAGTGAGGCTACAATTATCCTTTAAATAGGAACAGCTGCAACATGGTACCGGCCCAAAGCATAACAGTGATGTATTTTTTCAGTGTAATTAAATGGATTTTTAATGCAAAGTAATACTCCATAAAAGTCAATTGGGGAGTGAGTAGGTGTGGAATTGCTGAGATGAAAGGAACCAGCATTTTGCTTACCTGAGTTAATGCTTCTTTTTTAGTAAATGCTATTTTGGTGAAAATGGATAATCAAATCTAATTTTTATGGGGGAATAGATACCCATCCTAGAGTGGATGACAGTGAGACAATTGAAGGATGTTTCTTTAGTATCCTGGTACAATTTCTTCTTTTGAGAAAAATTCATAACTATAGCTTTTTTTCCCCAGAGAAGTATCATGAGTCAGTAATGTATAACTGTAGTTAAAAAAAGAAAGTATAATCCTGGGGTGAATAAATAGGAATGTAACATGTAGGATTCTTACTGGCATTTTGCTAGAGTACTGTTTCCAGATCTGAGTTCTGAGTTGAAAGAAGGGTGGAAAGGACAGAGAAGAGTCATGAAGATTAAAGGATTGGAAAATAGGACCTATGAGGAAAGATTAAAGGACTTGCCTAGAGAGGAAAAGGCTGAAGGGCAATTTAATGTCTTCATACCCTGTATATGAAGACTCTTTTCACAGAAAATGATAACTAGCTCTTTTCCATTTCCAATGAAGATAAAACATAAGGAAATTGATGTGAAACTAAAGCTTTTGGCAGTTGTTAGATGTGAAGTAGTTTTCCTGAAGATGTGAGTTGTTAAATACTGGCATGAGTTGGCAGATGAAGCTGTTAAATCTAATTGTGGCCTAGGCTTAAATGATAGGATCCCAAACAAGACCTTGCAAAGTCCACTCACCTCACCATTCCATTATTTCCAGGATGAGTGCTTTCATTGGTAGGAGCAATGCTTGCCAAGAGACTGCAAACCCTCTGTCCCTTAGTGCATATTCTTCATGAGTTGCCTTAGTTGAAAAAAAAAAAAAGCTTACATGGTGAACAATGTTCTGTGGATAAGCTTCTCTAAATTTACATAAACTGGTCCTCAAACATCTTGTACTCAATGCCTTGCCACCTTGATTGGTTAGAACCTGCCAGGAATTGTTTTCTGCTGGCATGACTTTTGAGAAACCACAGCTACCTCTGCACTATAATGTGTGAATTAGAGTGGGATGGTAGTGAAGCTTTTGTCCCATTAACTTCCAGAAATAGTTTCTTCTTATCACCTAAATTGTCCCCACCTTTTGGAAGTGTCTAACTTCTGCACTGAGTCATTTTGTCAAAATGTCCATATCTATAGATCTTTTCAATAAATATATTCTCATGTATATGAGCTTATGGAACATCAAGTACTATTTGAGATCACATTGATGTATTAGAAAACTCTGGAGCGGATAGGTGGCACAGTGAATAGAGCACTGGCTCTTGAGTCAGGAGGACCTGAGTTCAAATCCGGCCTCAGACACTTAACACAAAATCTAGCCCTGTGACCTTGGGCAAATAACTTAACCCCAATTGCCCTTTAAAAAGCAAAAAAAAAAACAAAACAAAACAAAAAAACTCTCCAGAGTTAGTTAATGAAAAAAAAATTATTCCCTTTATGAGTCACCTAGGTGGTGAAGTGGATAGAGTGCTTAATCTGGAGTCAGAAAAACTCATCTTTCTGAGTTCAAATCTGGTCTCAGACACTTACTAACTGTGTGATGCTGGGCAAGTCACTTAACTCTATCTGCCTTAGTTTCCTCATTTGTAAAATGAGCTGGGGAAAGAAATGGCAAACCTCTCCAATATCTTTGCCAATAAAATGGAATTGTGAGGTATTAGACATGGTTGAACAACTGAACAACCTTCTATAGTTGTAAGAATACATTGAGATGTTTGTAAGTACTTGTAAAGTACTTCACAAAACTTAAAAGCACTATATATGTGTGTATATATAAATATGTGTACATATATACACATATATGCTCACTATTATAGTTAATAATTATATATGCATATTATTTCTTTTCCCTGTATAAAAGGGGCCCATTTGTAGAAAAGAAGTTGAAGAATGTTTGATTTTATACTTATACTTTAAAGATATTGATAATAAGCCCTATTCTGATGCATCAACATAGCATGAAAGTTTCTTGGTATTCTTGAAAGTATGCCAGCAACTCACAATCTCTGTTTTGATCCTTTCAAGATAGAATGACTTCAAGTATGAAAATTCTTTGAATATGAGTTAGGCAATGGATGATATGTTAGTCATCCGAGGATCAGTCTAACTATGTATCATCACCAAGTGGGTGACATTTTTTTTGGCCACCGAAACTCATTGAGACCATCTACTAAAATGTATACAAGTTATAATATTCATTGGTATAGAGAGTACCCACCCAGATTTAAATTTCGGTGATTTTGAAACATTGATGTGCTTCATATTAAAACATTAAATGAACTGACATTTTATGATAGTTTGTCAGCTTAATTTATGATAGTTTGTCAATTGTTAATTTAAAGCAACATGCTAGACTTTATTCTTCATGAGAACTTCAAGTATACTTTCAAGTTTGTGTACAAACTTGAATCATAGAGTTATTAAGCTGGAATTTTGTCATTAGCCCTCTTCTCTTTTCCCTAATATAATAGAGTACAAGATATGGAGTTAAAAGACCTACGCTCATTTCCCTGTTTTACTACTTGACGAGTTCTGTTACCTTAGGCAAGGAATTTAACTTTTCTTTGACTCAGTTTCCTCATCTATAAAATGAGGAGAACATAGGCAGCTTTTTTTTTTATAGAAGAAACTGCTTCATAAAACTTGAATTGCTATGTAAATGTGGTTTAGTATTTTTACACTTCCTCCTTTAGAAGACTCATTCATTTTCACACCACATCTCTAACATCCATGTGGATAATGCTCCAATCTCTTTATTTAGGGATTTCTCTCTCACACTGAGACCTGTGAAAGATCTCAGCTTAAAAAGGCCAAGGTCTCCCACTATATCTTGCTGCTGGACTTTGGAGGAGAGAGTGATTACTTTGAAGGAGAGAGCAGGACTGATGACTTTGCACAGCTCTGCCTCATTTAAATCCAATTCACTTGCAAGTCAAGACATTACTCTCCTGACATCATTGGTCATTGGTCCTCTTAGAGAACAGGAGGAACAATAATGACCTGAGGACAACAATAGTTTTTTTGATTGGCCTCCTTTTTACTCTTCTATTCAGTATATGTGCTTCCAAGTTAATCTTTCTAAAGTACAATTTTAATCTGGTCACTCACCTGCTCTAAAACCTTGAATTGCTCTAGGTTGCCTAAAGGATGAAGTTCAAATGATGGTGTGGTGGGACCTGGACCCCAAATGCCTTAAGACCACATCTTTGGAAGCAGCCCAGAATCTCAGCACCCCTTCCCCACCCCCAAAGCCCATGAGAAAATCTTTGTTATATGCACATACTTTGTAATATGCTGACCCTGTCTGTAATTCCTCAAATAAAGGCTATCAGCACAGGTGCAGGAGATACTGAATGAGGATCCTGTCTCTGGTGCCTGCCCAAGGACCATGCTTTGGCAACCCTTCTACCTTGTCCCTTCAACAAAGCATTTCTGTTAATTCCCTGAGTTTTCCCACACATTCCAGCAAACCAGCACCCAGAGCACTTGGATATACCGACTACTCCCTAATCTACCCCCTCCACCCCCCCCACCCCCACCGGCACCACACACACACACTTAATTAGTAAATTTGGCAATCCTTTTACTGTCCCTGTTCCATATAAGCTTTAGCACCACCCCCATTAAATTGCAAACCCCTTCTTTTTTTGTCACAATAAACTTTACCACTTGACTAGAAGATGATTTGAGTTTGTGAATTTGTTCCCAGTGACACCACCCTGTACTCTGATGTTTTGGGGATCGAGCACCCCTAAAGGATGTCAGCACCCCTAAACCACATCACAAACTCTTACCTTAAAAATCCAAGCACTACACCATCTGGGCCTACATTTCCAATTTTATCTCCCCTTCCTTTCCTAAATGATCACTCTAGTCCAGCCTGACTGTCCCTTTCACTCCATATAGCATGCTAATTAAAGTCAGTTCTGTCCAAGTCTTTAAGCATTTTTTTTTGCTTTTTCTTTTGGAGGGCAATTGGGGGGTTAAGCAACTTGCCCAAGGTCACACAGCTAGGTTTTTGTTTGTGTGCATTAAGTGTCTGAGGCTGGACCTGAACTCAGGTCCTTCTGACTCCAGGTCTGACGCTCTACTCACTGTGCCACCTAGCCGCCCCCTTTAAGCATTTTTAAAGTAATGATTTTGTATGAAGCACAGGTGAGGCAAAGACAAAACAAAACAAAACAAAATCCTTAGACTCAGGAAATGTGCATTCTATTTGAAGGATAGAAGGTGTACACAGATAAGTAATGATGAAGAAAAAGGACGAGGAAGAGAACATAGAGAAATGGGGTCTATATGGAAGGCTTCATGGAGGAAGTGGCTTTTCAGAGTTCAGCCTTTAAAAAAGGTTAGGATTTTTTAAAAATGGATGAAAGGAAAACAGTTCTGTCATACAGAATGGCTTGTGTAAAATAAACTGTCTAGAAGGTAGGTGGAGAGAGATAGTGGAGGGGCTCAAATGCCAAGCTGAAGACTTTATATTTGTTTTAGAGGCAGCTCCACAGATCCCATCCTCCCACCCACCACTATTCCTTTGCTTAGGGAATACTATCCTTTCCTCTTTGCCTACACTACTCGTGCTTTTCTTTCATAAATCACATCAGTTTCTATCTCTTCTTCTTTCCCAAGTCTTTCCAAATTACCTCTTTCCTCCTATACTCCCTTGCACAGAATATATACTCAAAAGTATTTACTAAATCAATAAATTATGAAAAACCAAATTTATAACATTCATCTAAACCAATCACTTGCTACTTAATCATACACTGCCTTGTAATATTTTCCATATCATTGTTAAACTTATGCATTTTTATTTGGCTTTTCATGTATATTTTTATTTTTTCTTTCACCTAGTAGATAATGTATTTTGTGTCTTTGTATCCCTCACAGCACCTAGTTCAGAACTTTTCATATAATAAGTACTTAATATAGATTGATTAATTGAATGATTGATTAGAGACACTTTTTAGCTTTCTACTCCAACTTTAGGTAACTACTGAACTGCCACCTTCATTAAGCCTTTCTTCATTGATGAAATAAGAATAGGCTGTTTGCCCTTATTCTGCTTGATTTCTACCCCCATAACATGAAACTATTCTTTACCAATAGATGCTAGAATCTGCTAGAGGGAATTCACTAGTTTTATTTTTTTCATTCAGTACTCAGAATAATACTGCATGCTATCAAGGGCTTAATAATATTTTTTTCTATAATGACTTAAACTTGCCTATTCAATGAGATTTTTTTCTTGGTCTTAAAATGAGATGAAATTTGAAGTGTTTTATAAAATCCAAGACTGTATAACCTACAAATGCAATGAATAGACTAGGACAGTTGAAAATGGTTTAAAATATATGTAATAGACTCATGTTTTCAGATTGGAATAGACCTTAGAGATGACTCTGCTACATAGAGATTATGTATCGATATCAGTATTGCATACACAGCAATGTGAGATTCATTGTCAGTAGGGGATTGTATATTGAATCAATGGCTATAATGTTCTATCAGCTGCTAGAGTCAGGTTTACTTTCTCCATTCTGACTAATCTCTTTTCTTTTTTCCTGGGAATTTATTAACATGGGTCATAGTATTAGTGATATTGAAGGCAAAATAAAATTACAAATTAAAAAAAAGTTTAAGAAGATTTAAAAGCAAAATACAAAAATTAACCTTTTTGTTCTTTATGGGTGATAAGGCTATGGTGGCTAAAGCAGAAAGGATTATGAAAGGAACTCTTGTACAGTATTGGAATAGGAAACCAGCTCCCAGAAATTTATTCACCTATTCTTTTTAATTATTCTGGGCATTTGGACTGGTGAAATCTTTGACTATTTTTTTTTCTCATAATGCA
Source organism: Gymnobelideus leadbeateri (assembly GCA_011680675.1). NCBI lineage: Eukaryota > Metazoa > Chordata > Mammalia > Diprotodontia > Petauridae > Gymnobelideus > Gymnobelideus leadbeateri. The sequence goes on along the minus strand of WOXC01009349.1, from coordinate 109,395 downwards.
TTCTGATATGAGGCTAATTTAAAATAAAGGTTAATAACCACAAAGTTGTCTTAAGGATAGTAAAATTTGGAGGAGGAATAGTCTACATGGTGATACCAGAGATGCATGAGACACTTCAAAGCCAATAGCAAAGCCAGAGGCAGAGATGGAGACCCTTCGGAGCTCCATAATTGGAAAATGGAAAGTCACTTCATAGTGATCTGAGGATTCCTTTCAGCTCTGTAGGATCAGGGATGACCCAGCTTGGCTATTTCCTAATGTCAAGGAGTCTCCAAAGATCTTTCAGATGTAAAGTTCTTTTCAGTTCATCTGGGGGTAATTCCACAGAGAATATTTTCAGTTTGGGTTTTTTTAATGTAGCAGGCATTTATTAGGCATTATTTAGGAACAGTTTCATATATTTTTTCATGAAGAAAGGTTTAGAACTTTCTTAGAAGTCATTTTATCTTCACCTCAGAGAAAACTGTAATGAGGTTTTTTTTTAAAGTAAAATGATTGTAAAGGTACACTTTGAATCTCCAATTTAATTATTCTCATTCTTGTAAAAGCTTTTTCAGTAAGGCTGCCTTTTGGTATAAAGTGATAACATTTCAATATGTTCTCAAAAATTGTAAATGAATTTATAAAACTATTCAAAGTCAAAACTTACTTTCATATATGAAATTTCATCAAGCTGCTTCCCATTAATTTAAAATTTTTATATTTAGAATTTGGGCTAATATCTAATATCTTAAAACAGTAATTGCAACATATTATAGGCTTCTTACTCTTGCATTCTCTAACTGGGAAATAGGAATTCCTTCTACCATAATGCTCTTTATAAAATCCCTAATCAGTGGTTATCAAACCTCTGCTTGTAAACTTAAGAGTGTTGGAAAAATCACTCTCTCATGAAACAGCCCATTCCCATTTCAGGTAGCTCTGATTCCAAGGAAGCTCTTCCTTTTATTGAATTGAAATTTGCCTTCCACTAGTCATAGTTCTGTCCTCCAGTTCTACATGGAATAAATATAATCACTTTCCACATGACAGCCCTCCCATTGTAACAGCTGAGAAAGGCTATTATACTCTCCCTAGCTCTTCCCTTTTCTGAGCTCGATATCCCTGGTTCCTCATATAACTTGACTAAAAGAGCCTTCATCTTTCTCCTTATCCTCTGCCATGTGGTTTCCAATTTGTACATGTACCTTCTAAATTTTAGTGCCTAGATTTTAATACAATACTCTAACTATAGTCTTTCCAATGCAGACTTCCCTTGTCTTGGTGCTATACCTGTATTAAAGCCACGGAAACAAGATAATACTGCTTACTTGACTTGAACTTTGATTAGATATAAAGCCCATAGTTCTATTTTACAAATATTGCTGTTGTCATGTTTCTACCTTTCCATACTTATATAGAACTGTTTGTATGCTTATTTGGTTTTTTTTAATATTTAAAGTGTAAGACTTTGCATTTATCCCTGTAAATCACTTCTTTTCACATTTGGCATGTGTTCTAATCCATCATAATTTTTTAATCCTAATTCAGCTGCCTGGCATATTGACCATCTTTTTCAGCTTTGTTTCAAACAAAGATTTGAAAAAATATGGCAACTATGTCCAAGTTACTGAGAAAAATATTGAACAGAAAAGAGCAGAAGAGAGTTCAGAGGCATAGGTCCTTCCAGTTGGATATCAATCCATTCATCCATATTCTTTGGTAACTTTATTACATGTGATACCTGCAATCTTTGTTGCATCCCATCCTATGACCACTATCATTATTATCTATTCTGCCACTGCCTCCTCCTTAGCATTCACAAAACATCCTATGATACATACACCTGTCCTCAGAAATAATCATTGCCTTCCATCAATCAATCACAAGCATCTCTTAATTGCCTATTATGTTCCAGTCACTGTACTAGCTCTTCATAATCTCTGGGGTGGGCAACCTGCAGCCTTGAGGACACATGTGGTCCTCTAGGTGCTCAAATGCAACCCTTTGATTGAATCCAAACTTCACAGAATAAATCTCCTTAAAAAAAGGATTTGTTTTGTAAATCTTGGACTCAGTCAAAAGGTTGTGCCTAAGGACCTAGAAGGCCACATGTGGTCTGCAGGTCACAGGTACCCCACCCCTACTAGACTTTTTCTATCTTCTTCTTCTTCTTCTTCTTCTTCTTCTTCTTCTTCTTCTTCTTCTTCTTCTTCTTCTTCTTCTTCTTCTTCTTCTTCTTCTTCTTCTCCTTCTTCTTCTCCTTCTCCTCCTCCTCCTCCTCCTCCTCCTCCTCCTCCTCCTCCTCCTCCTTCCTCTTTTTCTATTAGGTGACTTGTCCAGGGTCACACAGCTAGTAAGTGTCTGAGGCTGGTCCTCCTGACCCCAGGGCTGGTGCTCCATTCACTGAGACACCTAGCTGCCCCTACTATTCTTCTTAAACCTTATTACCTTCCAAACATTCTATAATACAGCTATATTAATCTACTTACTATTCCTAGATCATAACACCCCATCTCCTTTCTCCCTACCTCTGCACTGAGTGTTCCTCATTCCTTTAATGCTCTGTAATCTCCCCTCTAATACATAGTTTTCCTAGTTTCCTTTAAATCAAGGCTTAAATTCAACCTTCTAAAGGAAATCTTTCCTGTCCTGCCTCCCACAGCTGGTAGTACCTTCCTTACAATATTACCTCCATTGAGTTGTATATACTTGCTAAGTATACACAACTCAGTGGAAGGTAATATCAGAGGAAATGGATGTATCCTCTAAATCAGTGCTGAAGAATTTGCATTTGGGTACCACAGAGATACTCTTTATTTGCTCCTGAGTTATGGAGCTATGTCAAAGATGGATTGGTAACTGAATTATCAAAAGTCACTCTCTTAATAGGCTATAAATGGAGGGGACAAAGATGGTACCTTTCAACCTATCTTTACCCATGTCTTCTAGGTTTCTGCCACCTCCTTCTTGGAATTCCATTGACAGAAGAGGGGGGAGAAATCCTTTTCCTGACAGGATCTATGAGCACCAAGTATGACAAGTGTGTTCTTGCCTAGGTAAACTTGACACTGGACTCTAAATTCCTGGCTGGTCCTTCTGCTTTGTGTTCCTTTTCCTAAGCCCAGGACATGGAATAACAATCCTGAGGAATGGAGGAATGTGTTTTTTATATTTACAGTTACCTCAGGAGCACAACAATTATTGGGTTCCTGAATTAGTGCTGGCTTCCCAGCACCAGGTAGGTGATCTCTCATCTGAGTTACAGAAGACTAGAACTGTCCCTAAAAGCATCTCTTCAATATCCATAATTTTACCATCTTGTCTCCAGTTAATAGGTATTTGATCAGTTAATGAAGAAGTTAATTGAATTCTAGTACAAAGAATGGATCATGAGTGAGAGTGGGGAGTCTCATTCTTTCTGTTTATATGTCCAGTCAGTCAATCAATAAGCATTTATTATATACTTACTGTGTGCCAGCACTATGCTAAGTGCTGAGGTTACAAACGAAGGCAAAAGTAGCACAAATAATTAAGTACATCCATCTCCATGAACCTAGAAGCATGCCCTACTCCATTGCAGAACTTTAGTCCATCAGATTAGGGGATTCCCCTCATCAACATATACACATATACATATACATACACACATATACCTTCATATACACACATAAACCATTCACCTTTATATACACATATACACTCAAAGATATATGTGAATATATATTCATACATAAATGCACTTACATACACATACATATACTTAGATATCTATAATCATAATCATATATAGATATATATTCATATGCACCTATGTAAGACTGTATTATACTTCACCAAGATAATAGAGGCCATGCATTGTGAACACCTATTCTCCTAAAATCTCCTTAACATCATTTCTAATTTTCTTCTCCTTTGTTGTTTATCTCCAATTCAGTATATGTGTATATATTATATTAAATCATTTTATAATTAATACATGATATATAAATATTAAAATATGTACATACATACTCTTCACCTACCCACTGAGAAGGCAAGAAATACAGAACCCATTACAAATATAAAATCATTAAAAACTAATTTCTGCATTAGTAATGTTTTGAAAAAGAAAGAAATACATAAAGAAATTAAAAAAAAACATGCTTCAGTCTGCACTATGAGTCCATCAGTTTCCTAATTGAAGGTAGATAGCATTTTTTGACATGAGTCTTTTGAACTATGATAGGTCATTGTGTTGATCAGAATTACTAAGTCCTTCAAAGTTCATTATATTTACATTATTGTTGTTACTGTGTAAATTGTTCTCTTGGTTCTGCTCATCTTGTTTTGCATCATTTCATATAAGTCTTCCCAGGTTTCCCTGAAGCCACGCCTTTTGTTATTTCTTTAAAAAATTATTTATTTACTTTTAGTTTACAACATTCAGTTCTACAATCCCTTGAGTTCCAAATTTTCTCCCCCTCTCTCTCTTCACGCCCCCTCCACCATGGCTGCATGCAATCCAATATAGGTTCTCCAAATACCTTCTCATTAAACATTAGTCAAGTTGTAAAGAAGGATTATAACCAATGGAGTGAACAACAAAAAAAGAATGAAACAAAAGACAAAATATGGAATGCTTCATGAATTTGCATGTCATCCTTGTGCAGGACCATGCTAATCTTCTCTGTATTGTTCCAATTTTAGTATATGTGCTGCCAAAGCAAACACCCTTTCACCATTTCTTAAAGGGCAACAGTATTCCTTCACATTTTTATACCTCAGTTTGTTTAACCATTCCCCATTTGAGGGGCATCCCCTCAATTTCTAATTCTTTGCACCACAGAACATGACAGCTACAAAAATTTTTGTACATCTGGATCCTTTTCCTTTTCCTTTGTTCTCTTTAGGGTATATACCCAGTAGCAGTATTGTTGGGGCAAAAAAGAGGACAATTTAATAGTTTTTTGGGCATAGCTCCAAATTGCTTTTAAGAATGGTTGGACTAGTTCACAATTCCACCAGCAGTACATTAGTGTATCTATTTCCCCCCATCCTCTCCAACATTTTTATCTTCCTTTTCTGTTATCCTAGTCAATCTGGGTGTGATTGTGGTACCTCAGAGTTGATCTAATCTGCATTTCTCTAATTATTAGAGATTTAGAGCATTTTTCCCCACATGAGTACTGATAGCTTAGCTTTTTTCTGTCTGAAAACTGACTATTGAGATCCTTTGACCATTTATCAATTGATCCCATTCCTTTCTGTCTACATTTATTATATCTTCTCTTTACTCTTCAGTTTTTCTCATTCACCTGTTCCTTTTCTATCTTTCCTTCCATAGGAATTCTTCAGTTAATTCTGCCACCCTCTCAAGCTATCATTTCATATTTTTTTCTATAGTTAGAGTTTTAGAAGAAAATATCCATTCTTGTTGCCTCCACTTCCTTACCTTATATCCCTCCTTCTATTTCACCTCTTTGAAATAGGCTTTTGACCTCCTCATGGACTTGAAACTAGTTTCTCCCAGGTTACCAATGATCTTTTAATTGCTAAATTTAGTGAACTTCCCCTTTTCTTAATCCACCTTTTCTTGATTGCTCCAACCCACTCTCATTCTCAAAACAGAGGAAAAAAAAAACTACAGAAGGATAAACATCTCTGACTTTCTGTTGTTGTTTAGTAATTTTTCAGTTACATTCAACTCTTTGTGATCTCTTTTGGAGTTTTCTTAGCAAAGATGTTGGAATGGTTCACCACTTTCTTTTCCAGCTCTCTTTACAGATGAGGAAACTGAGGTAAGCAGGGTTAAGTGACTTGCCCAGGGTCACATAGCTAGTAAGTGTCTGAGGCCAGAGTTGAACTCATGAAGATAACATTTTCCTGACTCCAGACCTGACATTTTATCCATTTTGTCGCTTAGCTTCTCCCGGACTCTCTGTAGGTCATTACAAAAAGCTTCTTGTTCTCCATATTTTAAAAATAAGGATTAAGGATAGACAGAATTACACCTATGTGAATAATTCAGTTAAAACTCAGTTTCAGCCTAAGTTATCTAGATAATTAAGGAAAGCTTTTTCCTCCTCTCCTGCCATGGCATTAATCAAATTTATTATCCTTTCAAGTAGTCTGGAGTAAGGGAGATTTTATACTAAAAAAGAAAAATGTAGAAAAAAAGGCATATATATATATATATATATATGTATATATATATATATATATATATATATGTACACATACACTATATCTATATATCTACCTCTCTATCTAATCTTGTACCTTTTTAAGTTGAGAAAGTCTATGGAAAAAATCCTAGCTGAATTTCTCTCTTGAAATGCAGCAGCATCAGAATTTTTCCCATGAACACTATAAATAACTAGTGAGAGAATAGGTTGCCACTGGCCATATTCTCAGCATCAGTGTTTTTACTATTGTGAGAGCAGAACTTTTACCTCTGTGGTTGGAGGACATTCCAACAACATATTCCTTATTTGTTCCAAGACCCTCTTCCATTACCCACCCCAATAAAACAAATAACAAAAAATACTACACTTCTACTTAAAAAAATAAGGGCTACTTTTGGTAGTAACCCTTTATAATATCTATATGAATAAGCATTGCTTATCATTTTTAAAGCAATTGGGGTTAAGTAACTTGCTCAAGGTTACACGAGCAGTCATTATTTTTGTGCGAGTGCTCATTTTCTGAGGCTGGAACTGATCCTGGGTTCTCCCAACTCTGGGGCTGGTGCACTGAATGGTGCCACCTAGCCATCCCCATTGCTTATCTTTTAAACATGGTCTGGTTCATTCCTTATAGTGTTGCTGTCTTGCCCTGCTTTCCGTATGTTCATAAGTTTTGAGTTTTACCTACTGAATGGGTGTTGCCTCAGACAAAATAAGACCTGGGAAAGATCTCAGCTTAAAAAGTCCAAGATCTCTCACTGCTTCTGGGGCCATCACCAGTTATCCTGACCTATGTCTTGCCATGGGTCTTCAATGACTCTGGAGAACAGAACAAGGCTGATGACTTTGTATAGCGCTGCCTAGCTTAAATTCTATTCACTTGCAAGTCAAGACATCACCCTCCTGATATCATTGATCCTCTTTGATAATGAAGGACCAACCACAACCACTACCACCACCACCAAACAAGTTTTGAATTCCTAGCCAAGTTTTGTAGTTTTTCAGATAATGCAGATAGAGTTGTTCTGTCTTCCCCTGAGGGACTACATTTCCTGTGTGGAATCCTATATGCTCATTGACTCTTTTTTTTTATTAAACAAATGCTTTATTAACTTCTGTTTCACATCATTCATTTCCTCCAGATTTTGAGTTGCAATTATTTCCCCCCCTCTGTTTTTCCCCTACCCACCCTCCCAGAATAGCAGTCCCACAAGATATCGCTTCCTCCAATCTGCTCTCTCCCCTATCTTCTCCCATACCCCCTTCGACTTTTCGATTAGAGGAAGGTGAATCTCTGTGTCCCAATGCCTGCACATCTTATCTCCCAATTATAAGCAAAAGAGTATTAATAATAGTATTTATATATATTTGAAACATTTAGTCTTAAAACCTCGAATTTCAGATCCGTTTCCTTCCTCTCTTGTCTGCCATTCCCTCTGGGAAGATAAGTAATTCAGTATATGTTGTATATGTCTAGCTATGCTAAACATTACCATAGTAGATATATTGCACAAGGCAGCTTATGATTCCCTCCCACTCATCCCACCCCCCACCTGGTCCATTCCCTACTGGATCCTGTCCCTCTTCTATAGTGGGTACTTCCAACCTCCCCTCCCCTCAAGGATACCCTCCCATCCATCATCCCTCCTCTCATCCCCCTTCCCCCTATTCTGCTGTAGGTTGAGATATCCCATTTAGTATGTATGTCATTCTCTCCCAGAACCAAACTCAATGAGAATGTGGTTTTGCCTTTTTGCCTTCCTATTCTTTCCCTCCTTTGCAGCCACTTCCTATTGCTTCTTTTATATGAGATAGTTTGCCCTACCCAGTCTCTCCCCATCTCCTCATGCGACTTTCCTCTCTCACCTCATAATTTCACCCCTTAAGTATCCTCCATTCCCAACAAATTCAACCTGTGCCCTCTATCCATGAATAACTGTAAACATATATACACACATTCACATATGTATTCATATGACCATACGCCCTTCTTCCATTATTTTCATACTGAGAAAGATTTCATCAGTCACAGTTATTGTTTTTCCATATAGGAATGTAAATAGTTCAACTTTGGTAAGTTCCTTTTGATTTCTTTTTCCCTGATTACCTTCTCAGGCATCTCTTGCTTCTTGTGTCTGGATGTCAAATTTTCTATTCAACTCTGCTTTTTCCTCAAGAATGCTTGAAAGTCCTCCATTCCACTGAATGATCATATTTTCCCCTGAAACAAAATACTCAGTTTTGCTGGGTAGGTGACCCTTGGGTTCATTCCCAGCTCTTTTACTCTCTGGAATATCATATTCCATGCCCTTTGATCCCTCAGTGTAGAAGCTGCCAGGTCCTGTGATTGTGTTTCCACAATATTGAAATTGTTTCTTCCTGGATGCTTGTAGTATTTTCTCCCTGATCTGGGGATTCTGGAACCTGGCTATAATATTCCTAGGAGTTTTCTTTTTGGGATCTTTTTCAGGAGGCGATCCGTGGATTCTTTCAACCTCTATTTCCCCCACTGGGTCTAAAACATCAGGGCAATTTTCCTTGAGAATTTCTTGAAGGATGATTTCTAGGTTCTTTCTTTGATCATGGCTTTCAGGTAGTCCAATAATTTTTAAATTGTCTCTCCTGGATCTATTTTCCAGGTCAGTGGTTTTTCCCATGAGATATTTCACATTGCCTTCTAATCTTTCATTTGTTTGGATCTGCTTAACAGCATCTTGATTTCTCATAAAGTCATTAGCTTCCATTTGCTCCAGTCTAACTCTGAAGGAATGAATCTCCTCAGTGAACTTTTGAGATTCTTTTTCCATCTGGCAAATTCGACTTTTTAAGGCATTCTTCTCCTCATTGCCCTTTTGGACCTCCTTTGCCATTTGAGGTAGTCTACTTTTTAAGGAGTTGTTTTCCTCAGTCAGGCTGCTGACCCTCATTTCATACTTTTCCTGCAACCTTCTCATTTCTCTTCCCAATTTTTCCTCCACTTCTCTTATTTGATTTTTAAAGTCGTTCTTAAAGTCCTCTATGGCCTGCAACCTGCTCATGTTTTCCCCTGGGGCTTTTGGAGCAGGACTTCTGACCTTACAGTCCTCCTCTCACTCTCTGCTTTGATCGTTTTTGCCCCCAAAGTAGGAGTCTAAGGTTACATTTTTTCTGTTTAATTTGTTTCCTTTGTCTTGGCATGTTGCCACTTAGTTACTTGACTTTTGGGCTTGTTGCCACAGTATGGCCTGGTGCCAGATAGGAGCTTTCGCCCCAATTGTGTGTGTGGGGGGCAACTTCCGTTTCTGGCAAGCTGGAAACCCACCCACGACCTCCACCCCAGATCACAATCCAGATCCAGGGAAGTTAAAGCAAGAGCAATTACCCACCAAGACCGATCACTGGATCTCCCTACAGTTCAGAGGCCAGGAGCTGCAGCTGCCTCTGAAAACTGCAAAATGGCGTGTCTCCTCAGTGGCTTCTAGCCCCCAGGGGAGGAAGCGGACGTGTTCCCCAAATACTGTTCCCAAAGTCCATAGGGCACTAACCTCTCACTTTGTCCTAGGCATGTCTATGTTGATAATTCTGGAGTCGCCACAGCTGTTGGAGTTCTTGGGGTCCCGCCAGCCGGCTGCTGGCCCTGCCACCCTGGGGCTAAAACCGCGACTCAGTTCGGCTCCCCATGTACTGTGCACTGCACTGCTGGTGCTGGGCTGGTCCTTCCTGCAGGGCTGCTGGGCTGTCCTCAGCGGGAGGTTAGCTTCTCTGTGTCGTTCTGTGGGTGCTGGGGCTCCAGAAGTTGTTCAGAGTCCCCTTTTACATAGTTTGGAGGTGATCTGGGGGAAGAGTAGCTTGGACTCCCTGTTTCTACTCCGCCATCTTGGCTCCGCCCCCGCTCATTGACTCTTTTGGGGAAGGTAATTTATTACTCTTATTGTGTAATATTAATAGATCTAATTAGTGCAGTTATTGGAAACTATCTTTTTTTCCCACCTGTTACCATAGCTACATGACTGATAGAGTGATGAATGGACTATATACTACAAGGAAAGTTATATACTTATTTTAGGAGGATATATTGCATTCAGAGACAAGAAGCATCAGTAAATTTTTTAAAAATAGAAAATGTAAAAGTCCTTTGTTATAGTTCTCAGAATCTTAGAATCTGCTCCCCAGTGCTGGCCAGCAAGTTGAGGTCAATCAAGGCAGAGTGGCATGAAGGAACAGTGTATTCTGAGTCATTTGAATCCATGCTCATACTTAACTATAGGGGCAACTATCTACATTTCTCTGAGCCTCAATTTCCTTATATCTAAAATGGTGTTAATAAGACTTTTACTACTTATCCCACAAGACAGTTGTGAAGAAAATGTTTTGTAAACTTCTTTTTTGCCTTTTTGTTTTGGAGGGGCAATTGGGGTTAAGTGACTTGCCCAAGGTCACATGGCTAGTTTTTGTGCTAAATGTCTGAGGCCACATTTGAACTCAGATCCTCCTGACTCCAGGCTGGTGCTCTATTCACTGTTTCACTTAGTCACCCCAGTTTTGTAAACTTTAAATGTTTCCAAAAATGTGTTATGATTACTAATGGAAACCCTGACACTATCCTCTGTTTACAGTTACTTTAGTACACTGATACTAAAAAAATTGTTGACAATGTATCAGTGAAAGAATACAAGCATCTATGAGGTATTTCTTGGGTTTGGAACTTTAATGAAACATGTCTATAATTGAAAGAGCCCTGGATTTGAGTATAGAGCATTGTGTTTGGATCCTGGTTTTGCAATTGACTACCTATGTGACCTTGGGCAAGTGATATAACCTTTTTAGATTTTAGTTTCCTCCTCTATAAAATGAGATGTTACTTTCTATAAGCTCCCTTTGAGTTCTAATTCCTATGAGACCTATGAAACATGTTTCCCTGGAAATTCTCCATTTTAAAATCAAGTCAGAGTCTTACAAATGTCTGGAAGTGCAATCCTTGAGCCTACCCTGAACCTACTCATAATCCTTTCCCAAGAAGTATTCCTTTTTAAATTCAGTGGCACTAACTGCCATGCCTACAAGTTCTAGGAAGGACACATGACATTAGACTTCATTTAACATCATAAAGAAAACTGTAAAGTACCTCATAATGTCAAGAGTGTGGGTGTGGAGAAAAGGACATGTTGAGTTCATTGATATTGCTCAATTAACAAGTGAACTCTTCTTTTTCAGGATGAACTATAATATCAAGTGAAATCTTCAACTCCAAGTCTTCTGAACCAGATTGTCTTACTTACTTTTGTGAACTTTGACAAAAAGCCCAAGAAGTGAAAAAAGAGGGGGAGGAGATAGGAAATTTAGCAGAACTTAGTGAAGAGGAAAAGGAAAAAATTTAAAAGTACTTTTACAATGAAAATAAAGGACTGGTGTCTTCCTGAGGAAAGTTCTGGGGTTTTTATAAGATGATTATTTTGTCTGAATCTATAGAATGATACCATTTAAGATTCTCTGTGAACCACATATTTTAATTGATTTTTTACCTTTTTACTTTTTTTGCAAGTTACAATTATCGAAGAGGAATATCTATGGTAGGTAATTACAGGGCATTTCCCAAGTTCTACTAGGAACTAGTGGTAGGAAACTGGAGAACATTAACAGTGACTTTGTCACATATGGTGGAATAACGGATGTATGTTTTCCCCCCTTATGTTTATAATTTCAAACATTGCTGATTATTTTGTTAAACTTTATTTTAGAACTTCCACATCTTAGTTCACTGGTCAGGGTAAGGGTACCAGCTCATCATGGATTTCCTGGCATGTGTATTCATTCAGTGAGCATTTGTTAAGTATCTTTTGTAAGACAGGCATTGTAGCAGGCAAAGGGAAATTTTTAAAAAATGAAACAGTTCTTACTCTCAAGGAATTTGCATTCTATTGGGGATAAAACAAAACATTTGCACACAAAAAAGGAGCAAATGCAAATTTTAGCCTTGTTTTCCTTCAGTTGGGGTTGGGACCAATAGGTGTGTGATACTTCTGAAAAGTGAGTTGATTCCTCTTTCCAAGAAGGTCTCTGGACTAAGGAATTACTTCAAAATTAAAGTGAAAATTATAGCCTATAAAAGTTTTTTTTTTAAATAAAATGATTTTTAAAATATTCTGCTTTTCTTTCCTAGGCATTTGATTTTTATCTGCCTTCAATATTTTTTTTTTTTATAAAAAGGAAGCAGTTTTGTTTTCATGTTTTCTTTCTTTCCCACTGGCGCTGGTAACACAAACATATGAGATGGATACATATGCTACTCTCAATAGCCTGGAGCATACATGCTCAACTGGCATCCTCTCTTTGCATGGGAGAGAAAAAGAGAGGTCCAATGCTTTCAATTGAGAGTTTGAAGAAACATCCTGGTGGGAGTACCATGCAATTTGCTTGAGGAGGTGTCATTTTCACATCAGAGGTGCTGGCTAGGGTGAGAAATTATTAAGAATAGTTAAGCCAGTACAAGAAGAAAACAAATGGATGGCTGTTTCTAGGAACAGATTTTCTGTGAGGAAGGATTTTGAGAGAACAGTATAATTTCATGTGGGTGTGAACACACACACATATATGTATATAATAGAGGCAATAATTTATTTTACTAGATGGGTTAAATTATTTGAACAATTTATTAGATAACCATAAGGAATTACTTAAGCTCAATTGCATTAAGATTATTGCTCCCATTAAGATGACCCCTCTTTCCAGAACAAATAGAAATACGGGAATATGGGCATGTGAGTTTTGAGAGCTGGTAGGTAAACTGTCTTTTCATGAGCAGAATACACATATAAACTCCACAAGATACTAGATATCCCTTTGAGTGAAAACAAGGTTTACTGGCTAAAGAGACAGGCAAATAAAGCAATGGTTTTTCATTCAGTATTTTCTCTTTCAGGAAGAAATAGAATATTATCCATTCTGAATAGAGAGATCAGTACAGTGAGACCTTTTCCCTTTGATAAATGTGATTTGGGGGTTGTACTTTGCTATCTAGGCACCACCACTCATATGACATAAAATTGCCTTGCAGCATTTCTTAATTATTCCAAGCATATTGTCTTGATTGTCACATTCTGGAAAGCAGAGAGTGCATAATGTGGCTGCTGATGTTATTGTTATTATTCTTATTATGCCTAAACCTGTGATTTCATCAATGTAGAAAATTCTTTCCACCTGTGTGGATCTCCAACTCTCTTGCACCTGGGACACTGCAAAGTTAAAGCATTTTCCCTGGGTCCCACAGCCAGTATCAGTTAAAAGCAAACCTTTTACTCCAGTCTTTCTGACTCCAGGGCTAGCCCTCTCTCTCCTCCAGCCAGTTCTCTGCTATGCATAGGTTAAACCTTAGATAATTTTTTGAGTGAATTGATACATAAATCGCTATGCTAGTGTGAACTCTGAACTAGATGATTACTTCTCAGTAGCCATCAATTAAAACAGCTAATTAGAGCTGATTATGAAGCTATCATAATAATAGATAGCTTTATATTGTACTTTAAGGTTTGCAAAGTCCTTTACATGTGGTAACTCATTGCTCCTCATATCACCCCTGTCAAGGTAGAGGCTGGTATTATCTTCATTTTATAGGTGAGGAAACAGAAGCCACAACACTTAAGTGATCTGCCCAGGGTCACACTATATGCAAGGGTCTGACATAGGATTTCAGTCCAGGTCTTCACAATTCCAAGTCTTGCACTCTCTCCATTATACTATCTAGCTGTCTTTTTATCTATTAATTCCAATTTTGCATAGGGATAAAGACTAGACCTTTGATTTCCCTGGTGTTGGTTCCTCCCAGGTGAGGAAACATCATCATTCAAGTTAGCACCTTTGTTGACATTTGTATAGTCTTAGAGTGCTGTCAAACTCCAATAGAAAAATCCTGGCTGCCTCCATATTACTTAGAAAGTCATAAATTAGCATGATCTGTATTGCATTGCATTTTTATTTATTTTTTAAAACATTCCCCTGTTATATTTGAATGAAGTCATAGGGCTTCATTCTGAGTTTTGCAAGCTGCTTGAGGAAGAGAGTTTGACACCTCTTCCTTAGAGCACTGAAAGGGTAATAAGTAACTTGCACTGGGACCCAGGGTATGTGTCAAAGGTGTGATCTGAACTCAAGTCTTCCTGGTTTTAAGGCCAACTTACATTGGACAGAAAGTCCAATGTCTATCATTCGTTTTTCAAATAGAGAAAAACATATTTGCCCAACACTATCCCTTTCAGAGGCAAAAGGAAGCATGTCATTCCTAGACCTTTGGTATCCTGCGGTTAGATAATTTTCCTACTGTGTGTACATGTATACACACATATATCTTGCATGTCTATATATCATATAAGATCATTACAAAATAAATAAACCTTAAAGGATTTCAACTTTTACCTATTTCTTTTTTTTTAAACAAATGCTTTATTAACTTCTGTTTTACATCATTCATTTCCGCCAGATTTTGAGTTACAATCATTTCCCCCCCATTATTCCCCTACCCAACCTCCCAGAATAGTAGTCCCACAAGATATCACTTCCTCCAATCTGCTCTATCCCATACCTTCTCCCATACCCCCTTCGACTTTTCCGTTAGAGGAAGGTGAATCTTTGTGTCCCAATGCCTGCACATCTTATCTCCCTATTACAAGCGAAAGAGTATTAATAATAGTATTTATATATATATATTTGAAATATTTAATGTTACGACCTCGAATTTCAGATCCATTTCCTTCCTCCCTTGTCACCCATTCCTTCTTGGGAGATAAGTAATTCAGTATATGTTGTACATGTCTAGCTATGCAAAACATTATCATAGTAGATATATTGTACAAGGCTGCTTATAATTCCCTCCCACTCATCCCACCCCCACCTGGTCCATTCCCTACATGATCCTGTCCCTCTTCTATAGTGGGTACTTCCAACCTCCCCTCACCCCAAGGATGCCCTCCCATCCATCATCCCTCCTCTCATCCCCCTTCCCCTATCCTGCTGCAGGTTGAGATATCCCATTTAGTATGTATGTCATTTTCTCCCTGAACCAAATTCAATGTGAATGTGGTTTTGCCTTTTTAGGCTTCCTTATTCTCCCCCTCCTTTGCAACCACTCCCCCTTGCTTCTTCGACATGGGATAGTTTACCCTAGCCTGTCTCTCCCCATCTCCTCTTGCCACTTTCCTCTCTCACCTCATAATTTCATCCCTTGAGTATTCTCCCTTCCCAACAAATTCAACCTATGCCCTCTATCCATATATAACTGTAACCATATACACACACATTCACATATGTATTCATATGACCACACCCCCTTCTTCCATTATTTTCATAGTGAGAAAGATATCATCAGTCACAGTTATTGCTTTTCCATATAGGAATGTAAATAGTTCAACTTTGATAAGTTCCTTTTGATTTCTTTTCCCTGATTACCTTCTCAGGCATCTCTTCCTTCTTGTGTCTGGATGTCAAATTTTCTATTCAATTCTGGTTTTTTCCTCAAGAATGCTTGAAAGTCCTCTATTCCACTGAATGACCATATTTTCACCTGAAACAAAATACTCAGTTTTGCTGGGTAGGTGACCCTTGGGTTCATTCCCAGTTCTTTTGCCCTCTGGAATATCATATTCCATGCCCTTCGATCCCTCAGTGTAGAAGCTGCCAGGTCCTGGGCTATTCTGATTGTGTTTCCACAATATTGAAATTGTTTCTTCCTGGCTGCTTGTAGTATTTTCTCCTTGATCTGGGGATTCTGGAACCTGGCTATAATATTCCTGGGAGTTTTCTTTTTGGGATCTTTTTCAGGAGGTGATCTGTGGATTCTTTCAACCTCTATTTTGCCCTCTGGATCTAAAACATCAGGGCAGTTTTCCTTGAGAATTTCTTGAAGGGTGATTTCTAGGTTCTTTCCTTGATCATGGCTTTCAGGTAGTCCAATAATTTTTAAATTGTCTCTCCTGGATCTATTCTCCAGGTCAGTGGTTTTTCCCATGAGATATTTCACATTGCCTTCTAATCTTTCATTTGTTTGGATCTGCTTAACAGCATCTTGATTTCTCATAAAGTCATTAGCTTCCATTTGCTCCAGTCTAACTCTGAAGGAATGAATCTCCTCAGTGAACTTTTGAGATTCTTTTTCCATCTGGCAAATTCGACTTTTTAAGGCATTCTTCTCCTCATTGCCCTTTTGGGCCTCCTTTGCCATTTGAGCTAGTCTATTTTTTAAGGTGTTGTTTTCCTCAGTCAGGCTGTTGACCCTCATTTCCTACTTTTCCTGCATCCTTCTCATTTCTCTTCCCAATTTTTCCTCCACTTCTCTTATTTGATTTTTAAAGTCCTTCTTAAGGTCCTCTATGGCCTGCAACCCACTCATGTTTTCCCCTGGGGCTTTTGGAGCAGGACTTCTGACCTCACAGTCTTTTTCCCGTTCTATGCCCCCAAAATAGGAGTCTAGGGTTGCATTTTTCTGTTTCCTTTGCCTTGGCAAGTTGCCACTTAATTGCTTGACTTTTGGGCTTGTTGCCACACTATGGCTTTAAGGCCAGATAGAGGAATTTTCATCCCGAACGTGTGGGGGGCGACTTCCGTTTCTGGCAAGCTGTAAACCCACCCACAACTTACACCCTAGATCACAATCCAGATCCAGGGAGGTTAAAGCAAGTGCGATTACCCCCCAAGACTGATCGCTGGATCTCCCTACAAATTTGCAGGCCAGGAGCTGGCGCTGCCTCTGAAAACTACAAAATGGCATTTGTCCTCAGTGGCTTCTAGCCCCCAGGGGAGGGAGCTGATGCATTCCCCAAATACAGGTCCCAAAGTCCATAGGACACTAACCTCTTACTTTGTCCTAGGCATGTCTATGTTGATAATTCTGGAGTCGCCACAGCTCCTGGTGTTCTGGGGTTCCTCCCGCTGGCTGCTGGCCCTGCTGCCCTGGGGCTAAAACCTCGGCTCACACGGACCTGGGCTCGGCTCGCCTCCTGTGCTCTGCCCGTTGTGCACTGCCAGGTCCCAGACCTCTGCTCTGGTCCTTCCCGCAGGGCTGCTGGGCTGTCCTCAGTGGGAGGTTAGCTTCTCTGTGTAGTTCTGTGGGTGCTGGGGCTCCAGAAGTTGTTCAGAGTCCCCTTTTACATAGTTTGGGGGGAATCTGGGGGCAGAGAGGCTTGGAAGAGCTGTTTCTACTCCGCCATCTTGGCTCCGCCCCCCAACTTTTACCTATTTCATATGAAAATGGGAGGTATAATTAACCATTTAACCAGTCTTTGAAGAATGCATGGGGGTGCAGCTAGGTGGTGCAGTGAGTAGAGCACCGGCCCTGGAGTCAGAAGGACCTGAGTTTGGATCCGGCCTCAGACACTTAATACACACAACCAAAAACCTAGCTGTGTAACCTTGGGCAAGTTACTTAACCCCAATTGCCCTCCAAAAAAAAGCAAAAAAAAAAAAAAAAAGAATCCATCGGAAGTATTGGAAAGTTCGTAATTGTTTACTGCATGTGCATAATTGAAAAATGAAATACATAATAAAAATTAAATGATACCCACGTATAGCAAAACCAAATATACCTCCCATAGATTGGTACAGGAATTTGAAGCAAGTGTATGCAGATGTGAATTGCAAAAATTAATGCTAAGTCATGGCAATAGGACTTTCAGAGCTCTATATTTATCCTAGGAAATCTGACATTTAAAAATTATTTTATTTTTAATTTATGGAATAAAAAAAGCATTTCTATCACATAGTATAATTAAAAAGATGCACATAAAACTGCAAATCTATTGTGTGCCAACTTGCTATTCCTTTTAAATATGTAATACAGAGTAATATCAAATGGTCACAAGCCCAGAAAGAGTTTTTGGAAGAACTTAAAAAGCAGATCAAATATCAAACTGGAAATCTGACATTTCAAAATATATTTTGTGACTTCATTGAATTTAATTTATCATTCTCATCGGGTCCAAGAAATTAAGTTTCTGTTCCCCCTCAAAACTGATTCTGATCAGACATCTTCAGTGGATTAAAAAGGCGGTAGCTCTGGAGTCAGAAGGATCCAGTGTCAGACACTTAACACACACAAAAAAACCTAGCCGTGTGACCTTGGGCAAGTTATTAATCCCAATTGCCCTCCAAAAAGAAAAAAAAAAGTTTGTAGCAAGAAAGGAGGAGGGTGGTAGAGAAAGAGGCTATGGCTGCATGTTAAACTCTCAGGGTCATTTCACAGTCTTATATTAGATCTCCATGCTCCATTTTCTTCTGCTTTTGAGTCTAAAGTCAATATTTCTGCCTGCGGAAAGGAATGTAGAAACCTGAGTTTGTATTAGTGTCATATGAAATGAGAGGCCTTCAATTAAAGCTTTGGTTGGACCACTTACTACCTTGTATGATCCTGTCTCCTTAATTTGGCTATGATTTCCTTGAGAATAAGGCTGTTATTTGTCTATCTTTGTACCCCCAGCACCCAGCACAGTGCCTTGTACATGGTACAGACTTACTAAATATTTTTGATTGTTGATGGATGAAGTGACTTATGGGATGAAGCTTCTCATTCTCAATGCTCACAGGTCATCTCTTCTACAATATATTTATGAAGAAAAAAGTCAATCCTACTAGTCTATAGTTTGTATACTCTGCCTTGTCTTTTATTTTGAAAACACAGACAAAATTTGTCTGTTTCTATTCCCATGATACCTCACTTAGTCTTCACAATTTTTCCAAAAATTACTGACAATGACTGGAGCATTGTACCTGTCAACTCTTTCAGTAACTAGGGATATTGTTATTCAGGGCTGAGTGATTCGAACTCCTTGAGGACAATACGGGACTTTCTGGCTATTTCTTCACTTATTCTGACTTTCATCTTCTCTTAAACAATTTTTATTCCTTCCTTCCCAGTCCACATAAAACTGATTCACAAATGTAATTCTGCCTTCTTTCTGGTATCCATTATCATCACACCAACTACCCAAACACAATTTATAAGACAAGACACCCCATCTCTGTTTGCCTCAGTTTCTCCAAATGTAAAATGGGAATAATAAGAGCATTGATGTCTAAGGGTTATTATAAGATTCAAATGAGATAATATTGTAAAGTACTTAGTACAGGGCTTAGTATATAACAAGTGCTATAGAAATGATGCATATTATTATTCTCTTTCAATGCATTCTCATCTGTAGTGCTCCTGACATAGGATTCTACTACTTTTCATCTTCATTTTGATTGGTGTGGCCTTTTCTATATTTTATATATTAGCAAGTAATTCAGGGAAATGCACCAGGGCTTGAAAAAAACCCAGTAAAAGGTTATACAGTTCTAGTTTTAGAAACAACTATGTCTCTAAAACTTTGTTCTTCAATGTAATAGTGAAATGGGGCTTATAGGCTTATATGCAATATTTTTTAGCTATTCCCTTTCACTTAACAGTTTTCCTTTTTTATTTGTAAGGCTGTTTTTTTCAGATCTTGCCAGAAGGATCCCACATTCAACTCAGATACACTGATTAGACCAAGGTGTAGATGGGTTGGTAAAGCCTTAGAATTCTTAACCACTTTTAGAGCAAACTTGGTCTCATTTTCAGGTGAGGAACCCAAGTGCTGAGAAAGGCATTACTCTATTTGGACTGCAAAGATTTCTCTTACTGGTTCAATATTCTTCACCTAAACTGTAGCCAGTAATGATTCCATCTCCTTGGTTGTCCTGTTTTTTCCCCCGTTTCCCTTTGCCTTTATCACTTTCCCTAAAGATATTTCATTAGATGGTTGTTAAAACTAGATTAATCAAACTACCAGGATGTAATGAGATGTGGTAGTGAGTTTCCTTCTGCCTTTTCCAGTTGAGAATAATAGCTCCAGTCCTTTGCCCCAGTACTCTGATGATATGCCACAGATCTGCCCTGTCATTACTGGCTTCCCCTTTCTCTGTTTCTCAGATCTTTTAAATAAGAAGTATTACATTATGACTACATTTCTGGGATCACTGCATTGGTTTAGTTTACCTTCTTTCCTAGTTGGCCCTGCAAATAATGAAATAAAATACTTTCACTTATCTTCCTTAGTAGTACTAACAGACAATGAAAATTTCTTTGTGAGGTCCACAAGGAAACTGTTTTCCCTCATAGACATTCAGTAGTCTAATGTCAAACCCTAGGGAAGGTACCTAAACATAATAAACAGGGATTAGGCATGGAAGGACATCAAAAAGAAGACACCTGTTTTACCTATAGAAGTGTATCCTATACACTGCCACGATTAATAATGGAAAGTAATAGACCAAGTTGGGGATTTCAGATTTGTTAGAGAGAAGAACAAGCATATAAGAGACTATTCTTGGGGCAGCTAAGAGGCACAGTGATTAGAACACCGGCCCTGGAGTCAGGAGGACCTGATTTTGAATCTGGTCTCAGACACTTGACACACTTATTAGCTGTATGACCTTGGGCAAGTCACTTAACCCTAATTGCCTTGTCTTCTCCCCTCCAAAAAAAGAGACTGTTCTAGGCATTGATAGTACTTGCTGCCTTGTGGAGGGGTACTCATTGGGTTTCACTTCAGTAACAATCCATCCCTTCACTCCTTGAAAGAGAATAATCCTTTCCAGAATCCTAAATACAGGCTCACAGTAGAAGAAAATGTTGCAACACAGATAAGAATACTTCATTCCCACTAACAACGAGAGAGAGAGAGAGAGAGAGAGAGAGAGAGAGAGAGAGAGAGAGAGAGAGAGAGAGAGAGAGAGAGAATTTTGTGATGATTTTCATAGTATACCTAAAAAACCCACATCACTATGAGGATCTGTTAACCTGGGAATAAGACTAAGGAAAGAGAATGTTATTTGTTTACTCTTGCTGCTTCTCACACATAACACACAATCTCACATCTCTAGTCTTCCTGTCCTGTCTTTGACCTTTGGCACTGCTGTCTAAGAAGCCTGGAATGTGCTCCCTCCTTACTTCTCCTTCTTGGAATCCATCTTTATTTTCCTTTAATAAGAGTTTATCTCAAGCCCAGTCTTCTAGTGAGACCTTTCTTGAGTCCTTCCAATTACTAGTAGTTATCATAAAAAGTTGTCATTCTAGTAGCGTCTGACTCTGTGTGATCCCTTTTGGGGTTTTTTTTTGGCAGAGATATTGGAGTCATTTGCCATTTCCTTTTCCAGTTCATTTTACAGATGAAGAAACTGAGGGAAACAAAGTTAAGTGACTTGCTCAGGGTCACACAGCTAATAAGTGTCTAAGGCCAGAGTTGAATTCATGAAAATGAGTTTTCCTGACTCCAGGTCTGGCATTCTACCCACTGCACCACCAAGCTTAGTATCTACTTTGAATACATTTTTATATGTACATGAATGTAATAGAATGTAAACACATTGGGGGAGGGGCTGTTTCATTTTTGTCTTTGAATCTCAGTGTTTGATATAAAGCCTTGTACACAATAAATATCTGTTGATTATTTGAAATTGTAATTGTTTCGTTATTTTCAACCCTGATGGATATGTCTCTGATGACTTGTCTTGTACAATTTTGAGAAGAAAGGGCGATGAAGAATATTTTATTTAATTATTTCTTCCATAATCTATCATTTTTGATTGTCTTCAGTTTACTAGATATACACATACATAGTTGTTTGCATATTTCACTTGGAATGTAAGCTTATTGAAGAGGTAGAGAGGTACAGAGTGGGGTTTTGTTTTGGCTTTTTTTATATCTCTGTCAGTGCTTGGAAAATTATAGGTTCTTAATAAGTGCTTGTTGACTTTACTTGACTTTTGATTTGGTGCAATTTTATCAACTGGTCCAGCTTACATCAATTAATAAACATACTAGATTTTCTCTTGAAAAAAAAAAGTTGTCAAACCATAATGGTTACATGTATCATTGCCTAGTGCTATTCAATTCAAAATGTCATTAAGATTCACCATATAGATTGAAACTATTTTTTCAAAATGATACTTTTAAAATGAAGATTTTTTTCCCTTTCATATTGTTTCAGATTGTCCACATATGGTTAAAACACAACCCAATTTTTTTATATCTACCATCAAAGCCAACTATAAACAAAGCTATATTGCTAAAATAGCTTTGGTGAAACTGATGTTTAATGAAACTGAAAAACTGAAAATCAGTACACTGACAACTTTTAGGTGCCTTCTTTGTAAGATACATCAAAATCTAAACAATTTTGTTTTGATTTAATTATTTCTTAATTAATACTCTTGACTGAGGAAATAAGGAAATTTTTTCTACTAGGCATTACTGAATTAGAAAATTGAAGGAAAAGCACTTAGACCATAATGAAAATGTCATTCTTCTTTATGAAACATTTGACTCTGCTGTGAAGTTTGGAGAAGTTATACTCTGTCTTCCTGGATGAAAGAATTGAAACTGGCAGAACTCATGATACATGAAAAATTCTATGTTATGATTTGGAAAAGACCAGTTACTCCATCCATTTCCTAGTATACATTGGGTTGGTAGGTGATGATTAATTTTTAAAGGATTTAAAATACTCAGCCCTCTTTACTTTGCCCTTCTGAAACTTCCATAGCATGAGGTAGGGGTAATTTCTGCTATTGGAAGAGTTAGACATAAGAAAGCTTTTCAGAGCACAGCATTCAGACAGGATTCCCATGAATTGGATGCTTAGGCTTTTAATTCCTTTAACATTAACTAGAGCTCTTATAACAATTAAAATTTGTCAACATGTTTTTGTCAACATTGAATTAGGCAATTGAACTGAAAAATAATTTTCAATCCATGAATCAAAATTATTTGAAATGCTCTTACTGCACAGTAAAATTCTTTAACTGAACAATTCGGGGCACATCCATGTGTAAAAAAAAATCCATTAGTCTTTTTCATATTTGTTAATATCATGGGATATAGAATAACAACAGATTTTTGTTTAGTACATTTTGTACATTTTCTCATTGGAGCCTCTTTGCTACCCTGTGAGGTAGATATTCCAAGTATTATTTCCTTCAATTTGCAGATGAGGAAACTGTCAGTCACAGGGATGAAGTGACTTACAGATGTTGACACAGTTTGTGTTAGAGGTAGAGTTTGAATACAGGACTTTCTGATGCTAAGTTCAGAATGCTATCCAATCTACCGTACTACCTCATCTAGTTGACACTCAAATTTTGTGTTAGTGATCCCTCCATCCATCATCCATCCATCCATCCATCCATCCATCCATCCATCCATCTCTCTCTCTCTCTCTCTCTACATCTCCCTTCCTTCTCTCTCTCTCTCTCTCTCTCTCTCTCTCTCTCTCTCTCTCACACACACACACACACACACACACACACACACACACACAAACATCTATCTTTTGTATAATTTTTATTCTTGTATTTTTTCAGTCTGGATATAATTTCATAAATGTAGGGGGCTCTCTGTGAAGAAATTCCTTGTTGTAGGTCAGCAATTCTTCCACAATTTATGTTCTCAGAGGATTGTCTGGGACACTGAGAGGTTAAGCTATTTGACTATAGTCACACAGCTAGAATGTGTCAGAGAAAGTATTTGAATTCGGGTCTTTCTGTTGTGACTGGCTCTCTATCTACTATGTTACATTGACATTAGTACTGGTAATTAGCAAAGATGATTAAGTAGACAATAATTTTGTTTATGAAAAGAGCTTTTGTAATACTTGTGTCATAGAAATATATTAAACTAGATATGTGATTTAGGATAGATACCATACATTTCATTTGTAAGAGGGAGAGGTATTTATTAAAAAACAAAACAAAACAAAACAAATTTTAACTAAAATTGAAAATGCACTGATTCATTCTTCTAACAATTTTAGAATTTATTTTTTGATAGCATAATAGATAATTTTATGTTCTATTGCTATTTATTAGTATGAAACAGGATCAATAGTTCAAGAAAATATAGTAAAAATTATGAGTAGAGAAAAAATGTACCTGCATATCCTATACCAAAAATGATGATTAGTCCAGTGGACTCAGCATTCAGCCCAATGTCTTACATGTCCTAGGAAATTAATTGAATAAGAAAAAGAAATTTTCTCCATAATCTCTCCTGTGGCAATCTCATTCACTTCCATAGTTTCCATAATCAATATACTATTCGGACTCAAAATCTTGGGTTCTCCTTCTCCCTTCAGATCCTGTCAGATGTAAAGACCTGTGATTTCCTTTCCATTATAATTTACACCCATTCCTTCTATTGCATGTACTTCTCACCATCTTAGTTCTGGTTCTCATTATATATCACCTGGAATGTCCTAATATTCTTTTAGCTAATCTTCCTGCCTTGTTTTTATCCTGTTCAATCCATCCTTCATATTACTTCTAAAGTAATCTCAAAAATGTTAAAAAAAAAAACACCTTCATTGGCTACTTAAATAAAATACAAACTGAGCTTGGCTTTCAAGCCTCTATATGATCTTGCTTAAATCCTCTTTGCCAATCTTATTTCCTATCTCCCTTGTGCTCTATACATTTGTTCCAAACTGGACTGGTCATATTTTAGAATCTTATCGATGGAAGGAACTTGAGAATGTACCTATACTTTATCTAGTTTTCTATGGCTTTGTAAAGAGATCACCAACTCCCATACATATGTAAGGATTTACAAATGCAATTGTTGGTAACAAGAGAGTAATAGGCAAAATTCTCTTCCTTCTCTAGAGGACCCACTTTCCTCCCTTCCTGGCCCCTCCTGCCCAACTAGACCCCATGGCTTGAGCCTCCTATATTATAAATAGGAGGATTTGAGCCTTCTATAGAGGAAGCATTTGGACGTGTACCATACAAATAAGTCATAAAAATGGAAAGCAGGGAGAGGATTCAGGGAAGATGGCCGAGTAGGTCAGAGAATTCCAAGCTCTCAAGATTTTCCCCCACAAAAGAGTTAAAATAGCACCTTAGGGCAAACAAAATGTATGTTGTAGATAAATAAGAATGGGGAACAACTGGGGTCTTCCTGGGACGATTTGAGAAGGTTGGAAGAAAAATTCCAGGATCAAGTTTGGTCCCTGTGAAGAGTAAACACTGCCAGGCTAGGTTCCCTTTTAACAGCAAGTGGCAAGCCTCCTAAAAAACAAAGGGTAAGCCTTGAGGTTAGTTGGTTTGAGAGGCTACCTTTGCCCCTGCCACAGGAACTTTTACTGCACCAACCCTCCCCCATGAGGGGAGTTGGGCATCTGAGTTCGGAAAGATCCAGGGGACCTCTGCTGACAAGGAATTCCAGACCCAGCTGTGCTGTGAAGAGCAGCAGGGACCAGAAGGAACCAGTATGGGTAAGTGCAGAAGCAGTGGGGCAGAAAACCCCTGACTGTGGGCACTTACAGGAGGTTGGAGGTTTGACTTTGGTCTTAGGCTAGAGAGGAGAGCTGAAAATCTGGGACCAGAGGCACCATTTCCCATACCACAGGGCTAGAGGTGATTACAAATAATTAAGCTACTACCACAAAAAATGTACAGGCAAAGGAGAAAGAATCCAAACATAGAAAACTATTATGGGATTAAGAAAGACTGGGGGTCATCTTCAGAGGAGGATACTGAAATAAAGAAACACCCAAAGAGTAATGTCAAATGGTAACCTCTTCAGAAATAATTCATAGAAGATCTTAAAAAAGACTTTAAAAATCAAATGACAGAGATGGAGGAAAAAATTAAAAAAGAAAATAAGAATAATAAAAAAAAACAAGAAGGGTATGAAAGGAAAGTTAGCCAATTGGAAAAGGAAATTGAGAATCTTAAGGAAGAAAATGACACCTTGAAAACTAGAATTGCACTAAGTGAAGCCAGTAAAATTATAAAAGATCAAGAAACAATTAAACAAAATAGAAATAATGAAAAAAAAATAGAAGAGAAAGTGAAACAAGGAAAATGACAGATTTGGAGAATAGATCAAGAAGAGAAAATATAACAATAATAGGACTAACTAAAAGTTAATGATCAAAAAAGCATCTTGATATAATATTACAAGAAGCAATTAAAGAAAATTGTCTGGAAGCATTAGAATAAGGGGGGGAGTAGGAATAGAAAAAATCCATCAATCATCACTTAAAAGAGATCCCATAAAGAAAACTCATAGGTATACCATAGTCAAATTTAGACACCCCCAGCTCAAGGAAAAATATTAAAAGCATCAAGATTAAAACAATTTAAAGGAATGCCTTAAAAAGCCAAATTTGCCAGATGGAAAAAGAATCTCAAAAGCTCACTGAGGAGAATCTTTCCTTTGGATTTAGAATGGACCAAAGGGAAGTTAGTGACTTTTTCAGAAATCAAGATGCTGTTAAACAGATCCAAACAAATGAAAGAATAGAGGCAATATGAAATCTCATGGGAAAAACAACTGACCTGGAAAATAGATCCAGGAGAGATAATTTAAAAATTATTGGACTACCTGAAAGCCATGATCAAAGAAAGAACCTAGAATTCATCCTCCAAAAATTTTTCTAGGAACACTGCCCTGATGTTTTAGAACTAGAAGGCAAAATAGAGGTTGAAAGAATCCACCGATCACCTCCTGAAAAAGATCTCAAAAAGAAAACTCCTAGGAATATTATAGCCAGTTTCCAGAATTCCCAGATCAAGGAGAGAATATTACAAGCAGCCAGGAAAAAACAATTTGAATACTGTGGAAACACAATTAGGATAACACAGGATCTGGCAGCTTCTATACTGAGGGACCAAAGGGCCTGGAATATGATACTCTGGAGGTCAAAGGAGCTGGGATTAAGACCAAGAATCATCTACCCAGCAAAACTGAGTATTATGTTTCAGGGGAAAATATGGTCATTCAGTGGATTAGAGGGCTTTCAAGTATTCTTGAAGAAAAAAAAAAGTTGAATAGAAAATTTGACATTCAGATACAAGAAGAAAGAGAAGCATGACAAGGTAAATAGGGAAAAGAAATCATAAGGAACTTATCAAAGCTGAGCTATTCATTCCTACATGGAAAAATGATAATTGTAACTGATGAAACTTTTATGAAAAGAGTTGAAGGGAATATATATATATATATATATATATATATATATAGAGAGAGAGAGAGAGAGAGAGAGAGAGAGATTGATAGATAGTCCTTATCAGAGGGTATATAGGTGTAAGAATACATATGTGAATGTGTGTATATATATATATATATATATATATATATATATGTTTACAGGTATACATAGATAGAGGGCACAAGACCAATTCAATAGGAAGGGACGATACTTAAAAAGTGAAATCAAGAGGTGAGAGAGTAATATAATGAGAGGAGATGGGGAGAGACAGAATGGGGCAAACTATCTCATATAGAAGAGGCAAGGGAGAATGGGTACAAGGGAGGGAAAGAACAGGAAGGCATAAGGGAATGGGTCAACCTTATAATCATTGAATTTGGCTCAGGGAAGGAATAACATACACAGGAAATAGGGTATCTCACCCTACAGGAGAGTAGGGGCAAGAGGATGAGAGGGGGGATGATGAAAGGAAGGGCAGGCTGGGTATCGAGGAAGTAGGAAGCACACACTTTTGAAAAGGGGCAGGATCAAAGTAGAGAATAGAACAAGTGGGAGGTGGGATAGGAGGGAGGGAAATATAATAAATTCTACAATATATCTACTATGCTAATATTTTACATTAGCTACATGTACAAGCTATATCGAATTGCTTATCTTCCCAGTAAGGGTGGGTGACAAGGGAGAAAGGGAATGAATTTGGAATTCAAAGTTTTAAAACCAAATGTTCATATACATATATATACACACGTACATATATATATATACATATACACACATACATACATACATACATATATATATATATATATACTGTTATTAATACTATTTTACATGTAATAGGGAAATAAGAGGGGGGATATTCTGGGGGACTGCTATTTTAGTTAGGTGGATAGGGGAAAAGCAGGGAGAAAATTTATAACACAAAAACTGGTGGAAATGAATGAAGTAAAACAGAAGTTAATAAAGCATTTGAAAAAGAAAATTAAAACAATTTAAATATGATGGTGCCATGATTAGAATTACACAAGGCCTAGCAGCAGAGACATTGAAGGACTACAGAACTTGAAACATAGAATATCAAAGAGCAAAAGAGCTAGGACTCCAGCCAAAATCATCATACCCTACAAAGTTAAGCATTATCCTGAAGGAAAAAATGTACATTTGATAAACTCTCAGACTTTTGAGACTTTGTTAAAAAAAATCCTGAACTTACTAGAAGATTCAACATACAAGAACCAAGAGAAATATAAGGTGCATAACAAAGACTGATTATAAGGGATCCATAAGGACAGATTGTTTACTTTTTAAATATGTAAAACATAAATTGTATGTCTAATATTCTTATCAATAGTTGGGTAGTTCATAAGAAAGATTGGGGTAAAACTTTGTATGATATGAATTTGAAAAGTAAAACCATTTAGGAATATCTTAAAAAAGTAATTATTTTCTACAAATGAGGTGCAGGATGAAGAATTGATACAGAAGAGTTAGATACAGAGGAGGGCTGGTAGTTCTGGTAATACTTTCACCAGGAATGGGTTTAAAAGGGAATTATATATATATATGTATATATATATATATATATGTATGTATACACACACATATATTTAGAAGAGTATAAAAGTCTTCTAAATTCAGAAGAAATAAAATAGTAGGGCATAGGAAAGGAGGAGAGAGGACAAGGGAAGGATCTTTAAAGGGGGGGGTGAGGGAATAAGAAAAATGGGGGTATAGAAAGGTATTTAGATTTATAAGAATGGGAGGACAGTGGAGGGATTTCTGGAGGGGATAGGCAAGTCATAGAAGGGTAAAGTAGTGGGTAGAAGGAAACTAGAAGAAACAGGAGGGATAGGAAACAAGATATGGATATACATAAAACCAAAAATCAAGAATAGAATAGATTTGGGAAAGTATATGTCTGTATATGTATATGTATATATGTATGTGTGTATATATATATATATATATATATATATATATATATATATATATATATATATATATATATATATATATATATATATAGCTATAGAGAAACATATCTAAACTTTTTTGTGGCCTTCTGGGGGTGATATTGGGGAGAGGGAAAAAAGAACAAAGTAAAAAAGTGCATAGCAGAGAATAAAAGAAAACTCACAAGGAAGCAAAGATTGACAATTCTCAACACAATGAGTATTATTTATCATATAGGCTTTTTTGAAATGGAAATTTGTTGTTATATATTTTGAATCTTCTCTCATGTTTGCTATACACACAGCATGCTTTTTTTTTCTTTCCTAATTTTGTAGTTAGTTCCAATATTTAAGTTCATGATATATTTTTGTTTCTTTTCTCTATTCTGTATTTGTGTTTGGCATTTGAGTCTAAAATCAAATTTTGAAAAAAAAAAGAAAAATGTAAAACAAATCTCTTGCTCTCTTCTGACTGTAGTCACTTGTCTCTCATCTAATTGTGGGATTCTATGTAGAATCCTGTTCTCCCTTCAAGAAGCACACTTGGGAAATTCGACCCCCTTTGGGCAGAAAATTGGATCCCTAAACTATTGAACTTGGGGTGACTCCTCAGGAACCCCACCCAAAAAAACTGATGTTGATTTAGAAATCTCTTACCTTTAGAAGGTTAAATTCTGAACTGTGGATGCCCAGGAATTCTTCCTTACTTTATTTAAGAAGCATGAATTTGAGAACAGCATTACATAAAAATTTCTCTGACAGGTGACATAGGCTAGCATAGGGGTAGGGAACCTATCCTTGCAACCTATATATGTTTCTCTAGGATATTCCGACATTGTCCTTATTTCTACAAAATTTTCAGCCAGTAAATTCATAGGTCTTTGACACAGAAAAGGAAAAAGAAAGGCAGAAGGCAACTAACAACTTGAGGTGTAGGAACTTTCCTCTCAGGGCAAGTACATACAGCTTGCCAAATATTTCTGGCAAAAAGTGGTGATTAATGGCTTCAAGAAGGACCAAGGGAGGGATACCATATTACCACCTACTGCAGTGTTAGGTTCCATCCAAAAGAAAGATGGAAGGAAAAAGACAACATGACCCTGAGTCTTCCATTTGTCAGTGAAAGGAATGATAGGTGCCCATTCTACCAGGAGCCTTAGCCAGTTACTTCATCTCAGGGGCAGCTTGAGAAGTCCTTCCTCTAAGAGGGGCCAGGAGGTGGTGCCAAACAAACCTCTAATCACTAGGACCTAATCAAGAAAAGTCTTTTGTCCTCTCAAAAGGTATTTCTAGCAGTGGTTCTTAACTTGAGGTTCATAATTTTGTAAAAAATAATTCAATAACTATGTTTTAATAATCCAATGTATTTTATATATTTAAAAACATTATTATGAGAAGAGATCTATAAGCATCACCAGATTGTCAAAAGAATCTGTAAAACACACACACACACACACACACACACACACACAGACGATGAAGAAACCCTGCTATATAGGAAGGTGAAATAGAAAGTCCATAAAAAAGGTCAAGTCCTTGTAGGGGCGGGGTCTGAGGGTCACGCAGGGTCTGAGGGTCACGCCGAACAAGCTTAGGCAAAGACCTTTTATGGTAAAGAGTTTGATTGATCTTGGGGATTGGTCAGAAGGGCACTTCCGTGTTCAGGGGAGATATAAGGGGCGGCTGGGAGGAAGAAGGGGAAGATGTAGCTGCTGCAATAAAGTGTGCTTCACCTGCTTGACTCCGGTGTTCCGTCTGGTGATTTCCTGCCCCAGGAGAAAGGGAGGGGCGGGCCGGTGACGACCGAAGACCCTTGGATGGGTGAGTAGAGGTCCCGCGCGTAGAGCGGCGTAGGCTAGAGACTGGGCGTTACAGAATGGCGCCCGAACAGGGACTTCTGGGACTCTCAGGGGTTTCTGCCCTGGTCTCCTGTCGCCTTTCGCGGCGAGACTAGCCCGTTGACGGGCGGACCAGTCGGCTCTCTGCCTTCTGTGAAGGCAGAGAAGGGTGTGGAAATGGGAGGCGCAAAGAGTCTCCCTCTCTTTGGGCCGGAGGATGAGCGGGTGATAGCACTCCAGTTAAAAGGGTTGTTAGCAGAAAAGGGGCTTTCGATTTCCCAGGGAAGGGCTGAGGACTTTATTCGCAAGCTACTTAGGGTTTGCCCTTGGATGAGACATTCGGGAATAATAATGGATCGCATCCCGATTGTCAGACATCAGATGGCTGCTTATGAAAATACAAATCCGGGGTTTTTGGACCCCCAAGATTTTGGCATCTTTAAAACCCTTGAGGCGATCCTTACCCCCACCGCTATTCCTTTGTCTCTCACGACGGCCACGCAGACTGAGCCTGAAGCGAAGGGGGCAGAAGGCG
Source organism: Gymnobelideus leadbeateri (assembly GCA_011680675.1). Lineage (NCBI taxonomy): Eukaryota > Metazoa > Chordata > Mammalia > Diprotodontia > Petauridae > Gymnobelideus > Gymnobelideus leadbeateri. The sequence goes on along the minus strand of WOXC01009349.1, from coordinate 77,952 downwards.
GAGACAAAGGGGCCCAGGGCCCCCGAGGATTACGGTCCCGGAGGGAGGTGGTGGTGCAGATAGAGGAGGAAAGCGGGGGAAACGGGGAGGATGGAAGGAGAAAAGAGGGAAGTAACCCCGAGATGCCAGATTATAAAAATTTTAAAGGTGCAGACTCCCGAGGAGGGGAGATGACTTTTAAAGAAGGAGGTTCATCCTCTGCAAGAGAGTCCTATAATGCCCCGGCCTCTGCGGGGGAAGGGAACAGTAGGGTAAGAGGAAGTGGGCACGCCCTAGAACCCTCCGAAGAGAGAAGCGGATGTCAAGTGCAGGCACTCACTGAAAAAGACAGGGTGATTATTAGAAGCCATCATGACACGGAGCTCTCTGTCTACGGCCACCCCCCCCCCTAACTAATGAGGGCCGCTGGTGATGGGACCCTTCTTTTACCACCTTTGACATGGGTCTCAGAGGATCCTGTGTGGGTAGACCAGTGGCCCCTAACAAAAGATAAGTTACAGGCTTTGCAACAAATTGTTTCTGAGTTGAGCAGGGAAGGGAAAATTGAACCTTCGTTTAGTCCCTATAATTCACCCGTGTTCGTTATTAAGAAACGCTCGGGAAAGTGGAGGATGTTGATGGATTTGCGGGCAATAAATGCTAACCTGCTTCCTATGGGTAAAATGCAACCGGGACTCCCTTCCCCCTCAGCAATTCCTGAAGGTTTGAAATTGGCAGTTCTATTCCATTCCCTTACACCCGGAGGATAGAGCCAAGTTTGCCTTTTCAGTCCCGTCAGTAAACCTGGCGTGCCCCTATCAACGTTTTCAGTTTGTGGTGCTCCCTCAGGGTATGGTTAAGAGCCCCACTTTGTGTCAATATTATGTAGCCGCTGTGCTCAGTCCCTTGAGACAGCTCTAATCCCCCCACCAGCCCTAAGAGCTGAGTGTTAAAATGTTTTTCTTTCAGATTCTGTTGGGCTGCTTGATAGGATGGAAGACACAGAGATGCTCGTCCCCGGGGCTGTAGATGATGACCACTGGCGACCTGCAGACGAAGGGACTCGCCCACACGAACGCCGCGGCCATCTTTCTGCAAGAGATGAACTTAGAAGATGGCGCAAGAGGGCCTCGATACGTTTTCTTCGGGCCCTTCGCATTACTGTTAATCTACACCTTTTGTTTTGGCCCATAGATCCCGCTCAAGCAAGCCAGATTCCTCAGCGGTGGGGCCTATTACGAGCCTTACCCACCCCGCGTCCGGTTACGTCCTCCTCCCATGTGTTTCCTAGCCTTTTTGTTAAGAATTCTTCTTTGGGTTTGCCCACTCTTTCTTCGGCTCCCCTCGCCACTGTTCCAGCCGCTGATGTGGTCTGGAATTTGGGAGATGCCGGTGTTCTTTGTTTTATTTTGCTCCCTACTAATTCTTGTATGCCCGCCGAGCGGAGTTTGCCCTGTCTTGGATTGTATCAACAGCAGGCGTTCCCAGGTTTTGGAGTCCCAAATTGGAATGTGACTGTGCCCCGTAATAGCTTGTTGGCCTCGGCTCGAAGGCATTTGTGTGACCTCATACCCATACCTCAACGACTCAGCCCCGGCAGCTCTTGCTAGAAATCTTTCTAATTATATTAAGGGCACGTGGAATGCAGGTTTTGATAAGGCTTTAATTGAACTTAGGGCCACCTACCGACGCCTTAATAACACCCATGTTTCTATTCCTCCGTTGGGAGGGATGGAGACAGTGTCTGATTGGTGGAGGTCCTTCCTCGATTGGTGGCGTCGCCCTTGGTCTATGGGGATCGTTGCTGTGGTGGGTGTCGTGGTCCTGGTCATGGTTGTTGCGGTCTCAGCCCTGGTTTGTAAGAGGGTTTGTGCCAGCTTATGCAGCTGTCCCGGTTGGGATACAGAGCCGTATCGGCTCAAGCAGCAGGTGAGACCCAGAACCTTTGGCTCTCCCAGTGGGGAGACAGATTGGGGGCCACCGTGGTGCCCGGGGATAAGACGCACCCCTCCGATGACAGGCAACCTCTCTTAGAGACTGCCGCCTAAGACAGGACCTGAGGGCGCTGGGTTCCCAAGACGGGTAAGGACAGATCTCTTGGAGTTGACCTAAGCCAGGAGGCTGCGCTCCCCAGAAATTCCAGGGCCAAATCTCCCTGCTTGCACCCATCGAGTCCAGAGACGCCATGATAGGCCCATGTACCCCCATGCACTTGAGTCCCGTAGATAGAGGGATGTTTGCCAATTAATTTTAAAAGGGGTGAGTTGTAGGGGCGGGGTCTGAGGGTCACTCAGGGTCTGAGGGTCACGCCGAACAAGCTTAGGCAAAGACCTTTTATGGTAAAGAGTTTGATTGATCTTGGGGATTGGTCAGAAGGGCACTTCCGTGTTCAGGGGAGATATAAGGGGCGGCTGGGAGGAAGAAGGGGAAGATGTAGCTGCTGCAATAAAGTGTGCTTCACCTGCTTGACTCCGGTGTTCCGTCTGGTGATTTCCTGCCCCAGGAGAAAGGGAGGGGCGGGCCGGTGACGACCGAAGACCCTTGGATGGGTGAGTAGAGGTCCCGCGCGTAGAGCGGCGTAGGCTAGAGACTGGGCGTACAAAGTCCTTTGAAGTGACCAGGTGAAGTGAAGAAGAGAACTAGGAGATAACTGTAGAGAAAAACCCAGGGCAGTGGGTGTTTCCAAGAATGGGACTTATAACAGTGCTAAATGTGGTAGAGAGGTCATTTACGATAAAGACTGAGAAAAAGCCTTTGGAATTCAGCAATTAAAAAGCCTTTGGAAATCAAACCACATCGTGCCTTCTTTGCATATGGTTTTCTTTGAGGGAATGTGTTTTGACCAATACTATAGGTAGGTAATATGATCTGAAGGAGTGTATTAGTGTGTGCTTGAAACATTTTTTCTTATCAATTGGTTAAGTTTTTGCATGAAAAGCATGCCTGTTTGTAGTGCTCGAAGCCCCCATGATCACTATAAATATACCAGCATAGTGCTCAATCACAAAATATAACAGACTCTCCATATATAAGAGAGAAGCAAAACATTTATTCAGACACCAGAAAATCGAATCCCAAAATCAGTAATCTGATTCCATCATAGCAGCAAAGAACTTAATAAGCCACAACAGCACAGAGAGTCATACCATCCTTTATCCTTCCCACAAACACCAACACAAGACCACAATTTTATTTACTCACAAGCCTATCTGTCTCCCTAAGAAGTATGCTCTCCTCCCAACTGTCTAGCTGACTTTGACTCCCAGCTTCCTCTGGATTCTGCTCCACCATTCAGCAAACTTCTCCCACCAGAGGTTCCATGTAATTACATTCAGTCTATTAGGGGACAGAGTATATTTTCAATATATTTTCAAGTATATTTTCAAAGATGGTCTTCAAATTCTCTTATGCTTATTAAGGGGGTGGGAAAGATCTTCTAATTCCCATTAGCATTACACTTCTCCAGTATTTTTTAAAATTAAAATGATTATAATTATTTATGACAAACTTAATATTAACATGAATAAAAGACTCTCGAAAGGATATCAACAAGTAGAGATGATTGGGTAATGGTTTTGGGCAAGAAGGACTGTATGTGAAAATGCAGAGAAATAGCATAGGGTGTTGAATAAAACTGGGAACAGTTAATAGCCCAGTTTTACTGGAATATTGCCTGTATGAAAGGAAATAAAGTAAAATAAGGCCATAACATAGGCTGTAGAATAAAACTGGAAATAGCTAATAGCCCAGTTTGCCTGGAATATTGTGTGTATGAAAGGGAATAAAGTAAAATAAGGCTGGAAATGTTGCAGTCAAATTATTAAGATTTTTCCTCTCTGCAAATAGCTGTGAGATTATTGACACATTGCTTATATAATCTGGACCTCAGTTTCCTTATCTGTCAAGTGATAGAATTAGACTTGATGACCCATAAAGTTTTTTATAGCTCTCATGTTCTGATGGGTCATAAATGGTTCAAATGTAATTAGCTAAGAAGACATAAATAACATCTATAGAAAAGCCAGGTTTTCCAAGAACATAGAAAAAGTCATTCTCTATCCCTACTCAGTAGACCATCCATTTGGTCTGTAGTTTGAGGACAAATTGAGGCATATTCAGTATTCCTCAGGGACATGACAGCCCTCTTGATTCAGTGTTTTTTTTTCCTTGTCAATCAGGGTACTAGTGTCAACATGTGGAAAGTCTTAAATGAAGCTTCTTTCATGGGTGATTTTCCAAGGTCTGAAACATTAATCTCATTTATACTGAATCATTTTCCCTTGAGTACCCTCCTTCTCTAGCAGTAGTCTAAGCACAAACAAATATTTACTGCCATAGAATTAAATATCAAATTGAACCCAAGAACATAAGCCAAATTGAGAATTTTCAAGTTTCCTTTTCATTTCCAGGTATAATTATAATTAATTTGCCATTTGTATTTAAAAGTGACATTCTTGGGGCGGCTGGGTGGTGCAGTGAGTAGAGCATGGGCCCTGGAGTCAGAAGGACCTGAGTTCGGATCTGACCTCAGACATTTAACATACACAAACAAAAACCTAGCCTGTGACCTTGGGCAAGTTACTCAATTGCCCTCCAAAAAGAAAAAAAAAGTGACGTTCTGCAATTATCTGTGTATAATATAGATTTAAAGATACCTCAGCAAAACTACTTTCTGTTTTGTTTAACTTGGTGAAGATATAGGCATTTCTCTACTCATATCATCCCATCCAAACTTTGTTACCTTGTGAAATTCTTGTTTATCTTTTTCTCATAAAAATTCCATAGATAATAACCTTCCTGAAAAATACTGAATAATTTCTTCTTACTTAGTATCACAGGAATCCATGGGACTATCAGGCTGTCCATCTATTGTCTATCATTTTTTATACCTGTGCAGAAACCTTCTTTTCTATCCATAACTGTTTTCTTTTTGGGGGGGGGAGGTTTTTTTTTTCTTCTTTTTGGCTATTGGGATTAACTGACTTGCCCAAGGTCACACAGCTAGTTTTTTTTTTTTTTTTAAAGCAATTGGGGTTAAGTAACTTGCTCAAGGTTACAGGGCCAGTCATTATTTGTGTGTGGGTGCTCATTTCCTGAGGCCGGATTTGATCTCGAGTCATCCCAACTCTGAGGCCAGCGCTCTTACTCAGTGTGCCACCTAGCCGACCCACACAGCTAGTTTTTGTGTTAAGTGTCTGAGGCCAAATTTGAACTCAGGTCCTCCTGACTCCAGGGCCAGTGCTCTATTCACTGCACCACCTAGCTGCCCCAATAACTCTTTTCAATAGTTTAGTTTATGTCACTCTACATGGAATTTGTGGTTGATAACATACTGTAGTCTACTTATGACCAGTATGTATCTTTCTGCTGCCTTTTGGATTATTTGTAATTTTAAATATTTTGAGATGTCATACAGTGATTCTTAGACATACAGTAACATAGTATTGGCATTAATCAGATACATTTTGTGCCATCAAACCCTATCTCCCCCCAAAGAAAATCAATAAGAGAAAATTGAAACCACCATGCAGTTTCCCAACTATAATCCAATCCAATCTCCCTGTGCTACTCAATTTCTTAGATCTGGGCCCATTTTTTTTTATCACTTAATACAGTTGAATATCCCAGTTTAGACAATATAATTTTTTTTTTGTCCACTTTGTTTGTCCTTTGTAGATATTTGGATCCTATCTTTTATAATTCTATTAATTTCATTGAAGAGGCTTTGTAGTACTATGGGGTTCCATGAAATTCTAACAATATTATTTGTTATCAGAAGAATTTGGTGATCAGTCCTCTTTTTTTTTTTTTTTGAGGGACTTGATGCAAGACATCTACAGTGACATTAGTGGAAAAAAAAATATATCTCACTGTTTAATGCTTCACTTAGAAGATTGTTGAAGTAAAGTCTGACAACTTGGCTCAACAATAATACCTAGATAATCTAAGCACTGGGGATACAAAAATGAAAAAAAAATATACAATTGTCACCTTCAAGGAGCTTATAATTAGGAGGAGGTATATGACATATATACATGGACTGAAGTGATATATAACATTTATTAAAGGGACTGAGAAGAGAGTGGATGGTGAGTGGAGGCAGTGAGTATAGATTATTTTAATTCTAAAGTTAATAGTGAAAGGGAAGAGTATGAACTTAAAGGCAGGACACAGTCAAGGACAGTTTTTTTTTTTTTTGAGTATGAGAAATTTGTAGGAAATGTGGAAGGAATCAGTAGAAAAGAAAAGATTGAAGGTTGTATAAGACTTGTGTTAACAGACTGAAGTTGAATTAGATCATAATGAATGACGAATGGGTAAGTTCCTGATGGGGACAAAATAAAATGGAATAGCAGACCCAAACACTAATTACATTCAGGCTTCAAATGCAGTGTCTCTGGCATGCTTAAACTGTATAAACTAGACTCATTCTTTTGTAATTTATAGAAGATAAGACTTCAGAGTGAATAGAAAAATAAGAAACAGTATCTTCTCTTAAAAAGGGGTAAGCAACAATACAGTATATTCTATAAGTCTATTTTTTTGCATAAAAACTGTTTTCTTAACTCAGGTTTTGACTTGCAGGTAGAGTTGAGCATTCCATTTTGATTAACATAGAGATTTTGTCGTCTGTGTGGGAGATATATCTTCTAAAGAGAATCGATAAGGTTGCATTTTGTTTTTTGTCAGATGAGTTCCTAACATCAGTAAATGGTGAACATAACCAGATCTTATATTCTTAGTTATTGTTGTTAATGTCAAAGTGTGGTCCTCTTCAGAGACTGGTTATTCTTTCTCATGTTTTCATCAAGGTTACTCCTTTATGTATGCATATACTTTTTTCATCAAAATTTTATAGAGAGAAGTAAGTATACAACTCAATAAAGCTGCTAATGTCTTCTTGGTTATTTTCGTAGTGGTGGTAAAAAGCACTGTCTGTGATCTTTTCCTATTCTTTTCCACCTATCTTTAACTATCTTGAGAAAAGTCCATTAGTGTTTCAAAAATTATATTATCTCCAGCATTAAATTCTTCTGTAGGCATTTGGTCAGGCCCAGCCTCTTCTGATATTATCTTCCTAAAAGGTTTTTTTTTTGTTTGTTTTTTGTTTTTTTACACTTCTTATAGTATATCAGGCACAAAGACAAAAACATTGAAATGTGGTGATTGTTAATGTGTATATAAAGCTTTAAAAATCCAAGAAGATGTATCTTTTTAATTTCTTTTGTTTTTCTCCTTAAGATTTAATGGTATTTAGCTTAGCTTGATCTCACACCAAATCCTTTGCTGACTGGGTTCCATTTCAATTTCTCCCTATTTTATTTGCTAGACTCTTTGTAGCAATTTACAAATGATATTGCCCTTGACGGCTTTATTTGCTGACTAAAAGAGAGCACCCAGACTCTTGGTGCTCTCTAGTTGTGGCAACTTGTTTTTTTTGGGTGGATGAACTAATATATGCAGGAATGGTGATAGTCATTATCTTTGCTTCTTCCTATTCTTCATGTTTTAGCATGGACAATTAATTAAAATAGGTTAGAATGAAGTCTGCAAGTTTATCTTTTTTCATTTTTCGTATTTACTTTCATCTTTACTCTTATCTGCCAACAATCTGAATGCATACAGGTATTTTAATGTTTATGGAAGGTGCATATGATCTACAACACCTTTGGAACCTTTTCTCTGAGTACCAATGTCCCCATTATTTATCCATCTTTGATAGAAACACCCCTTGGGATGTTCCTCTGTTGTCTCTCATTCTTGCTACTTGACTAGAGTTGACCCTTATTTTGTCGTCTGTCCTAAATAATGTCATTTATACCATTTCTATCTGTTACTCCTGGTAAAATAGAGGTCTGCATTTATGACCACTATAACTATAGATGAAAAAATTATGGACATGCAAATAGCACTCTCAGTTTTGCAAAACACTTTGCATGTGTCTGTAGCACTGGTAACTCATAACATGTCTGTAGGCATTATTTTTCTGCTTTAGAGGTGAGGAAAAGGAGGCTTGAGACATTAGATGACTTGCCCAAGTCAACTTACACAGCTAGTATTAGAAGTGGAATTTGAGCTTAAGTCTTCCTGGGTTCATGTCCAGTGTTCTCCCTTCTATTCAGAATTTTAAAATGTCTGTGATTTAAGTGGTGTGAGGTTCTGTGTACTGTGGTCAATTTGGTAGACGGCCTTCATGAGTTACTGTGGCAAAAAAAATGATCATGTGACAGTCAAACCTTCTGGTAATGAGATAATAATAAATATATAAATAAAAAATTAAAAAATAATAAATAATAAAAAGATAATATTTTATAAACATAGAAAATACATCCATAACAATTATTGAATTCTAAATATGCTTTATTGCTACTCAACTCCTCAAGTTATTGAGAAATTGATGACACAGCATTATGCAAAAGTCATTGTTTATTTTCAAAGTTGTCAAATGTACATACATACACATATAGATATACACACATGTGTATATCTATATGTGTATGTATGTATATACATATGCATGCATTTTTGCTTATCTGCTTTCCTCAAATATTATTGAAGATGCCACAGGGGATTTGGAAACCAAAGATTTTCCTCTGGTATAATCTAGCCAAGGAGGCTGTAAGTAATAAAGCAAAATGTCAGAAAATGATTTAAATGTAGAAAGCAGCAGTAACTGTGATCTTGTTTTCACTCATAGGAAGACATAAGACCAAATGTATCATCTTTTCCTCCTAAGCTAGTGTTGCCTCCTGCCTTCCCTATTTCTGCTATTGGCACCATCACTTTCCTAATCATCTATATGTACAACTGTGGCATTACATTTGAAATATACTGTAGTATGTAATTGAAAGGGCACCAACCTGGGGGTCAGGAGATCTGAATTCTAGCTCTGCGAATACTCATTTGTTGTATAACCTTAGGCAGTCATTTAAATTCTCTTGGCCTCAATTTCATCATTAGAGTGAAAGGATTTTATTATGGTTGGTAAAGTCCTATCCAGCTTTGAAATTCTATAACCCTATATTCTTTGACTTCCCATGTGTACTATTCTGACATTCACTTCAACAAAGTGTGAATGTTTCTTTCCTTCCTCTCTTTCTCCCTCCCTTCCTTTATTCCACCCTTTGTTCCACTCTCCCTCTCTCTTCTTCCTTTTCTTCTTCCTTCTGTTCTATTGTCCTCCCTCCCTCCCTCCCTCCCTTCCTTCCTTCCTTCCTTCCTGTCTTCCTTCCTTCTTTTGGATTATTTTTTTCCTTTAAACATTTATGTTTCTTGTTTCCAAATCTTTCTTTGTACATTGCTTTCTCCCTCATTTCTGCCAAAACTTTTCAGTTTTTCAAGTCTAGCTCATATTCTTCCCTTCTCTATTAAGTCTTCTCTCCCTGAAGTTCCCTTTCTAGTGTTGTTTCTACCTTCTTAACATTTCTCCCATCCACCCCCTTCTCTCCTCTTACAGGACCACCAGCCCAAATTAGACCCTCATCAGCTTTCCCCTGGACTACTGTAGTAGCTTTCTAGTTGTTCTTACTACTGTCAGGTTTGTCTTCTCTTCAAGCCTTCCTCCATAGAGTTGACCAAGTGATTTTCCTAAAATGTGTTGTCTAACTATACCATTCCCTTGATTATTAGAATTAATATAAACATCTGTTTGGTACTTCCTACCCTGACTCCAACTTAACCTTTCCAGGATGACAAGTCCCTAATGTCCTCAGACCACTCAGTCTGTCTCCATCTGCTGACCTGGGATGGAAAACATTATCACTGTCACGTTTTCTTGTACTTTCTCATCAAGATTCAGGCAAGTGCATTTTCCAGATGTGTTTGGAGGAGGTTTTTTGGTGGGGGAAGTCCATTATGCTTCTTCCTACTACTCTGCCATCTTGGCTCCTGACATATTACATAACTTTCAGTATTGTCCTGCTTATATGTGATTCTTTCATTATTTCTTTCTGCTCTCTTCTTTGCATTTTAGATTTTTTTTTTGCTTTCTATATCACTTTGACAAAGAATTTTTAAAAAAGAAAGGGGGGAAAAATCACAAAACCCAATCAACATACAAAAGAAAATCTGATATTCTATGCATATTCTGTGAATATTCCATATTCATGTACCCAAATTTCTTTTTTTTTTTTTAGCAATTGGTGTTAAGTAACTTGCTCAAGGTTACAAGGCTAGTCATTATTTATGCGTGGGTGCTCATTTTCTGAAGCCGGATCTGATCTCGGGTCATCCCAACTCCGAGGCCGGCGCTCTTACTCACTGCGCCACCTAGCCGCTCCTATGTACCCAAATTTCTGCAAAGGATCAAGAGGACATGTTTTCTCTTGTTCCTCTGGAGCTAAACCTGCTTTTTATAATTTTGCAACATTCAATTTTGATCATTTTGTGGTGGTTGTTCTTTTCATTTCACTTTGTTGTAGTCATTGTGTATATTGCTTCCCTGGTTCTGTTTCACTTTGCCTCAAGTCACAAAAGTCTCTTCGTGTTTCTCTGTCTTTATAATATTTGTTCCTTCTTGAGGTATAGCAATTTCCCAAATACAATTTGTTTAAGCATTCCCAATGCATAGCTATCTACTTTGTTTCCAGTTATTTGCTATGAATATTTTAAATATCTTGGTTTATAAGGAGCTTCACTTTTTGTTATTGATATACTTGGGATAGTAGAATCTCTGCCTCAAATGTTTTAACCACTTTATTTTTATAATTCCAAATTGCTTTTCAAGTGGTTGCACTAAGTTACATCAATAATAATGCATTGGCATACTTAGGAAACAGTTAGATGGCTCAGTGTATAGAATGTTGGGCTTTGAGTCAGAAAAGCCTGAGTTCAAATCTGACCTCAGATACTGACTTAGCTGTGTGATTCTGGGCAAGTCACTTAATTCCCTTGAGAAAGAAGTGACAAACCACTCCAGTATCTTTACCAAGTAAATTACCAATTTACAAAGTAAATGACAAACCATTCCAGTATCTTTACCAAGTAAACAACATGGTCCACAGGGTCACAAAGAGTTAGACATGACTGAATGACTGAACAACAATAACAACAACATAACCATGTCTCCATAATCCCTCCAACATTGACTTTTCAAATCTTTTGTCATTCTGCCACTTTCCTGGGTAGGATATGAAACCTGTTGGCTATTTTTATTTGAATAGTTCTTATAATTTAATGATTTGGAGTATTTTTTTCACATGGTCATTAGTGGTTTATGATTTGTCATTTAAGAACTGTTCTTTTAAGAAGTGGTCAAATTCTTTTAACCACTTTTAAGCTTATGTATATCTTTTAGTTTTAAATCAATCCTTTGTATATTTGATACATTTCTCCCTCTTCTTATCCTAGTTCCCTTAACTTTATTTGTTGAAAAACTTTTCATTTTCATAGAACCAAAGTTATCAATATGATTTTTTGTTATTGACTTCACCTTTTCTTTGGTGACTAATTCAGTGGATGGTATATGATCTGCTTCTCTTATCTTTAAAGGCATAGTCTCTAATATTCAGATCATATATTCATTTTGGAATTATTATGGAATATGTTGCAATATATTGGGCTTAGTCTGATTTCTTCCAGATTGTTTACTAATTTATTCAGCAGTCCTTATCAAATAGGGAATCCTTTTCTTATGTAATTTGTATTTTTAGTTTTAGTTTGAGCATTACATTGTTGGGTTCTATTATTTCTGAGTCTTCCTTCCTTAATTTGTTTCATTTTTCTACTATTATGGTTTTTTAAACCAATATAAATTGTTTTTGATGATTACTGCTTTATCATATAGTTTGAAATACTTCCCCTGCACTCCTGACTTTTAAAATTATTTACCTTGGTAATTTAGATCTTTTGTTCCTTTAAATCCAGTTTGACATTATTTTATGCAGTTCTATAAAGTATCCCTTTTGTACTTTGATTGTCATGTTTATTACATTGGTATGACTCATCATTTTTTATATTGTCATTTTTTATTACATTGGCATGACTCAACTAGGAAGATTGAATATTACTCTAGCTATTTAGCTTCTCCATTTCTTTAAAGAACACTTTGTAATTGAATCAATACAAGTGGAGAGTGTGCTTGGTGTACTTTAGTAGACTGATTTTGAAATATTTTATACATTTTATAACTATTTTCCATGAGATTTTTCTTCTTATTGCCACCTGGATTTTGTTATTTTATATATAAATGCTGTTGATTCTCTCAGTTTATTATTTAGCCTGCAACTTTGCTGAAATAATTATCACAGATTCTTCAGTGATTCCCTAGGATTTTCTAAATAAACCATCACATCACCAGTTAGTTTTTTCTTCTTGTTGCCCGTCTTTATACTTTAATTTTATTTTCACTTATTATTGCCATTGTTGGCTATTCTAGAACCACATCAGATAATAGCTAGGAAAAGGATTATCCTTGTTTTACTCCTGTGTCTATTAGGAAAATTTCTAGTTTATCTCCATTGCTTATATGGTGTTTGCTTTTGGTCTTTGACAGATACTTTTTATGATACGAATAAAGATACTTTTATGTCTATGGGCATTCTCCAAAAGAGAATTCTTTGTCCAAGGCTTCCTCCTTCATTCCACCCTCCCCCCTTGAAGTCTACTGAGATAGTTATGTGGTTTGTGTTGTTGTTGTTTTTAATATGATTAATTATATTAAATGTTTTCATAATGTTGAACTATACTTGCATCCCTAGTATCTAACTTGTTCATAATCAATGATTTCTTGGATTCATTACTGTAGTCTCTTTGATAGGATTTTATTTTAAAATTTTACTGTCAGTATTCATGACATATTGGTTCTTATTTCCCTTATTCTGAAGTAAGATGTCCACAGAGGTACAATATTTCCTTAGAGGAAATGCTCTCCCTGGGCACCAAATCCCCCCAAATTAAATCCATTGTAAAATCTTCATCTTCTAGGAAAAGCATAGAACTTTTTCCTAGGGCTCTTAAATAGAAGTTGGAACTTCCTTCGTTGAGTTGAGATCACCCCCCTGTTTCAATCTCTGACTTTTGCTATCACTTCCATTGTCCTCCAGCTTCTCTTCTTTCTGAGTGACTATAAGATCTGCAACTTTACTCATGGAGTTAATTAGGGCTCATCACACATTCTCCTCAATCTTCTCCACATTTATGTACCCTTATAATCAATGTTGTTGCCTCCACCCCCAATATAATACATTGATTTGTTAGTGGGAGAAGGATTGTGGGGTTTGTCCTTAGTGTTTCAAGCCTACTCCTTCACTGTCATTTCTTTTATTTCTTTAAATTACATATCCACTTTTATCTCCTTGTATACTTAAAAATATCTTTTAAAACTCAATTTTTTTAAACTTTATATGTCATAGAGAAATGTAAATTGAAAGAACCATAAGGTTTCACCTTATACCCTATAAATTGAAGAAGATGATAAAAATCATGATAGTTAATGTTAAAGGGGTTGTGGCACATTAATTCATGTGTGGTGGAACTGTGAAATGGTATAGTTATTTTGGAAAGCAATTCAGAATTATGAAAATAAAGTGACTGAAATGTTCATAACTTTGAATCAAAGAAGCGTGGAAAGAGTTACATGAACTGAAGGAGAATGAAGTAAGCACAGGCAAAAACAGTGTACACAATAATTACAAAAATGAAATAGAAAGAACAACCACACATAAAAAAATTACAAGAGAATGTAACAAAATTATAAAGATTAAATAGGCCTTGACCTTACCCCAAGTAGTTTCTGAAATCATATCAGTTGGGATTCGTTCTCTGGCTGTGCTGTGCTTGGGCAGGGCAGGGTGGGTATTTTAGTTGGAATCAGTTCCATCTTATAATTTCCTAACTTAGGGACTCTTATAAGCAGAGGAAAACCCCATTTCCCCCATTACAATCCTCTCTTTCCTCTTCATGTGGCTGAGTAGCATCAAGAGCTACTGGTTTCTTTGGGTTTGTTTGTTTGTTTTTGCAATAGGATGTTGTCTCTGCCACAGGGGGAGAATCAATTTGTTATTCCCAAGACACTTATCTTGGATTGGAGTCCTAAAAGAGTCTCTAAAAGGAGAAGAATCTCTGTGTGGGTCCCAAAATATACACTCTTGGGATGGTTTGTGCATCCTGTTTAAACTTGGAGATTGATAGAAAAGGGTGTTTAGTGATTACCTTAGGATTAGAGGTCTCCAGTGTTCATATATACAGCTGTTACCTTGTCAGTTTTCTTGCTTTATTATTTTGTGGATTCAGTTGTAACTGCTCTGTTGAATAATTCCTCTTTTGAGTGTTTTTTCAATTTTTTTGTAGTTAGTTGATAAGAGAAAATATCCAGGTCTGTATCTTTTTTGACCACACCTGTGCATTTAAAATTTTTTTTTGAGGGCAATTGAGGTTAAGTAACTTGCCCAAGGTCACAAGGCTAGGTTTTTTGTTTGTGTGTGCATTAAGTGTCTGAGGCCGGATCTGAACTCAGGTCCTTCTGACTCCAGGGCCCATGCTCTATTTACTGTGCCACCTAGCTGCCCCTACATTTAAAAATATTTCAATGGCTCTTTTTTCTTTATTTTCTTTTTTTGGCAATCCTATTTCTAGATCCCCTTTCACTCCCATATCCATCACTCAAGATAAGAAAATCCCTTTAAGGGGCAGCTAAATGGTGCAGTGAATAGAGCACCAGCCCTGGAGTCAGGAGGACTTGAGTTCAAATCCAGCAGCAGACACTTAACACAAAAAACTAGCCATGTGACCTTGGGCAAGTCACTTAACCCCAATTGCCCTCCAAAAAGAAAAAAGAAGAAAATCCTTTCGCTAAAGCAAATCTGCAACAATTCTTCTGAGAGCTGCCTGAGAACTTAAATAACTTGCCAGTATGTGTCAGTGGCAGAACTTGGACCCGTATATCTTAACTCTAAGGCCCAGACCTCTATGCAGTACTGACATACTGTTTCTGAAGCCTAGAGTATATAAACGCAAAAAAACCAACCCTCAAGCCTTCCCAACTCTCATGCTATCTATCCAGTAACTATTCTACTTCTCAAATAATTGTTTGATAAATATTTCTAGTACTGTATGATGTGGTTTTATCTTTGATTGCAGAATTCTGGAAATCATTAGTTTGCAGTGAATCTCATTTGTTGGGAAGCTGTAAATAGGGACAGTGTATACAAATGATATAATAAGGGGAAAGGCAACTATTCAGAATACAATAGAACAATAACATGATATAGTGTAGAAAAGGTCAGAAGGAAGGAGAGATGAGATGGAAATGAGGGAAGCACAGAGGGGAAGTGTATGAGGAAAAAGGCATTCTGATATATGCTGATATCTAAAAGAATAGAGATAGGCTTCCTCAGTTTTATCTGTTCTTCCTATGCTACAATGTCTTGCCTTACAGTAAGAGCTTAGATTCTTGAAGTCCTCCTAGAACAGAAAAGGGAAACTCAGTGGAGGCCTTCAGACTATTTTTTGTCATGGGCCCTTTTGTCATGGTCTGCTGAAGCCTATGAATCCCTTCTCCAAAAGAATATTTTTAAAAGCACAAAACAAAACATAGAATCACAAAGCAAACTAATTCTTTTGAAATATAGTATATAAAAACAAGTTCGAGGACCCCAAGTTAAAAAGTCTGCTTCTAGGTTTTGACTTTTGTGGTCTTTGCCCTTTTGGATAGTGCTAGATTGGTAATCTGCTCTCCCAGGCTCTGCTTCTCTTTCTTAGGGCTGGGTTTGGCTAAATTCTCACTTTTGTCCCCTCCCCCCTCCAACAACCTTTGCAGGGAAAGTTATCACCAGGAAGAGAAAAAAGGTTTCACAGAATATGGCTTCACTGTATACATAAGACTAAATAGGCTCAGGAAATTAAACTCTGGTGACATTTGCTACTCTTTACTACTGTAATATAGTGTGCTTTCTCACATTTTGAAGGACACCAGAACAGCAACTAGTGGGACATCATTGTAAAACCATAATTTATGTGTCATAAAATGCTACTCAAAGACAGTAATAGAAACAAGGATTATCATTTGGTCTAAATATGTCAATAAATCTCTATGAGTTAAATGTCACATCTATTAGTAAAAGAAGAAAAAAAGGTATTAATATTGCTTTTGCTCAGCAACAAAAGTTCATGAGTGAGGGGAGGGGAGGTAAGTGATTAGCATAGTGCCTTACACATAGTAGGTTCTTAAAAAGTATTTGTTGACTCACTGATGGAGGGAAAGTGGGAGGAGTACCATAAGGCCCTTTCCTTTATTTGGTTTTATTTCATAAAATGAAGTGATTTAAAATATTGAGAAATGATCACATATCTTAAAAATATCATTAAGGGTGGCAGCATGTTATAGTGGATAGTGAGTTGGCCAAGAAGTAAGACCAGGGGAGCTGGGTTCAGTTCCCTCCTCTGACACATACTGTCTGAGTGATACTGAACAAGTCATTTAATCATTCAGTGCTCTAGGTAGCTCTTTGAAATTATTAAATTGAAAAGTAGATGCAGACGTGTCCTGGTAGGAGTTGTTTCTTCATCCAAATTTTCCTCTATCAATGAAATCATAGGTTTCGTCTCATTAAGTACACTGAAGAGTTAGCTTGCTTAGCCTTCTTATTGTTCTTAAGACCACCAATTTAAAGCTGATTTGTGGAACACATCAATAGATACTAACATTTTAGAAATAACTTTTCGGACATGTATTCTAACTCAAAGGTTGCCTTGGGACCAATCATTTCTTGCTCTTTGTAATTTTGTAGTTAATAGCTGGAGTTTTACAAGGTAATTACTTCCCTCTGTTTTCTGCTATTGGGATGATCCCACCCATCACCCTCAGATCCATCTTGTTGAAAGGTACAAGAACTTTTGCTTTTATTATTACTCGCTGCCATGCTGTACAGTGTCTGTTTTTTTTTCCCAAAGAAGAAGGAAAATGTATTGAGTGTGCAATGGAAGAGAGCATTTTTCCAGTTCAATAGCTCCTGCTGAATTGTAAACAATCAGGTTGCTTCAAAAGGAGGGTAGCATGGCCTGTAACTACTAAGACAGCTAGTAGCAGCCTAGTTTACTGCTTCTGCCACCTGCCTTCTGGCTTAATGTTGGAAGCAAGAAGCATGCAATTAAGTATAAGGAAATGAAAATAAATGACACTGTTCATTGCACATTACAAAGTGCCTGGCAGAAAGAATGCTGTCTGCAAAGACCCGATGACCCCTCAGGAAAATGTGCCTCTGCCTGGGAAAATGCTGGTGAATGAGACACTGACCCTGGTTTTATCTGTCATCAAATGTACCCATTGTTTTCTTAACACCTCTCAACTTCCTTCCTGGTTAAAAAAATGGGAGATGATGTTAAAAAGAAAAAAACCCAAATAAACTGACTTGTAGATCTGAGCTCCAGAAATGCTCAGACTCTCACTCTTTAGGGATTTGAATGAAAAATCCAACAACTTTGAGCTACACAAAACATAATATTGGGGACAATAGGATCAGCTGATTGAAATTTAAGATCTTTTAAAATACCTTAAATCAAAAAAAAAATTATCCACTTTAAATTACCAAGTCATAACAAGTTAAAAATGCCTCGAGTTTAATTTATTTAAAAATGTGTTTCTTTAAAAAGCACAAACATCTGCTTGTTGCATCCAGTTCACCAGGTAGTAAGAAATGGATGCTTTAGTGATCAATTTGTAGTTTAAAATACAGTAGAATACTCACTTCCAAATTGGTATGTCATTGAATCACCACGTATCTATAATTCTTTTAGTGCGTATTTAGGAAAACACATGTAAACAATAATAATTATATTTCATTTGAGTACTGTGTAAGTGTGCATTTCTTCATTCCTTCTCTACCAGCTCCCCTTAGAATCTGAGAAAATAGGCACTGGCAGGGTAGATGGCCCCGATGTATTTTTGATAGCACCAATTCTTTCTGAATTTAGAGATGAGAGCTGGGAAAGGAGTTGTGTTTGGTCACAAAGCTCAAGGGAAAGGGACTTAACTAGGCATGAAAAGAACTCTAGTATACTCAGCCTTAGGGTTTCAGGCTGATTTAGATACAGAAATAATTTCAAGAAGCACATTGCAAATCATGATACCATATAGATTTAATAACTGGTAGGAAGAAACTATTGCCTAAGTTTACTTAAAACATGTTCTGTTCCATTTCCTGTATCTAAAATTCCCAGGAGAAAAAGAATCTGGCCCCTTTAAGAAATAGAAGGACAGGTTCCCAAATGGAGATTCAAAAGGAGCATATGCTGCTGAAGCAGAGACCATAGTGTCCCTTCATTTTTTTGAAAGGCAGATGGTTGCCAGGAAGCAAACAGGAGGAGGAATGTAGAGTTTTAACTTAGTTCAGATCCTTGCACATAGTAGGCACTCCATAAATATTTGTTGAATTGTATTGAATAGCAGGCAAAGGGTGGCCTAGACTGAGAGAAAAGAATAGTCTATAACAGGAAATGAAGACTGGCAGAGTTGTGAAGTGATCTAAGAATAATAAGGAAATAAGAGGTTGTTAATTATCCCCTTGTCCAGAGAACCATTGAAATAGCCAGGGACTGCCAAGTCCAGGGGCTCTGAAGGGAGCTTGGGGGGCAGTCAGGGGGTTAGAGAAATAGAATGGGGCTACAGAAAACTAGTTGAGAGAAGTACAGCTTTTAATAGTTAAGCTGTGAGAATAATGCTCAAATTGAACTTGGAAGTTTGTTGTGATTTTGATTCTTGTTCATTAGGCATAAAGTAGAAAATTAGAATAAATGTGTTAAAAGTTAATTAAAATTTATATTTTTTGAATAGTAAACTGTCTTGTCTACCTTTTCAACTTGGCACTCACAGGTTTGCAGGTTTGGTCCCTAGGGGCATGACTACCAAAATTCATAGGTACTCTTTGTATCTTCACTTATAAAAAATATTGTTCACAAGACTGATTGTGAACTCTGATTTTGAATCCCCATTGTAGATACAATTAGCTTAAAACAAAGGCATTTAATAAGGTGGGATAATTACTAAATGGTTAAAAACATTTCTGTCCTTAAATCTGGTGTGCATCCTTAACAATACACTAGGATCTTTGGAAAGATTGGGAGAAAATATTCTTCTGGGAATAAAAATAAAAACATACACACACACACACACACACATACACACACATACTCACATGTGACTAGAGCAACTCATATCTCTGGTACATTAAGGTCCCTGAGTCCTTATTCTCTTCTTAAGACGTTCTTATGTGGCTGTGTTTTGAGTGTAGCATCTCTGTTGGTCAGGTTGCTAAGCTTGGGCTCCCTATATCAGTTCCATTCTGCAGCTCAACTCTTAACATGTAGGCCTAGTTTATTTCTATTTTAAAACACATTTGCAAATGACTTATGAATCTGGACAAAAGGAAACACATGAGTACTATGGATATTCTTTGTGAATGGAAAAAGAGAGCTCTCTTGGAAGATGGGTGTCCTGAGCAATCTTGTACTTACTTGCTTCAACAATATATCAATAATTAACAATTATTTATTGGAAACTTACTGGGTGGCCATGGCAACCCTACCCATGTTTTAGAGTTCCAGATCTCCATATACCTAAGGGCAACCCCTGGTTGCGTTTTCAATATCTCAATTTCAACATCTGGAAAACTGAACTCATTATCTTTCCCCTGAAACTTTTCTTTCCTATTTTTCCATTTTTGTAAGAGATACCACTACTCATCCAATCTTCTGTGTTTTCATATTCAATGAAATTTGCAAAATTGTATAGCTAGAAAGGATCCTAGAGGTCATCTAGCCTAGTTAGTATCTGGAAAGGAATTCCATCTAGAGTATTACTAGAGTAGGTCAGTTGATGACCTCCAGTGTTGGGAACCCATTATCTGTCCTGGAAGCAACTTACTTTTAGATAACTACACATTTTTCTTTAAATGGATTGAACACCTGCCTGGCACATAATAAATACTTAATAAATGGTTTTTCATTTGATTTGATTTCCTGAAACTTTCTTCCAGTGCTCCTGGTTCTGCACTTTGGTTCCAAGCAGAACAATTCTAATCCTTCTTTCCCACAGCTTTAAACACCAAGTCCTATTAATGTTATCCTCTGTAATATCTCTCACAGGTCAGTTTGTATTTTCCTTTGTTTTATGGGTTGCCATGGAGAGGTGCATGATGGGTGTAAGCAGGCTGCAATACATTACAAAGAAGAATCTCAAAGCAGCATAAAGGTTTTCATCAGAGAGATGTATGACTGGAACAAAAGATGGTCCAAGGAGAAAAGCAGAATGAAGGATATTTGATGGTGGACAGTTCTGTGTACCATTCCCTTCTTTCCTGTGCTTCTGACTTTCCAGAAATTAACTTATTGATTCAGTGGCAGTTTAACCCCGGGACCCCTCAATCTTCTAACCTAGGAACATCCTTTTTCTCTACAGTGCTAACTCACTTCCCCAATTGATGAGTTCCTTCTGGTGTCTTCATTTTGGGGAAGATACTAGACCTACCAACCTTCATTCCTCTCCTGGTATGCTTCTGACTTTCTGGATTTCAATAACATAGTGTCCACATAGGTACTTTTATTTTCTCCAGTCTCTTTCTTTTCAGGTCCCTTTCGTGTGTCTTTTTGTTTGTACTTGTATCCTCAGTGTTTATCATAATATTTGGCTCATAGTAAACACTTGATAAATTCTTTTTGTCCTGTTGCCCTTAAACCTAAAATGTCAAGAGAACTAGAAAGACCCCAACATGATGGGTGAATTTCCTGTGGGAGATATACAAAAATAAGTAAATCAAACCAATAAACATTTCTTAAGCATTTATGATGTGCCAGCCACTGTCCTAAGTGTTGAGTATACAAAGAAAGGCAAAAATATATACTTCCTGTCCTTAAAAAGCTCACGTTCTAATTGAGGAGGCAACATGCAAATAACTATGTATAGATAGGGTATGGATAGAGTAGGTGGAAAGCAATTTTACAGAGGAAGGTGCTAGCACTATAGGGCCTGGGGAAGGTCTCTTCTAGAAGGTGGGATTTGAGCTAAGTTTTGAAAGAAAACAAGGAAACCTAAGAGCCAGAGGTAAGGAGGGAGAGCATTTCAGGCTTAGGGAGATCTAGTGTAAATACAGAGAGACTAGAGGTGGTGTGCCACATTGGAAGAACAACAAGTAGGTCAATGGAGCAGGAAGGTAGATTTCATGGAGGAGAATAAAATGTAAGGAGATTGGAAAGGAAGAGAACAGGTTATGATGAACTTTAAATTCCATACAGAGGGCTTTGTAAATGGACAGGATGGGCAAGTGCAGATGAGTTGTATTTTGTATTGCTGGGGAGAGTGACCACATTGACAAGATCACAGATTCATTTAAGTAATTAAGTAATATCTCTCAGGCCAGACTTTTCTTTGTCATTGCCCTCATTGTCACCCATATGAATTAATATAAAAGCTCCTAACAGGTCTTTCCCTCCCTCTTTTCTCTCTTTTCCTTCTTATCCATAGATCTGAGCATGCCACTGTTTTGCTCAAAATCCTTTGGTGGCTCCCTATCCCCCCTGGAGTAACCTTTGTCTAGCTTCCTTACCCTGAATGTACATATCATACAAGTACTTCATATAATGCATATCTTGTATCTCACTAACACATTCACAATAAGTGCAATTCAAAGCCTAGTGTACTGACAATAACATTATTCTGTCAAAGGAGAAAATAAACAGGAACAGTATCTTGGTGGGATATTTTTCTTTTTCAGACTAAACTTACCTTTCTTTGAATAGGGAATGAATCCAACAGGCAAAGCCTTTGATGTCCTTCTCATTATGCTCACCAGAGGCAGAATGCTGTCTTGTGGTTCTAGTCACAATATCTAAGTACAAATTTCTCATCATTTCCTTGTGAGACAATTTAGAGAAGGATGATCTGTCAGAGTATTTATAGAAACCATTAACATGATGAGTGGAGTCTACTGATAACTGATGGCTCTTTAAAAAATACAGCCTTAAGAAGAGAAAAGGGGAACTTGTAGGGTGCCTTTTTCAAATAGCAGATTGCTATATTTGGGTGGTCTGAGGATTAGGACAAATGTCAAGGACTGTGCATCATAGGAGAGCAGCTCATTATAGCTGCACACACATAATGCTGTATTCAAGGTTGAGTAGCTGATTTTGTTACAAACACTAATTTTTAGATTATGCAACTTAGTATTTTTAATTAGCCAAGACTGCTTCTGGATATAGATTTACTACACCTCTTTACATATGGCTTTCTTTATGTGATAAAAATCTCACAGATTCTATTTTGGTTTCAAAATAGGTCAAAGCAATTGTTTTGGTATGTTTTGCTCTGCCCTCCCCCCCAAAAGAAATTAACTCTGAAAATTCATGTTTTGTAGGTGTTTATAATCCAATCCTGCAGTACTCTTAAATATCATTAAAATCAATGAGTTCTTCACATAAAAATGTATAAGGATTGTCATTTTAGCCCTTTGTGTTGACTAAAATTTCCTTATGCAATTGAAATCTATTTATAAAATGGTAAATCATTTGGTAATTTAAATTTTTAAATGGCTGCTGCATATATATAATATTTTTATCCAACATCTTCATTATTGGCAAAATGACGTAGACAGCATGAGGAAAAGACTCATAATGCTTTCATTTAATTTGCTAAGCCTATTTAGTTTGATTGGACATGTCTCACATTCAGATAATGTGAAAATACAATAAATTGACAAAAACCCAATCCCTGGCAATGAAGACATCCCTCATAGGGCTGAGTTCTTAGACATGATGCCAAAAGAGCTTATGGGTTGCCAATTTTTTTATAGTCAGTATATTACTAGGGACACACAAAGTATAATTTTGCATAGTAAATGACATTCTAGTTTTCTGTGGCCTTTGCAAGTAGTTTCAGGTAGATTACTAATATACTTCCTTTTCTTTCCATTTGAAATTACTTTCCTCAATCAAATAGATTTAGAATTGTAATTTTCCTCAATTGTTTTTTCTTTTAAAAATGTAATTTAAAAATGAACAAATATTCATTTTTTCTCCTTTCCTCCTCATTGCTGACTCCAGTTGAATAAAAACATGCACAAAAACAAGAACAAGACAACAAATATGCAACATAAAGGAAAGCAAGCATTGACTATTTCTGAAAGTATTGTCTCATTCTCCCATCTTGATGCCATTGTAGCTGTGACAGGATGAGAGTGGTATGGTTACCTTCTGTCTTCTGAAATTATGATTTGTCACTATATTGATCAAAGTTTTCAAATATTTCAATGTTGTTTTTCTATGTAATTTTGTTACTGTATTTTTTCTGTTCCTGCTCACTTCATTTTTCATCAGTTCATGAGTCTTCCCAGTATTTTTGAAACCATCCATTTCTTATGGAGTAATAATATTACATAGCATTAATTTAACTTTTTTCAGTCATTCTCCAACTTGGTTTCCACTTGTTTTTTTTTTTACTACAAAAAATTAATTACCTATAATTTTTTAAAAAATCTATATCTTTTCTTCCTTTCTCTGATTTCTTTGGGGGTAAAGACCTAGTAGTAGTTTTGTTGGATTAAGGGGCATGATAGGTTTAATGACTTTTGGGACATAGCTCCAAACTCTTTTTCAGAATAGTTGGACCAATTCATTATATCTGTATCAACAAAAAGGTATCAGAGTCCTTGTTTTCCAATAGTCCCTCTAATGGTTTTCATTTTCATTTTTTAATCATCTTTGTCAATCTGGAAAATGGAGAAAACCTTAAGAATTGCTTTTATTTTCATTTCTCTAATTTTTAGTGAATTGTAATTTTTTTAAAAGTAGCTTTTAATAACTTCAATTTCTTCACTTGAAAACTGTCAATATCCTTTGATCATTTGTCTATTGGAAATTGGTTCCTGTCAGTATAAATTTGAATCAGTTGCTTATGTGTTTTGTATATAATATTTCTACCAGGGGAACTTGCTGTTAACATTTTTTCCAAGTTACCTGTTTCCCCTCTAATTATAACAACATTAATTTTGTTTGTGAAATTGCAAAGTATGAAATCAAAATCATCCATTTTATCTTTTATGATCCTTTCTATACATTGTTTGGTCATGAATTCCTTACTTATCCATAATTTCAGAAGATAATTTTTTCCCTTGCCCTTCTAATTCATTTGTTATATGACCTTTCTAAGTCATATATCTATTTGGAGTTATCTTGGTATTTTCTGTGTGAGATATTTGTCTATATCTAATTTCTGGCATATTGCTTTCTAGTTTCAAAGAGTGAGATCTTATCCCAGGAGCTGGCTTATTTAGTTGTTTTTTTTTTTTTAACACTAAGCTCCTACTTACAATACTTCTTAATACTGTGTACCTAATCTATTGTACTGAACCATCTTTCTGGTTTTTTCTTTTAACCACTTCCAGGCTTTTTTAATGACCACTGCCTATAATGTAGTTTAAGATTTGGTACTGTTTGGCTCCTTTTTGGACACTTTTTTTGGCTTTTTATCCTTGAAATTCTTAATATTTTTATCTAGTTGAATTTTGTATTTTTTCTTCCTCTACAAAATAATCATTTCATAATTTGATTTGTATGGCATTGAATAAGCAATTTAATTTAGGTGGTATTGATATTTCTGTTATACTGTGATGTTGTCTTAGTAAATAATGGATGTTTCTACAAGTATTTATGTCTGTTTATTTTTCTCAAGAGTGTTTTACAATTGTATTCTTATAGTTCTAAAGTTTGTCTTTGTAGAGAGACTCAAATATTTTGTACATTCTGTATTTATTTTGAGTGAGATTTCTCTTTCTTTTTCTTCCAAGTAGGTTTTGTTGATAATATATAGGGATACTGATGATTTATTTTATATCCTGCAATTTTTTTAAAGTTATGTCCATTTAATTTTTAGTTGGCTATCTAGGGTTTTCTAAGTAAGTCATCAAACCATCTACAAAAAGGAGTATTTTTTTCTACTTTGGGTAGTCTTATTCCTTTGATTTCTTTTTCTTGTATCATTGCAATAATAAACATTTCTTATACTACATTAAATAGTAATGGTCCTCACTTATTTCTAATCCCCATTCTACAAGAGTATATAATTTGGTCTCTTGGGGAAACATAAATCATCTTTATAGGACTGTAAATTTTAAATTGTAAGGAACCTTAGAAATTAGTTATTCTACTTATCTTTCAGAGAAGGAAATTGAGGCCCAGAGTAAGGAACAGGTCATAAAACTAGTAGAGATAGTCACTTGCCAAAATGGCTTCTTGACAGGGAGTTAGACTGCCCAACTTCCATATACTTTCTAGGAACCCCCCCCCCCACACACAACATGTACAAGTTTGCATGAGAAAATGATGATCAAGAAATCCAGCAAGAAATGAAAGTAAACGATTTCTTCCCCATTAGAACCACACACATTTCAGAAGCCACTGGGAAATAATAAAGATAGCAAAAAAATACTGCAAGCAATATTTAATTCTGCAAACAGAAGTAAAGTTCTAATGGACTACAGTCAAAATCACAGAGCTACTACTAAAAAATCACAAGAGATGTTAAAATACAATAACCCAAAAGAAAAAAACTATAGGCCTATAATTATTCATAACTTTCTATACAATGCTGAATTTAACACTATAGCACAGTTTTTTGTTTTTTGCTTTTTAAGAAAAATGTTCTATAGACCCCTTTGGCAGTCTGAGTAAGCCTATAAGTTTTTTTTCAAATAATGGTTTTGAATATATTAAATAAAATAACAAGATAAAGGAAATTAGTCATATTTAAATATACTTATCCATATGTTTAAAAAGTTTTTATATCTCAGCTTAAGAACTTTTGTAATCTGGGAGAAAAAATTGATTTTTGATGAAATAGAGGACAGATAGATGGAGCAGTAGATAGAATGACAGGCCTGAGTTTAAATTTGACCTCAAACAATGTATGTAAATATTGTTGTAGTCCTGTTAAGCTTTGTCTTCCTAGAAACAGAAGTTGCAGGCAGGAGCCCCTGGAGCCTGTTGTCAGTTTGGAACAAGAAGGGCTTGGAGTGGAGTATCCTCTTTGAGCTTAGACAAGAAACAGAAAGCAGATATCTGCCTATGTGTGAATCCAGGAAAGAGTTGGAAGCAGGAAGCCCACAGAGGAAGAGCCACTGGAATTGGAAGTCAACTGTGAGTCAAGATGAAAGAGGACTTTATTTGTACACTCTGTATTGACTGAGGAGATTGTAACTTATTGTGACCTGTTGGTGGATGGTTTTTGCATTTTCTACTACTCCTTAAGCATGTGTTATGCTAGGAAAACCCTTGCATGGGAACCCTGACTTTGCGGATGCTGTGTAGGGATTCTGAGGAATGTTATAAGATATACTAAATGATATGTTTTGTTTAAGATTATGTGGCCATCTTAGTAATAAGTTATTATGTTATGTTGCTGTGAATGTTATGTTTTACTTTAGTGAGCAATGTTTAGTTCTGAATAAATTGAGAGTTCATTATACTATACAATTAGATGTTTAAAATTATTTACAGCAGCAGTCCTCAGAAGAGCTGCCATGACTGGAGCTGTAGACACTTATTGCATAACCCTGGGTAAGTCACTTTATCTTATTTGCCTCAGATCCTCATCTGTAAGATGAGTTGGAGAAGGAAATGGCAAAATATTGAAGTATCTTTGCCAAGAAAACCCCAAATGGGGTCACAAAGAGTCACCCACAACTGACACAGCTGAACAATGGGATAGAGGACTTTGCAAATATTTCTGATGAAAACATCAGAACTCACTAGAAAATCCAATTACTGATGCAAACATCCAGAAAAATCTATTGAATTTATTTTAGCCAATGGAAGAAATATGATGATTCTGTATTTATATTCTAATAGAGGAAGAAAAAACAGATTCTTCTTCAGAACCTCAATGTCATCGAAGGGTACTTAAAGTGTTACATAAGAAAAATAGAGATTCTAGTGGGAGGAATAGTTTGTGAATACTTGAAAGAGAAGGGAGTGAAATTCTCTACTTGTCATAATTTGGGCACATGAGAAGTATACACGAATATAGAATAATGGTTGGGAAAAGTGGGCATCAGATGAACCTCACTCATCTAGCATGGACAAAGGAAGGTTGAATACATACATCGGAAGGAACACTTTGGTGTAGAAATGTAACAAACTTTGGGGTGGCTAGGTGGCACAGTGAATAGAGCACCAGCTGGAGTCAGGTGGATTCAATATATAGTATATATAATATATATGTGTATATATATATGTATATATTGTACACACACACACACACACACACACACATATATATATATAATATATATACATACACACACATATAACAAACTTGGTTTTGTTACCGTGTAATCAGCCACAATATTTTCTGATAATTTAATTTATTTTCTCTTCAATTGTTATAAGTTCTCCTTTTTCATTTTTGATAGAAATTATTTTGTTTTCGTCTCTCCTTTTAAAAATCAAGTTTTCTAACTGTTACACGTTTTATTAACTATAGAGACCACATCCTTGTTTTATTTGTCAATTCAGTGGTATTTTTAAATTTGATTTTATAAGAGTCTTCATTAATTTTCAGAATTTCTACTTTGATTTTTAGTTTAGAATTTTTAATATCAGGTTCAAACTTTCAAGTTCAAGCATTTAAATACATGTTTGAATCATTGATTTGCTTTTTTCTCTTTTGCTGATAAAAGCATATATAATATAAATTTTGACCTTAGGACTACTTAGGTATTTTGTCTCACTATTGTGAGAAGCATTCTTTGATGAAATTTTCTATTTTTTTTATAACTTCTTTGATGCACAGCCTCTTTAGACTTATGCTATTTAATCTACAATTACTTTTTAATTCTTTGTTTAAGAGCTTTTTATGTAATAGAATTGTTATTATTGTATGATTAGTAGATAATATATTTAGAATTTTGTCCTTTCTATATACTAATGATAGATCGTTATAATCCAGTTAAACAGTCCATTTTTTTGGTAGAAAATGCTTTCTATAAAGTACTTTATATACTTTCTAATATTTACTATATTTACTTCTTTTTTATACTTTCTATTTCCATTCAGTAATTGTCAGAGATTTATTATTTCTAATTTTTCTGAAGTTATAATGAGGCATTTTATTTCTCATTTATCTTTTGATTGGAATTGACTATATCTGAAAATGGTACATTAAGATCCCTCAGTATTATCCATTTACTATTTCCCTCCCACCAATTTGAATAACTTTTCTTTTAGGCACTTAGAAATTATGTTAAAAGGTGTACATATATTAACTAAATATTGATAGTGATTCATCATCTATAGTGCCTTTAAGCATAACATTATTTCCCCAATTAGTTCACATATATTTATTTACTTTAGTCTTATCTGGAAATACATAAAACTTTTTAAACTTTGTTTCAACTTTTTACTTGTTTTTACATACATACATATATATGTGTGTATACACAAGCACACACAAATATTTGCATATACAAAAACTTTAGCCTTGTATGGAAATACATAAAACTCAACAGGCCAACAAGATACTATAAGGAATGAAGTAAAGAGAGAAGATAATACCAGGGAAGAATTAGGTACAAGGAAAACAAACTTATTAATCTTGAATTTGGAATAAAAAAAGAAAAGAAAATAACTAGAATCAAAGCAGTTTCCTTATATTGCCTCTTAGACATTTGAAATGGCTGAACAAACTGAAGTATGTAAATGTAATGTTATTGTGCCATAAGAAATGATATAAGGGACAATTTCAGAGAATTCTTGGAATCTTGAAGTGACTCAAATTGAAGTGAAAATAAAAAGCTCAGTTTCATCAGTTAGAGTTATTATTTTTTCCCTGTAGGAATAAGTTTGATAAGTTCATAGTGAATTCTTTTCCCTGTTTACCTTCTCAAGCATCTCTTGCTTCTTGTATCTGAATGTCAAATTTTCTATTCAACTCTGGTTTTTTCCTCAAGAATGCTTGAAAGTCCTCTATTCCACTGAATGACCAAACCTTCCCCTGAAACATGACACAGTTCCACTGGGTAGGTGATTCCTGGCCTCAATCCCAGGTCCCCTGATCTATGGAATATCACATTCCATACTCTTCTATCCCTCAGTGTAGAAGCTGCCAGATCCTGTGCCATCCTGATTGTGCCTCCACAATATTGAAATTGTTTCTTCCTGGCTGCTTGTAATATTCTCTCCTTGATTTGGGAATTCTGGAACCTGGCTACAATATTCCTAGGAGTCTTCCTTTTGAGATCTTTTTCAGGAGGTGATCGGTGGATTCTTTCAACCCCTATTCTGCCCTCCGGTTCTAAAACATCAGGGCAACTTGCCTTGAGAATTTCCTGAAGGATGATTTCCAGATTCCTTCCTTGATCATGGCTTTCAGGTAGACCAATAATTTTTAGATTGTCTCTCTTGGATCTATTCTCCAGGTTAGTGGTTTTTCCCATGAGATATTTCACATTGCTCTCCATTCTTTCATTTGTTTGGATCTGCTTAATAGTATCTTGATTTCTCATAAAGTCACTAGCTTCCACTTGCTCCAGTCCAATTCTGAAGGAATGAATCTCCTCAGTGAGCTTTTGAGACTCCTTTTCTATTTGGCAAATTTGACTTTTTAAGGCATTCTTCTCATTGCCTTTCCGAGCCTCCTTAGCCATGTGAGTTAGTCTATTTTTAAGGTGTTATTTTCCTCAGTCAGGCTGTTGATTGTCATTTTATACTTTTCTTGCATCCTTCTCATTTCTGTTCCCAATTCCCCCCCCCCCCCCACTTCTCTCATCTGCTTCTCAAGGTCCTCTCTGGCCTGTCACCAGCTCATATTTTCATTTGGAGCTTTTGGTGCAGGATTTCTTACTTCACAGTCCTCCTCTTGTTCCATGCTCCAATCCTCTCTGCCCCCAAAACAGGAGTCCAATGTTGCATTTTTCTGTTTACTTTTTTCCCTTGCCTAGGCATGTTGCCACTCAATTACTTGACCCCTGGGCCTGTTGCCACAGCAGGACTCTGCCACCAGCCAGGGGAACTTCCATCCCAAATGTTGGGGCCTTCTCAACTTCCAGAGGTATTAGTTGGGTGGCCTCTGTGAAGCCTCCATGCACTCTGGCAAGCTGGTCATGCAACCCAAGACCTCCACCCTCAGACCACAATCCAGATCCAAGAAGGGTAAAGCAAGCGCGCCTACCCCCCAGATTGATTGCTGGATCCCCCTACATTTCGAAGGCCAAGAGCTGAAGCTGCAACATGGCAATGTGGGGTAAGCTGTGCCTGTTCCTCAGCAGCTTCTCGCTCCCAGGGGAAGAAGCTGACGTATTATCACAACTAGTCCCAAAGTCCATAGGACACTAACCTGTTACTTTGTCCTAGGCATCTATGTGTTGATAATTCTGGAAATGCCACAGCTGCTGGTCTTCTGGGGTCCCTCCAGCTGGCTGTTGGTCTGGCTGCTCTCAGGCTAAAACCATGACTCACGGGGGCCTGGGCTTGGCTCCGAGAGCGCTGTGCTGGCCGCTCCCTGCTGGGCTTCTGGGCTGTCCTCAGCGGGAGGTTAGCTTCTCTGTGTCATTTTGTGGGTTCTGGAGCTCCAGATATCATTCAGAGTCCCCCTTTTACATAATTTTGAAGTGGTGTGGGTTGGAGCTCAGCGGAAGTGCTGTTTCTACTCCACCATCTTGACCTACCTATAACTTTTTATGCCTGTAAAATAAAGAGTTCTTTTAGATTATTTCAAAATTTCCTTCTCCATACTCCCCAGTTCTAAATCTATGGGTCTACTCAGGGTTTGTTTGTTTTTTTTTTGTTTGTTTTGTTTTTTGCTTTTTGGAGGGCAATCAGGGTTAAGTAACTTGACCAAGGTCACACGGCTAGGTTTTTGTTTGTGTGTGGGTCATGTGTGTGAGGCCGGATCCGAACTCAGGTCCTTCTGACTCCAGGGCCAGCGCTCTACTCTCTGCGCCACCTAGCTGCCCCATACTCAGGGTTTTTTAAAGCTCTTTGTCATGTACTCAAGGAATGTTTACCAATCTTCTTGCTTTTTGATGAGGAAGTGTTAATTTTTCCATGGCTACCTTAGGGTTATGAACCCCATGTTTTGGTTATATCATGTGATTTTTTGTTAAGATATTTCCCAGTTCATTTATGCTTCATTTTCTTCTTCTGAAAGACTAGTATTGCATAATTGCTAATTGCTTTAAATGTATTCTTCTGATCAAACTTTGATTTCAGTGTGTCAATAAATCTCTTCACATACCTACCCACAGCTTTCTCCTTCATAGCTTTATGCTTGATAAATCCAAGTTGGAGGAGAGTAAGATATTTGTAAGTATTACCTTCATCTATTGGTTCAATTTGTTCTACAGACTCAAACTCAAAGCATCTAGTCTTTGTCTTTCTTTTGCATATATTAAAAATTTGACACTTATCATGTCCAAATGATAATTTAATATCATTAAGAAAACTTCTGTAAGTAGAGAAGCTGTTAAACGTGCTTTTTGGTGTAACTATATTACTGAATAGTATCTATGTAAAATTTCCCCCCAGAAGTCCTCTTTATTTCACTAATTTTACCATTATTTTTCTCCATGGAGGTGGGGGGGTAACTAGATTAATAAGATGAAAATCCTAACATGCAAAGGGTGTTACATAGCAAGACCTCCTAATATCAACATGTTATACAAAATGTAGACCAGAAACTTTGTACTTTTCAGAATAGGGAGTCCTTTCTATGATGTAGACCTTACACCACAGCAAGACATGGAGAAGGGTAGAGAATTTCAGTTCATGATATTTTATTTGTTTAAAAAATACTCCTGATGTTACCCAGTCCTGGGAATGATTTTGAGGGAAAGACATCTGCTACATTTTCCCCTTATAAGAAATAAAGTTTTTGCAAGGTATTGTTCAAAGTAGGAATGTTAAAAATTCCACAATAAATTAGCTACCACATATTATAAAATAAATTATTTGCTATCAAACTTTGCTGCATTGATATAATGTAATGGA
Source organism: Gymnobelideus leadbeateri (assembly GCA_011680675.1). Taxonomy (NCBI): domain Eukaryota; kingdom Metazoa; phylum Chordata; class Mammalia; order Diprotodontia; family Petauridae; genus Gymnobelideus; species Gymnobelideus leadbeateri. The sequence goes on along the minus strand of WOXC01009349.1, from coordinate 46,008 downwards.
AAAAGAAAAGGACTCTTGAACTGGGATATGTTACTGTGTTTATAGTAGAATGTTCCCTGGACTAGAAGATAAAAACTTGAGCTCCATTTCTAGTGCTGGCACTAATTAGCTGTGTGACATTGCTTAAAGAATGTCACCTCTCTGAGCCTCAGTTTCCTCATCTTTGAAAATGAAGAAGTTACTCTAAATAATCTTTAAGGTATTTTTAGTATCAAATACTATGGAAATCAGGACACCTGAATTTGAGTCCAAGATCCACTAATTTATTTGCTATGTGAGCTTGGATGAATCATTTAGTACATAAACGTTTATGAAGTTGTACTGTGCATCAGACACTGTGCTAAGTACTGGAGATACAAAGAAATGCAAAAGATAGTCTTTGTTCTGAAGGAGCTCACAGTGTAATGGGGGAAATAACATGTAAATAACTATGTGCAAACAAGATATATCCAGGATAAATTAGAAATAATGAACACATCAAAGGCACTAGCATCAAGTAGTATCAGGAAAAGATTTCTGTGGAAGGTAGAAATTTAACTGGAACTTAAAGGAAGCCAAGGAAGCCAGGAGGTTAAAATTAAGAGGAAAAGAATTCCAGACATGGAATTTCAGGAGGATGGTGGATGAAAATGCGTGGAGTGTCTTTCTTGAGGAATAGCAAGGAGGCAGTGTGACTAGATTACAGGGTACATGGAGGATGATGTAAGATATAAGAAAACTAGAAAGGTAGGAAGGGTGGGTTATAAAGGGCTTTCAGTGCCAGATAAAAGATTTTATATCTGTTCCCTGAGGTAATAAGTAACTACTGGAGTCTATTGAATAGGAAGGTAACATCACTAGACTTAATTTAAGATCAATTTGAAGAATGTGGTGTAATGAGGAGAGAGGATACAGGGATACAGAGCAATAATCTAGGCATGAGGTAATGAGGATGTGTAACAGAGTAGTGGAAGTATCAAAGGAGAAAAGGAAGCATTACTGAGGTTTTAATAAGATAAAATAGACAATTCTGACTGGATCTGCGGTTGAAGAGGGAGAGGTGAAGAGTTAAATATGATACCTAGATTGAGGGGCTGGGAAAATGGTGGTGCCCTTCACAGAAATAGGGAAATTCAGAAGAGGGGAGGTTTTGTGGGGAAAAACAATAGTTTTGGTTTTGGACACAATGAACTTAAGATGTCTATGGAATATCCAATTTGAGATGTCCAATCAACAATTAGAGAAGAAAGATGGGAGCTCAGCAAAGAAGTTAGGGATAAATAAGTGGATTTAGGAAGCATCAGCACAGAGGTAATGATGAATCCATGTGAGTAGATGAAATTATAACAAGAAATGTTATAGAAAGAGAATAGAAGATGTGTCCTGTCTTTAGTGTGAATGATGCAGATAAACTTTCAGCAAAAGAGACTGAGAAGGATTTACCAGATAGGCAAGAGAAGGGTTGAATAGTGTCACAAAAACCTAGAGAGAAGAGAGAATTAAGGAATAAAGGCTGATACACAATGTCAATGGCTGCAGAGAGATCAAGAAGGATGAGGATTAAGAAAAGCCCATTAGATTTAATAATGATAACTAATAGCTAACATTTATATAATGTTTACTATGTGCCAGCCACTATGCTAAGTACTTTACAATTATTTGGCAATTAAAAAATCATTAGTAACTTGGGGAAAGCTGTTTTGGTTGAATGATGAGGTCAGAAGCCAGACTTTTCTCAAAATGAGAGGAATGAAGAGAATGAGAGGAAAGGAAGTGGATGCACCCATTAGCTGTTAGCTAGGTGTTGTAGTGTTCAGAGTGCTGAGTGTGTAGTCAGGAGGACTGGAGTTCAAATCTGGCCTCTGACACTTACCAACTGTGTGATTCTGGCCAAAACACTTAGTCTCTATGTGCATCAGTTTCCTTAGCTGTAAAATGGGGATGATAATAGCACCTACTCATAGGGCTGTTTCAAGGAACAAATGAGAGAATATTTGTAAAGTGCTTAATATGGTGCCTGACACATACTAAGTACTTAATAAATGCTTATTCCCTCCATTCCTATTGTACATAGCCTCCTTGAGGAATTTAGACACAAAAGGAAAAAATGATAAGGGATGGTAGTCAGTAGGAATGGATGGATCAAATGAGGAGTTTTTGATGATGGGAGAGAAATGGACATGTTTATTAGTAGTAGGGCAATAGTCACCAGGCAGAGAGAGATTGAAGATAAATGAGAGAATGGGAATTAAAGAGGGAGCAATCTACTGGGGAGCACATTCCCTTTATCATCTAAACTCTCTTATTTCTCTTTATAAGTGTAAGATGCTTAACCTCTCCACACCTCATTTTCCACATCTATATAATGGGAATAAAAATATTGTGATGAAAAATGATGGCAAAGGACAATGGATAAGCCCTGGACTGTGTGTACATTATTATAGAATTAAATCAGTCATTGTGAAAAACAGCAAATGTTAGCTTTATAAGTATTGCTGAAATGAAACAATCTCTCTTTCCCCAAAGGCCCTACTGTACAACATCTCATAAAACAGAGAAACTTGCAGTTGTCATTGCAGAATTCCTGTCAATGACCTCTGAAAAATTCTGCATAGCCAGGAACGTATTACAAAATTAAAGATGGACAAACATTGCCCCAGTTTTTGAATGGGAGAACAAGAAGATCTCTTAACTGTGGGCTGGTAAGTCAATACCTTGAAATTATTTCCTGATAATATTCAAAAGCTGCCATAAATAAATAAAAAATTTTTGCACAAACAAAACCAATGCAACCAAGTTTAGAAGGAAGGCAGAAAGATGAGAAACAATTTTGATAGCAAATGCTTCTGATAAAGATCTAATTTCTCAAATATATAGAGAGCTGAGGCAAATTTATAAGAATACAAATCATTCTTCAAATGATAAATGGTCAAAGGAAATGAACATGCAGTTTTCAGAAGAAGAAATCAAAGCTATCTATAGTCATATGAAAGCATGTTCTAAATCACATTGATTAAAGAAATGCAAATTAAAACAACTCTGAGGTACCACCTCACACCATCAGATTGGTTAATATGACAGAAAGGGAAAATGATAAATGTTGGAGAAGATGTGGGCAAATTGGGACACTAATGCATTGTTGCTAGAGTTGTGAACTCATCCAACCATTCTGGAGAGCAATTTGGAACTATGCCTGAGGGACAATTAAGCTGTACATACCCTTTCATATAACAACAACACTACTAGGTTTGTATTCCAAAAAGATCATAAAAAAAGGGAAAAGGACCTAACATGTACAAAAATATTCATAGCATCTCTTTTTGTGGTGGTAAAGACTTGGAAAGTGAGGGAATTCCTCTTAATCGGGGAATGTCTGAGCAATTTGTGATATTGGAATGTAATGGAATACTATTGTGATATGATAAGAAATGATGAATAGGTGGATTTTAGAAAAACCTGGAAAGACTTATCTGAACAGGTATTGAGTTAAATGAGCAGAACCAGGAGTACATTGTACACAGCAACAGCAACTTTGTATGATGATCAGTTATGATAGATTTAGCTCTTCTCATCAATATGATTCCATAAAATTCCAAAAGATTCATGATGGAAAATGCTATCTGGAGAGAGAACCATAGAATCTGAACGCAGAACAAAGCATACTGTCTTAATATTTTTTTTTCCTTTTTTATAGCTTTCCCCTCTTGTTCTGTTTCTTCTCAACAACAAGACTAATGTGGAAATATGTTTACATGATTGCACATGTATAATCTATATCAGATTGCACTCCATCTTGGGGTGGGAGGAATGAGAAGGAGGGAGAGAGAAAAATTTGAAACTCAAAAATCTTATAAAAATAAACATTGAAAACTATCTTTATATGTAATTGGAAAAGATAAAATACTGTTTACCAAGAAGAATATAAACCATCATAGAAAGATGGTTTTGAGCAGTCATAAAGGGAAGTGGTGATCATTTGAAGTGATCTAGGCTCATTAATGTCAGAGTATGTTAGGAGGATCTAATTTTTACTTTTTAAAAATAATAGTTACTGGATTATTTTGGTAGATAATTCAATATCTTGTACATTATACCTAATATCTTAATTTTTCTGCAAAGTATTTTGGAAAATATCTCATGATATCTTTGTGGCCAAGATGGAGAGTTGTGATTTAGATAATAGTACAGTTACATATATTTAGAAATGGTTGAATTGGGGCGGCTAGGTGAGTAGAGCACTGGCCCTGGAGTCAAAAGGACCTGAGTTCGGATCCGGCCTCAGACACATGACCCACACACAAACAAAAACCTAGCCGTGTGACCTTGGGCAAGTTACTTAACCCCAATTGCCCTCCAAAAAGCAAAAAAAAAAAAAAAAATGGTTGAATGACTAGATGTAAAGTCAGTATGGATTTATGTACATCTTTCTGGAGAAGAGTCTCTAGAAGATTGTTTCTTAGAGATATGTTGCTGTTTCTGTGTTGTTAACAGTTTACCTCTGATTTGGAGGAAGACACAGATGACATACTATAAAATTTGCAAATTTGTTATGGGTAGCAAACATGTGGGACAAAAGAATGAAGATCTAAAAGGGTATCAGCAAGTCAAAATGTTAGACTGAGTCAAACAAGATTAAATTTAAAAGGAATAATGTAAAATTTTACATAAAGCTTAAAAAAACCAACTGGACACAAAATAGTGGCTAGAAAGCTTTTCATGTGAAAACAGTCCTGGTGATTTTTCATGAACTATAAGCTAGATATAAATCAAGGGTGCTATGGCAGCCAAAAAAAACTGTTATGATTTCAATCTGCATAAATGGAATGGTGTCTACCACCAGGAAGGTCATAGTTCTGTTGTTCCTTGCCTTGGTCAAACCACATCTGACATGCTGTGCTAAGGCCTACGTACCACATTTTAGGAAGAACATTGATAATCTGTAGAATGTCCCATAGAAGGGTGATCATGATGTTGAAAAGTCTTAAGATCATTCCATATGAGGATAGGGTGAAAGGATTGTATGTCTAGGATACTGTGCTTAGAGTAGAAGAGACAGTCTAGGGTAGTCATAATATATCCCTTCAAATTTTTGTAGAGCTAATATAAGGAACAAGGATTATGTTTGGCCCCAGAGGGTAGAACTAATAAAAACGTGCAGAAGTTGTAGGAAGATGTCAGTTTTGCATAAGGAAAAGCTTTCTTTTAAAATAAAAAAAAATATTTTTTCCTAATTATATGTAGACAATTTTTAACATTCATTTAAAAATTTTGAGTTTCAAATTCTCTTCCTTCCTCCTTTCATTCTTCCTCTTCTCCCTCCCTGAGATGGTAAACAATTTGATTCAGGTTATATATGTGGAATCATGTAAAACATATTTCCATATTAGTCATATTGTAAAAGAAGACAGTCCAAAAAAAGAAAACATGAAAAAAGTGAAAAATACTATGCTTTGATCTGGATTCAGACTCCATCAGTTCTTTCTCTTGACTTATATAGCATTTTCCATCATGAATCTTTTGGAACTGTCTTGTATCGTTGTATTGCTGAGAATAGCAAAGTCATTCACAGTTGATCATCATACAATATTGCTGTTGCTGTGTATAATGTTCAAGAAAAAGCTTTCTAACAATTAGAGCTATCAAAAAAAGAGCAATGGACACGAATAGGGCTTCTTACAAGGGATATTTAGACAGACACTTCTTGTGAATGGTATAGAGGGCATTCCTCTAAAGGGTCAGTTTGGCCAGATGACCTCTGAGGTCCCTTTGAATGATGAGATTTTTGTGAACCTTAAAAGCCTAACATCATTGGAATATGTATTATGGGTACATTTTAGCCCCAGAGAGATAGTTGTTAAACATTTACCAGCACACCACTGAACTTATCCCTTATGCAAATAAAGAAGTTAAAGTTAGCACTTCCCTTGCAATTTATTGTCTTAGAACAGATGTCAGCAAGCCATAGCCTGTGAGTCAAATCCAACCAATTTTGTTTCTGTGTGATTTCATGAACTGAGGTTGGGTTTTTTTTTTTGGTTGTTTTGTTTTTACATTTTAAAATAAAATTTTATTGTATTTAAAAATGTAAAAAAAAAAAGCATTCTGGCCTAACCAAAACATTCTTTGGCCCTCTGGTCATAGTTTGCTGACTTATGTAGTAGGTTGAGATAGTAAGATGTGAAGTAATTTGTTCAGGATAAGTCATAATCAGTATATGTAAGAAGGAGGTTTTGAATCCAGGTCTTTTGACCCCAAAGCCAAGTCTTTATCCCCTAAACTCTGCTATTTATATGTAATTATAGAATAAAAATATATTTAATAAATTTGACCTTAAAACCTGTAGGAATGTAGCATCTTAGAGCCAGAAGGGGCCTTTGACATCATCTCAGGTGAACCTCTATTTTTTACAGAGGAGGAAACTGAGGCCCAGAGAAGTTAAGTAATTTTTTTCAGGGTTATATAGCTACTTAGTGTCAGGACTGGTATTCAGCCTAAAGTTTTCTGACTTTCATCCCATGATTTTTTGGCATCAACATTCTTTTTTTTTTTATTAAGCAATTGGGGTTAAGTAACTTGCTAAAGGTTACACGGCTAGTCATTATTTGTGTGTGGGTGCTCATTTTCTGAGGCCGGATTCGATCTCAGGTCATCCCAACTCCGAGGCCAGCGCTCTTACTCACTGCACCACCTAGCCACCCCTAGCATTCTTTTTTTTAAACTTTTAAGTTTTACTTCATGGTGAAAATATAATTTAGTTTCCTAAAGGAATATTATGATGGTTATTATTATTATTTTACAACATATACCTGAAGCTTATTCTATATATATGATACATACTACATATAGCCTATAGTCTTCATGAAATTCATGTGTAGTTATTTATTTTAACTTATTCTATGGAATGGTTTAAACAATCTAATCTAAAGGTTACTTAAAAGAACACTCATTAAAGTTCATGACAGCTACATCACACTATCATACAAGCAATATTCTTATTTCAGGGATCATGACAAAAAGAAAACTGGTACATAGATAGAAAGGTAGATTGTATATGATAGTAGAATTCAAGTCTGTAGAAATTGTGAAGAAAATACACCATTTTATTTCTTTTCCCAAACCATATGGTTCTATCATAACAAAAACATAAATTACTCAAGTTCAAAAGTTAAAGTTTTAAAATTACATAATGACTTTATGATGACATATATGTATTTATTCCAATAAGAATATGGACTCAGCAAAATAAATGCCAATTTAAAAAAAATTTTACTTGCCATATGGACGTTATATATTTGTTTATGTGAATGTAAATATTGCAAACTTTTACTTTTTAAGTGGTCAAATAAGGTAAGAAAGTAATTTAATTCGTTTTTTTGACATCTGTTCTCCTTCCAAATGCTAACTTTTACATGTTACTTGTTTCTTTTGAAATATAATACTCTAATACACTTTCTCTGCAATGATAAAAAACAGAGTTTCTTTTCTGAATACCATTTATGATCTATTATGGGATGAATGTCTTGCAAAAGCTAAATAAATAATGACTGAGCCTATATTTGCCTTACTGCAGGTGGATAAATAAAGTGACAACGAAATACATTATTTTCCTGACAGCTAAGCAAGGAGTCAACTTTCCTCACTGAAGTAATAAGACAACAGATAACTACTTTGTTTGCTTTTTATCTTTGTTATAGGAACTGCACCTCTGAGGAGTCCACAATTCAGATGCATAGACTCAAGAAACAGATTTTGGCATTTATTTTAATTCACAAACTCTCTTTAGTATAATCCATTTGGTTAATAGGTTCATGGCAATTAAGAACTGAAAGGACTCTTCAAGGCTATTTAGTTCAATACCCCCATATTATAGATTGTTTATATCATGCAAGGGAGACCTGCTTACCAGAGATGTTTGTACCATCATAGAGAATGGCTAGCTCAGAGTACATAGAGAAAGGTCATTCCTAATAGGTTCTGTGTGTGGATGGTATAATGCAATTTGCATCAGTCCCCTAAATGTTGCAAAGCCACTTAAATAAGATACATAATTATTAAAAGAGTTTGGAATAACTGTCTCCACAGATGAAAATGCTGAATGTCAAGACCATGAAATACAGTTGAATAGACAATCTATAGATCTAGGCCATCAGTCAATTTAGTCTGTGAGTCAGTAAGAATTTATTAAGCACTTAAAATATGCCATTGTGATAATTCCTGGGTATACAAAAGGCAAAAACAATTCCCTAAAGAAGCCCACATCCCAATGGGAAAAGACAAAATGTGAATAAGTAGGTACATTAAAGATATATGCAGAGTAGATGTAAGGTTATCTCATAGGGAAGGCATTAATAGCTAAGGAAACTGAGAAAGATTTCCTGCAGAAGGTGGGATTTAAGCTGAGTCCTGGAATAAGGTGGAGAAGCTAAGAGACAGAGTTGAGGAGCAGAGAATTCCAAATTTGGGGGAAAGGATAATAAATAGGCCTTTGCATGGATTGTAGATTGAATGGATGGGAATAAAGATACTGGAAAGGTAGGAAGGGGCTTGCTGGTGGAGGGCTTTATATATCATGTGTTTCATCATTACTTCTCTGGAGTCATAGTTAAATTTTTTTTCTATAATCAGCACACAGACTTTTTAGAAAAGGAGATTTGAAACATCCCTTAGTACAAGAAGGCTAATAGAAGTTATATAGAAACCTTAACTTTCATATGTAAATAAATGGCTTTGAAAGAGGTAGCTGTACTGCAGGTATCAAATAGACTAGCAAATGACCACTGGAGTTTATTGTGTATGGGGGAAGAGACATGGTCAGGCCTGAATAGTGGAGGATGAAATGGAGTGGGGAGAGACTAGTGGTAGGGAGAGCACTAAGAAGGCTATTGCGGAGGGCGCAGCCAAGATGGCTGAATAGAAACAGCTCATCCAAGTCACTCTGCCCCCAGATTCCCCCCAAACTATGTAAAAGGGGACTCTGAACAACTTCTGGAGCCCCAGCACCCACAGAACGACACAGAGAAGCTAACCTTCTGCTGAGGACAGCCCAGTAGCCCTGCAGGAAGGACCAGTGCAGAGGTCTGGGACCTGGAAGCACGCAGTGCACAGAGCGCAGGGAGCCGAGCCGAGCCCAGGTCCGGGTGAGCTGAGGTTTTAGCCCCAGGGTGGCAGGGCCAGCAGCTGGCTGGAGGAATCCCAGAACACCAGGAGCTGTGTCGACTCCAGAATTATCAACATAGACACGCCTAGGACAAAGTAAGAGGTTAGTGTCCTATGGACTTTGGGACTGATATTTAGGGAATGCATCGGCTCCCTCCCCTGGGGGCTAGAAGCCACTGAGGAGACAAGCCATTTGGTGGTTTTCAGAGGCATTTCCAGCTCCCAGCCTGCAAATCGTAGGGAGATCCAGCAATCAGTCTTGGGGGGTAATTGCTCTTGCTTTAACCTCCCTGGATCTGGATTGTGATCTAGGGTGGAAGTCGTGGGTGGGTTTACAGCTTGCCAGAAAGGGAAGTTGCCCCCCACACATTCGGGATGAAAATTCCTCTATCTGGCCTTAAAGCCATAGTGTGGCAACAAGCCCAAAAGTCAAGTAATTAAGTGGCAACATGCCAAGGCAAAGGAAACAGAAAAATGCAACCCTAGACTCCTATTTTGGGGGCATAGAGCCGGAAAAGGACTGTGAGGTCAGAAGTCCTGCTCCAAAAGCCCCAGGGGAAAACATGAGCGGGTTGCAGGCCATAGAGGACCTTAAGAAGGACTTTAAAAATCAAATAAGAGAAGTGGAGGAAAAATTGGAAAGAGAAATGAGAAGGATGCAGGAAAAGTATGAAATGAGGGTCAACAGCCTGACTGAGGAAAACAACACCTTAAAAAATAGACTAACTCAAATGGCAAAGGAGGCCCAAAAGGGCAATGAGGAGAAGAATGCCTTAAAAAGTCGAATTTGCCAGATGGAAAAAGAATCTCAAAAGTTCACTGAGGAGATTCATTCCTTCAGAGTTAGACTGGAGCAAATGGAAGCTAATGACTTTATGAGAAATCAAGATGCTGTTAAGCAGATCCAAACAAACGAAAGATTAGAAGGCAATGTGAAATATCTCATGGGAAAAACCACTGACCTGGAGAATAGATCCAGGAGAGACAATTTAAAAATTATTGGACTACCTGAAAGCCATGATCAAGGAAAGAACCTAGAAATCACCCTTCAAGAAATTCTCAAGGAAAACTGCCCTGATGTTTTAGATCCAGAGGGCAAAATAGAGGTTGAAAGAATCCACCGATCACCTCCTGAAAAAGATCCCAAAAAGAAAACTCCCAGGAATATTATAGCCAGGTTCCAGAATCCCCAGATCAAGGAGAAAATACTACAAGCAGCCAGGAAGAAACAATTTCAATATTGTGGAAACACAATCAGAATAGCCCAGGACCTGACAGCTTCTACACTGAGGGATCGAAGGGCATGGAATATGATATTCCAGAGGGCAAAAGAGCTGGGACTGAACCCAAGGGTCACCTACCCTGCAAAACTGAGTATTTTTTTCAGGGGAAAATATGGTCATTCAGTGGAATAGAGGACTTTCAAGCATTCTTGAGGAAAAAACCAGAATTGAATAGAAAATTTGACATCCAGACACAAGAAGGAAGAGATGACTGAGAAGGTAATCAGGGAAAAGAAATCAAAAGGAACTTATCAAACTTGAACTATTTACATTCCTATATGGAAAAGCAATAACTGTGACTGATGATATCTTTCTCACTATGAAAATAATGGAAGAAGGGGGTGTGGTCATATGAATACATATGTGAATGTGTGTGTATAAGGTTACAGTTATATATGGATAGAGGGCATAGGTTGAATTTGTTGGGAAGGGAGAATACTCAAGGGATGAAATTATGAGGTGAGAGAGGAAAGTGGCAAGAGGAGATGGGGAGAGACAGGGTAGGGTAAACTATCCCATGTAGAAGAAGCAAGGGGAAGTGGTTGCAAAGGAGGGGGAGAATAAGGAAGGCTAAAAAGGCAAAACCACATTCACATTGAATTTGGTTCAGGGAGAAAATGACATACATCCTAAATGGGATATCTCAACCTGCAGCAGGATAGGGGGAAGGGGGATGAGAGGAGGGATGATGGATGGGAGGGCATCCTTGGGGTGAGGGGAGGTTGGAAGTACCCACTATAGAAGAGGGACAGGATCATGTAGGGAATGGACCAGGTGGGGGGTGGGATGAGTGGGAGGGAATTATAAGCAGCCTTGTACAATATATCTACTATGATAATGTTTTGCATAGCTAGACATGTACAACATATACTGAATTACTTATCTTCTCAGAGGGAATGGGTGACAAGGGAGGAAGGAAATGGATCTGAAATTCAAGGTCGTAACATTAAATGTTTCAAATATATATAAATACTATTATTAATACTCTTTTGCTAGTAATAGAGAGATAAGATGTGCAGTCATTGTGGCACAGAGATCCATCTTGCTCTAATGGAAAAGTCTAAGGGGGTATGGAAAAAGGTATGGGAGAGAGCAGATTGGATGAGGGGATATCTTGTAGGACTGCTATTTTGGGGAGGTGGGTAGGGGAAAAATGGGGGAAAATTGTAACTCAAAATCTGGCGGAAATGAATGATGTAAAACAGAAGTTAATAAAGCATTTGTTTAAAAAAAAAGAAGGCTATTGCAATAGTCCAAGGGAGAGGTGATAGACTACGCTGTGTGAAGAGAGAGAAGGTGGAGTATGAGTGGTGTTGTGAAGGTAGATTTCAAAAGATTTGACCACAGATTGGATATGTGGCGGTGTGTATAAAGAAGGAATTGAGGACAATAATGATATAAATCACAATATATCTCATATATCACAATAATAGAATCAGGTAATAATACTTGTGGGCTCTGGTGACTGGGAGGATAGTGATACCTTCAACAGTAATAGGGAAGTCAGAATGAAGGTAGGATTTGGGGGGAATGATAAGGGGTTCCTCTTTTAGAAAGGTTTAATTTGTGGTGCCTATGAGATGTCCAGTCTAAGAAGTAATTGGCAATACAGGACTGTATGAATCTCAAGAGAGAAATTGGTATTGGATATCTGGGAACCATTTGCATAAAGATGATAACTGAACCTATAAGAGCTGAAGAAATCAGTATGAGAGAGAGAGAATAGAGAAGAGAAAAAGAACCAACACAGAATCTTTGGAGAGACCTAGTGGTCAGAGCTTGAATGAAGATTGAATAAAAAATCAAGAATAGTCAGAAAGGGGGGAGGAGAATAATCAAGATGAAAGAGTATAGACAGCACTATAGATGAGCTCCCCAACATTCCCTTCCAAAGAACTTTAAAATAATGTCCCAAATTGAATTCTGGAATGGCAGAACCAATAAAAAGCCAGACATTAGAGTGGGGACTGGCCTGGAGCACATATGGCAGCAGCACAAGCTGTGCACCTTGAAGGTGACAACAGTAGTAAGAGCAAAAAGAGCAGTTTCGGAGATAGTAAGGGGATCTGGCAACTGGTCAGAAAGAGATTGGGGGGGCCCTGTGCTAATGCTGGGTGCAGGACAGGGTGCTTTTTGTCAACTCTAAGGCCTATACTCATGGTTCCAGAGTTTAGAGGAGTGCTTTTGATCACAAGAGATCAGGAGCCCTGAGGCAGTATCACTTTTGGTTCCAAGGGAATAGACTGCTGAGAAGTAGTAGCTTGCAGCTTCAAGGGATGAGGGCCCTTCTTGGGTAAGGGCTGGGAGGGCAGTGACTACACCTCTCTCCAGATCATACCACTTTAAGAAGCACTGAAAACTTCAAATCCTCCAGAACTAGTTAAGAAAATAGCAGTGCAAAAAAGCCTAAAGCTTGCGACAGTACCTGCCCTCCCCCCACCTCAATCCCACCCTGAAAATAGAGCCCAACTGTAGCAAAGAGTTCAAAGTTAAAAAATAGACTGGAAAAACGAGCAAACAACAACAAAAGAACAGATCATTAAAAATTACTATGATGACAGGAAAGATTAAGACACAAACTCTTGCCTAAACTGGTTCACAAAGATAAAATATACTCAATTAGTAATAGAAATCTATCTTACCCAACAGGAAAATAAGAAAGAAAAAATATAAGGGAAAGGGAGGACAGCTTAAGGAAAGCATTGATCAGAAGTAAATTAGGCCTTCGAGGAGGGACAGAATGAAAAGAGAGAGAAAGATAAATAGAAGAAAAAATATGATAGAGGGAAATGCACAGTTAATAGTGATAACTGTGAATAAGAAAGAAATAAATTCCACCCACAAAATGGAAGTGGCTAACAGACTAGATTAGAGATTAGAATCCAACAGGATGTTTACAAGAAACACACTTGAAATAGGGATACACACAGAATCAAAGTAAATTAAAATGTTAAAATATAACACAGAGAGTTAAAATGTTTCAGCTGAAGAGAAAAAAAGCAGTGGTAGCAATCATGATCTCAGACAAAGCAAAAGGAAAAATAGTCAATTAAAATAAATAAACGGGGAAACTGCATCTTGCTAAAAGGTACCATAAATAATGAGGTAACAAAAATACTAAATACATTTGCAACAACTGTCTAGCATCCATATTCTTTTTTTTTTTACTAACCAAATGCTTTATTAACTTCTGTTTTACATCATTCATTTCTGCCAGATTTTGAGTTACAATTTTTTTCCCTCATTTTTCCCCTACCCACCCTCCCAGAATAGCAGTCCCACAAGATATCGCTTCCTCCAATTTGCTCTCTCCCATATCTTCTCCCATACCCCCTTTGACTTTTCCATTAGAGAAAGGTGAGTCTCTGTGCCCCAATGCCTGCACATCTTATCTCCCAATTACATGCAAAAGAGTATTAATAATAGTATTTATATATATTTGAAACATTTAATTTTAAGACCTCAAATTTCAGATCCATTCCCTTCCTCCCTTGTCACCCATTCCCTCTGGGAAGATAAGTAATTCAGTATATGTTGTACATGTCTGGCTATGCAAAACATTGCCATAGTAGATATATTGTTCAAGGCTGCTTATAATTCCCTCCCACCCATCCTACCCCTCACCTGGTCCATTCCCTACTTGATCCTGTCCCTCTTCTATAGTGGGTACTTCCAACCTCCCCTGCCCCTAAGAATGCCCTCCCATCTATCATCCCTCCTCTCATCCCCCTTCCCCCTATTCTGCTGCAGGTTGAGATATCCCATTTAGTATGTATGTCATTCTCTCCCTGAACCAAATTAAATGAGAATGTGGTTTTGCCTTTTGCCTTCCTCTTCTTCCCTTCCCCTGCAGCCACTTCCCCTTGCTTCTTTTACATGAGATAGTTTACCCTACCCTGTCTCTCCCCATCTTCTCTTTCCACTTTCCTCTCTTACCTCTTAGCTTCACCCCTTAAGTATCATCCCTTCCCAACAAATTCAACCTATGCCCTCTATCCATGTATAACTGTATACATATATAGACACATTCACATATATATTCATATGACCATACACCCTTCTTCCATTATTTTCATACTGAGAAAGGTTTTGTCAGTCACGGTTATTGTTTTTTCCATGTAGGAATGTAAATAGGTCAACTTTGATAAGTTCCTTTTGATTTCTTTTCCCTGATTACCTTCTCAGGCATCTCTTCCTTCCTGTGTCTGGATGTCAAATTTTCTATTCAATTCTGGTTTTTTCCTCAAGAATGCTTGAAAGTCCTCTATTCCACTGAATGACCATATTTTCCTCTGAAACAAAATACTCAGTTTTGCTGGGTAGGTGACCCTTGGGTTCATCCCCAGCTCTTTTGCCCTCTGGAACATCATATTCCATGCCCTTCTGTGCCTCTGTTTCTTTAGCAGCTTTTCGCCCCCAGGGGAGGAAGCCATGGGTTCCCCAAATACTGGTCCCAAAGTCCATAGGGCACTAACCCCTCACTTTGTCCTAGGCATATCTGTGCTGATAATTCTGGAATTGCCACAATTGCTGGTGTTTTGGGGTCCCTCCAGCTGGCTGAAGGCCTGGCCACCCTGGGGCTAAAACCGAGGACCTGAGCTCGGCTCTGCCCGCGCTGTGCTGTCCGCTCCCTGCTGGGCTGTCTTCAGCAGGAAGTTAGCTTCTCTGTGCCGTTCTGTGGGTGCTGTGGCTCCAGAAGTTGTTTGGAGTCCCCTTTCACATTGTTTGAAATTTGTGTGGGGCAGAGCACATTGGAAATGCTGTTTCTACTCTGCCATCTTAGTTCTGCTCCCCCCCTCAATTCTTGAATTTTGGCAAATCATATTCTGTGCTATCTATTCTAATAAACCCATCTCTTCCAATAATCAGAATTCCTTGGTAAATTATTTTTCCCCTTTTCTGAAAAAGCCTTTCTTAATTGATGACGTTCTGGCATTAGCTGGCAATGTGACTGGGTATGTTAAAAACGACATTTCTTTCTTTTGGTGTTAGGTTGAATCTACTAAATTGGAAGTCATTTCTTGATTATAATACTGGTATGAAATTTTCTTTAGCAATTTTCTGAAAAATAATGTTTGGATTCCTTTAGGTAGTCTGATGACTCCTATCACTTCTCCAAACTCTTATTTTTTAAATCTTTGCTTATAAAGGTGTTAAGCCTTATTATAATTCAGGCATATTTTGTCTTGTGTTGCTTCAGTCAATTTTTCCCCTAGCATGACAATTTTATTTCCTTTTGATTCAAATATCCCATGGATTTCTTCATGTTGTTGACTTTTATTATTATTTTGTCTTGTTCTATTCTTATTGATGACGGCTTTCATGTTATCAAATTTAAATCTTCACCGATTCTACATCTTCTTTAATGTCATCTCAAATGTTCTTTTTTTTCTTTTAATCCAACTTGATATATACCAGATACAGTTTACTTTCTGGGGCCATTGTTGAAGATAATAAGCAATTCCCCTTCCTCTTGTGTAATTTCTCTTCAGAACATTTAAATATTTATTAATCTAAAATATTTATTCATTATGTTTGGAGTATTTTTTTGTTGTTGTTCATTTCCTTGTATTTTTTTCTTTTTCCTTACCTGAGAGGGATTATTCTCTTTTTGTTACTATACTTATTTATCCCCTTTCTATTTAATTTTTATTTATTTTGCATTGTGTGGTAAGGATTTTAGCTTACCTGTGCTCTTATTAGCTTTAATTTTTTCTCTTTTTGATATGATTTCATAAGATCAAAGATTTAGGAATGATATAGAAAACAATGCCCTTATTTTAAAGTTGAAGAAGTTGATTCATAGAGAAGTTAAGAGACTTGCCAAGATCATCCAGCTAGTATATGAAGTGGGGATTTGAATCTCTAGTCATTCTCACTCTAAGCCCAAGGTTCTGCCCAGCACAGCATGCTACTTTTCATGAACATTTATTGTGTTGATTTTTTTCCTAGTATCAAACTTTGTATTAATGTCCCAGATCATACTAGATGATGTACAGATCAAATTGCATCCAGCTGTCTACCCAGGCAATGCTGCCTTTTGTTACAAGATCTCTACCCCCTTTTTCTCCCTATCTGGACCAGATCACTGTGTACTAGACTTCCAAAATTTATGATACCAGTCTTTGAGGAAAGTAAATGGACTTCAACCTTTTGGTTTGGGTGTTCAAACTCATCTCAAAATCTTGATGAGTCTTCCCCCCCCCAAAAAAAAACAAGCAAAAAGTCAAATTCCTATTTACAGGATAATTTTCTTGGATATAAAGTAACTGAACTTTTTTGAAGAAAACAAGGAACCAAATGTGAGTCATCAAAAAGAAGATATATCAATAAAATTTTAGAAAATTAAAATAAACCATGAAAATAAAGTACCGAACTTAGGACAGTGCCTGAAACACAATAGGAGCATAATACTTATTTTTAGATTGGCTGAAAAAAATAATTTCACTAGAAAATGATGAATTGATCATACTGGAATTAGCTCTTCTTAATCTTAATAATTGTAGCCATATTATTATTAGTCTCAGTAAAGAGAACTTAATAAAAGCACTCAAAACAAGATTCATCAGTCATACTATGAACTATATATTGTTTTTCTTTACTTGGGAATTTCTAATCTTAAAATATGAAAGCTCCACTTTGAGTTCATCCTGTCTCTCCCCTTTTAACCCTCTTTTAATTTTTCTCCTTTTCCCTATCCATTCAATATCATAAAGGTTCACAGGCTTAATTAATAATTTCTCTTAATTTGAGAAATGAGGAATATTTTAAACACTTACCTTAAAGATGTGGCTGTTCTTCAGAAATTTCCCCAAAATGAGTCTGTCTCTTGACAGGTTTTAAAAGCTCAAGTGACCTGAATATGCCCATCTTCCAGTCTAAATAAGTCATGTTAAGTTTTTCTAGATAGAAAATAGAGTTTGTGGCCTATATATCTTAATTTGTTCCAAACAGCACATTCTAATTTCTCTGATTATTCCCTGTATTTCTTTTAAAGCAACCTTTGGAATATTTTTTGGGGGGGTGGCAGATTATAGGATTTTTTCTTTGTTTTATGACGTGGTGAAGTTTAATCATAATGTCTCTTTGGGGTTTGAAACTTGAAATTTCTCATGTTGATATTCTGCATATTTTTCATTGGTTTATTATTGCTTGATTTTGATAATTCTGGAAAGATTTCTTGAATTATTTCCTTGAATATAGCACTCAAGTTGTTTTGTTTTTCTACATTTTCTGGGACATTAGAAATACTGAGGTGGCTGCTTTTGATAAAGTCTGCCTTTCCCATCTGTGTATTTGCTAATTTTTACAACATTTGAGTTATTTTCTGAGCTTTTTGGTTACTTCATCTATCTTGGTGTATTTTTTAAACATAGTAATTATATCATTGCTTCTGTTAATTTTTTTAAAAAAAAGATTTTCTACTGGGATGCCAACACACTATTGGTGAAGTTGAGAACTAATCCAAACATTCTGGAGAGGTATTTGGAGCTATGCCCAAAGGGTAACCACACTGTCCATATCTTTTGATCCAGAAATAGCACTATTAGGTCTGTATCTAAAAGAAAACATAAAAAAGAGAAAAAGACCTATACATGCAAAAATATTTATAGCAGCCTAATTCAAGGTGGAAAAATATTAGAAATTGAGGGGATGAATAAACTGTGGTATATGCATGTTATGGAATACTATTGTGCCATAAGAAATGATGAACAGAGAGATTTCAGAAAAACCTATACAGTTTTGTACAAACTGATGCAAAGTGAAATGAGTAGAACCAGGAAAACACTGTACACAGTTATCAGCAATATTGTGTGATGATCAAGTATAAATGACTCAGCTTTTCTCAACAAAACAATGATTCAAGACAAGTACAAAAGATTCATGAAGGAAAATTCTATCCATATCCAGAAAAAGAACTGATAGACTGAATACAGAATGAAGCATCTTTAAAACTTACTTTATCCTTTCTGGTGTGTTTCCCCCCTTTTTGGTCTGTTTCTTCTTCCACAACTATGATGAATATGGAAATATGTTTTACATAATGGCACATGTATAAATTATATCAAACTGCCTACAATTTTCAGAAGAGGGGAAGAGAGGAAGGGAGAAAATTTGGAACTCAAAATCTTGTAAAATAAATGGTAAAATTTTTATTGATATGTAATCATGGGGAAAAAATAAAATGCTAGTCAAAGCAAACAAAAAAAAACGATTTTCTATCATATTCCTTCACTTTTGTCCTTTACTAGCTTATTTTGTTTGTCTTCATGGAGTTCCATACCTAGAAATGTAAAAAAAAAAAACAAAAAAAAACCAAAAAAAAAAAAACCCAAAACCAAAAACCTGAGGGTTGCATTTAAGAATGAAAGACTAGGGGGTGGAGTCAAGATGGCAGAGTATAAACAGCACTTCAGCAGAGCTCCAACCCACACTACTTCAAAATTATGTAAAAGGGGGACTCTGAATGACCTCTGGAGCTCCAGAACCCACAAAATGACACAGAGAAGCTAACCTCTCACTGAGGACAGCCCAGCAGCCCAGCAGGGAGTAGCCAGCACAGAGCTCTGGAAGCCAAGGCCAGGACCACCTGAGTTGTGGTTTTAGCCTGAGGGTGGCCAGACCAGCAGCCAGATGGAAGGACCCCAGAACACCAGCAGCTGTGGCATTTCCAGAATTATCAACACATAGATGTCTAAGACAAAGTGAGAGGTCAGTGCCCTATGGACTTTGGGACTGGTTGGGAGAATGCATCAGCTTCTACTCCTGGGGGTGAGAAGCTGCTGAGGAGCCGGTACAGCTTGTACAACCTTGCCACATTGCGGATTCAGCTCTTGGCCTTCGAACTGTAGGGGGATCCTGCGATCAGTCTGGGGAGAGGGGGTAATCACTCTTGATTTACCCTTCTTTGATCTGGATTGTGGTCTGGGGTGGAGGTCTTGGGGTGTGTGACCAGCTTGCCAGAGTGTGTGGAGGCTTCACAGAGGCCACCCAACTAATACCTCTGGAAGTTGAGAAAACCCCAGCATTTGGGATGGAAGCTCTTGTGGCTGGTGACAGAGTCCTACTGTGCAATAAGCCCAAAAGTCAAGTAATTGGGTGGCAACATGCCTAGGCAAAGGAAACAAAATAAACAGAAAAATTCAACATTAGACTCCTATTTGGGAGGCAAAGAGGATCAAATCATGGAACAGGAGGAAGACTGTGAAGTCAGAAAACCTGCACCAAAAGCCCCAAATGAATATATGATCTGGTTACAGGCCATAGAGGATCTTAAGAAGCAGATAAGAGAAGTGGGGGAAAAATGGGAAAAGAAATGAGAAAGGTGCAAGAAAAATATAAAATGACAATCAACAGCCTGACTAAGGAAAATAACACCTTAAAAATAGACTAACTCAAATGGCAAAAGAGGCTCAAAAGAGCAATGAGGAGAAGAATGCCTTAAAAAGCCAAATTTGCAGATGGAAAAAGAATCTCAAAAGCTCACTGAGGAGAATCATTCCTTCAGAATTAGACTGGAGCAAAGGGAAGCTAGTGACTTTATGATAAATCAAGATGCTATTAAGCAGATCCAAATAAATGAAAGAATAGAAGGCAATGTGAAATATCTCATGGGAAAAACCACTGGAAAATAGATCCAGGAGAGATAATTTAAGAATTATTGGACTACCTGAAAGCCATGATCAAAGAAAGAACCTAGAAATCATCCTTCAAGAAATTCTCAAGGAAAATTGCCCAGATGTTTTAGAACCAGAGGGCAAAATAGAGGTTGAAAGAATCAACAGATCACCTCCTGAAAAAGATCCCCAGAAGAAAAGTCCTAGGAATATTGTAGCCAGGTTCCAGAATTACCAGATCAAGGAGAGAATATTGCAAGCAGCCAGGAAGAAACAATTTCAATATTGTGGAAACACAATCAGGATAACACAGGATCTGGCAGCTTCTACACTGATGGATAGAAGGGCATGGAATATGATATCCCTGAGGGCAAAAGATCTGGGATTAAAACCAAGAATCACATACCCAGCAAAACCGAGTATCATGTTCCAGGGGAAAATATGGTCATTCAGTGGAATAGAGGACTTTCAAGCATTCTTGATGAAAAAAACAGAGTTGAATAGAAAATTTGACATTCAGATGCAAGAAGCAAGAGATGCTTGAGAAGGTAAACAGGGAAAAGTAATCACTATGAACTTATTAATGTTGAACTATTTACATCTCTACAGGGAAAAACAATAACTGTAACTGATGAAACTTTTCTCGGTATGAAAATAGTTGAAGAAGGGTGTATGGGCATATGAATACATATGTGAATGTGTGTATATATGTTTTTAGGTATACATAGATAGAGGGCACAGGAGCAATTGAATAGGAAGGTATGATACTTAAAAGGTGATGTTAAGAGGTGAGAGAGTAATGTGGTGAGGGGGAATGGCTTGAGACAATGAGGTGAACTATTTCATGAAGAGGAGGCAGGGGAAGGTGGTTGTAGGGGAAGGGAGGAACAGGAAGGCAAAAAGGCAAACCCTAATTTTCATTGAATTTGGAACAGGGAGAGAATGACATGCATAGTAAATAGGGTGTCCCACCCTACAGGAGCATGGGGGAGAGGGGGATGAGGGAAGGTTGTGGAAGGTAGGGGGTGCTATGGGGGAAGGAAGTTGGAAGCACCCACTTTTAAAAATGGACAGGATCAAGGTGGGGAGTGAACCAGGTGGAAGGTGGGATGGGAGGGAGGGAAATATAGCCATTCTTTTACAATATATCTACTATGGTAATGTTTTGCATTGCTGCCCATGTACAGCATATGCTGATTTGCTTATCTTCCTTTTAAAATCGAATTTTTAAAAAATATACATAAATACTATGATTAATACTATTTTGCATATAATTGGGAGATAAGATGTGCAGGCAATGCGGCATGGGGATTCATCTCGCCCTATTGGAAAAGTCAAAGGGGGTATGGGGGAAGACATAGGAGAGAACAGAGTGGATGAGGGGATATCCTGTATGACTGTTATTCTGGGGTGGTGTGTAGGAGAAAAATGGGGAAAAATTGTAACTCAAAATCTGACAGAAATGAATGATGTAAACCAGAAGTTAATAAAGCATTTGGAAAAAAAAAAGAATGGAAGAGTAACTACTTAAATATTCAGGACCCGGAATACCACAGACGGGAAGTAATTGTTAGGATATTATAGTCAGCATATATATATATATAAAACCTTTTGCTTAAATAGGTAGGAATAATATTAACAAAGGGACAACACAAAAAAATACATTTGAAGTACATTTCTATACCTTTTACCAAACTCTTATTGAAGGCATCATATGTTACGATATCTATTGTCAGTAGGAGAAGGAGCATGGCCTCTGATGCATTTTTACCAGACAGTTTGCTTTACCTGCCAGGAAATTCAGAATTAAAACCCAGGGTTGAATTGTAATTATCCCGTCATTCCAGATACTTGACAATCAGTTTTTTCTCTTTTTATTTTTTTGTATTCTTCTTTATTTGGAATTTTTCTTATTTTATATAGGTTTTAATGTTAAAAATTCTTTACAAGAAGAATGCCTTTAAAAGTCGAATTGGTCAAATAGAAAAAAGTACAAAAATTCCTTGATGAAAATAACTCCTTAAATAGTAGAATTGATGAAATTGGAAAGGAGGCACAAAATTTCAGTGAAAAAAATAATCCCTTAAAATGAGACTTTAACAAGTGGAAGCTAATAGCTTTTTGAGACAGCAAGAAAAATAAAATAAAATAAAAAAAAATAGAAGAAAATGTACAATGTCTTATTGGAAAAACAACTTACCTGGAAAATAGATCAGGAGAGATAATTTAAGAATTATTGGACTACTTGAATATCATTATATATGTTCACTGTAGTTCTTTATATGGTGGCAAAGAATTGTTTTGTCATTTGTTTTCAAAGAGGACCATGAAATCAGGAAGGTGATGCCATAACTTGTAAGTGAATTGGATTTAAATGAGGGAGAGTTGTACAAAGTCAACAGTCTCACTTTCTCCTCTGGAGCCATCTTGGTCCGATTGCAAGATATAGATCAGGACAACTGCAGATAGCTTCCCTGGCAAAGAACTGGAAACTGAGGGAATGACCATCAAATGGGGAATGGCTGATTATCATGGAATACTATTGGAAATGTATATATTATACTATTATATATGTTATAATACATATATAGTATATATTATATATACTATACTATATATACTATATTGTATATACTAGTATGTAATAATATAGTATATATTATACTATTATATACATTATAATAGTATAATATATATTATAATAGTATAATATATAGTATATATTATACTATTATACTATATATATGCTATTGGAAATGTATATATTACATATTATATTTTATATATGTACATATTATATATATAATCATATATAATACGATTATGTATATTATAATCATATAATATATAGTATATATTATACTATAATATATACTATTGGAAATGTATATATTATACATTTCCAATAGTATATATTCATGGAAATGACCAGTAGCATGCTTTCAGAAAAATCTGGAAAGTCTTATATGAACTGATCTAAAGTGAAATTAGCAGAACCAAAGACCATTGTATATAGTAACAATATAGAAGGATGATCATCTGTGAATGAGTCAGCTATGCTCAGCAATACAAGATCTAAGACAATTCTGAAGGACTTATGATAAAAAATGCTATGCATCTCTAGATAAAGAACTTATGGAGTTGGAATGCATATTAAAGCATACATTTTCTTTGCTTCCTTTTTCTTTTCCTTTTTGAATCTGTGTTTTTCCCTCCACAACATGACTAGCATGAAAGTATGTTTTGCATGACTGCACATATATAATCTATGTCAAATTATTTGCCTTCTCATTGGGGGCAAGGTGGCAGAAGGTGGGAGGGGAAGAATTTGAAACTAAAATTAAAAAAATGAATGTTAAAATTTTTTACCCATAATTGGGGAAAGTAAAATATTACATTAAAAAAAGAAACAAGGGGCGGCTAGGTGGTGCAGTAAGAGCACCGGCCTCAGAGTTGGGATGACCCGGGATAGAAATCAGCCTCAGAAAATGAGCACCCACACATAAATGATGACTAGCCGTGTAACCTTGAGCAAGTTACTTAACCCCAGTTGCTTTAAAAAAAAAGAAACAAAAAAGTTATACTAAGTACTTTTAAAGAAAAAATATGAATAACTAAATGATGCCATACAATATGTAGAATTCTGTTATTTCCAAGGACATTCTCTCTCTCTCTCTCTCTCTTATATATATATATATATATATACATATTGTATCTATAATTCACCAACAACAACTTGTGAGATTTGTGAGATAAGAGTAGCATGTATCATATGCATTTTTCACATGAGGCCACTGAGAATAAGTGGAGGAGTTTTATTCAGAGGAAAAAAAAACTGCTTCTAAATTTAGGAGACCAGTGCTGAAATCACATATTTGAATCTTACTACCCATATGAATTTGAGCATGCCATTTAACCACCTTTGCCCTCAGTTTATTATGGGGAAAATGATGAGGTAAAATTAAATAGATATGAACTTCCTGCAAGCTTTAGAACTACGACCCTGAAACTTGGAGCCTATGACCTGCCTATGGTCAAACAGTAAGTGGCTGAACTTGAACTTGACTATGAAATGGGAGCAAAAAATAAAGGTCCAGTCAATTCCCTTTTCTCATGAGTGAATTTATCATATCCTGACCTTGATTTTCCAGAATTCATTACTGTTTATATATTTTCATGTAGCACTATGTTATTGTAATTGGTAATAAACTCCACTCCCATAAAATATGTTCTAAAATTAAAAAAAAAACATCAGGAGGCTGATAACAATGAAAATGTTATCTATATAACCAATAAAGAGAAAATATAGTAATGCCAGTATAAAGTATTTTGTGAAAGTTCTGCATCATCATATAAATTAACTTTAACAATGACTGCAGGGTAAAATTTCTCTTTAAACACTGTAAAATATAACCATCATTCTATGAGTAACTAATAGCATGAAGGCTATTCTTGCTTTTTTATTCTTGGCACTATGTTTTGTTCATGCCAGCTATAGTAGAGAAATACTGTTAGTTGATTTTTTTTTTGCCAAGAAGCTATATGTAAGTTTCACTTTTTTTTAAAACAATACGTGTTTTTGTTTGAGTTAACATGTAAGAATGTCTTGCTGCATGTAGGTCCCAGGGTCTATCATCTAGGAAATAATATATGCAGGGTGGCTAGATGGCACAGTGAATAGAGCACTGGCCCTGGAGTCAGGATGATCTGAGTTCAAATCTAACCTCAGACACTTAACATTTATTAGCCATGTGGCCCTGGGCAAGTCACTTTACCCTAATTGCTCTGGCCTCCCCCCTCAAAATAAAGCAAAAAAAATAATATATGCATCAATAATCCAAGTACCATATTTGTTGAATGTGCTTATTGATATAGATGTTTAAAGAATATCTAGAAATACAAACGTTTGAATATATAAATAAGAACAAGATCTTAATGGATGGTTTGGGATCTTTTCAGGAAAGACAGAATAGCATAATGAAAAGAACACTGAATTTGGAATCAAGAAAGGTCTGGATTTGTATTTTAGGCACAATATTCACTACCCTGTCACTCTCGGCAAATAAATTTAATCTTTGAATCTCAGTCAACTGAACTAAAAATACTATTTTTATTACTTGCAACATTACTTGTAAAGTATTATCAAAAGACCTGGCATGGTTCTTGACCCTGCTATTGTCTCCTTGGGTGAGCTCAGGAAAGTCATTTAGTCTTTCTGGGCCTCAGTTTCCTTATTTGTAGAATGAAGGAGCTGGGCCAAACGACCTTTAGAGGTTAAATTCTCAATCAATGATTCTATTGCCTGCTTCATAGTGGTGATTGTGAAGATTGTAAATCTTTATGGGCTATATTAATTTGAGTTAAAATCTTACAGTCTTAGCTGGTAGTCACTAAGATAGTTGTTACTATCTGTTATTGCCTCCACCAGTAGGAGAAGAAGTAAAACTTATTGCATTGTTCCAGGGCAAAGGTGTCAAGTTGTATTGTCAAGGCAATATTCACAACACTGGCAGTGACTATGATTATGCCAGCATAGTTCTGAAATGCAAAATAAAACAGATTCTCTATATAGAGGACAGAAGCAAAACATTTACTCAGACTCCAGAAAGCCAAATCCCAACACTAGAAAACTGAATCCATCATAGCAACAAAGAAATCTATACACAATAACACTGTAGAGGGCAATACCATCCCAAAACCTTCCCACAAACAAACACACACAGTACTAGCTGTCTGCTTGCCTGCATGCTCTCTCCCCCAGCTCTAACTGGTCTGACTTCCAGCTTCTTCTATATTCTGTTCCACCTTCCTGCTCTACCTGTTGAGCAAACTCCTCCCACCACAGGCTCTATGTGATTACATTTGGCCTATTAAGGGGCAGGGAAGATCTTCAAATTTGTACTACCATTACACAAGCACAGCTGCATTCTGCATAATCATGCAAAATTTTAACAACATAAGTAGTAGAACATAAATAATGTCAATATGTACTTTTCTAAGTCAATATATGGTCAGCAAGAAAGCTTACATATGTTGTACTGACTCCATTATTATTTGGGTTTGGCCCTGTTGTTCTAGTGATTTAAGGACTTTACTATTACCTTTCCTCCCTACCATGTCATCCCTCCCCACAACCACTCATCTTTCTTTAATCCACTCAGAGTCCTTAGGCTTAGTAACCTAACCTAAACCAACAATAAAAAGAGTAACATGGAAATGAAAAGTAACTCCTTATAATGTTTCAGAGACTTAAGTAGGAATTACCTAATGATGATACATAAATCAAAATTATTGTTAATTGCTGATATTTGTGCTTACATGGTTAATATCAAAGATACGATTTAAATCCATGTCTTTGTGACCCAAAGTCCAGTACTTTATCCACAGCCCAAACTCTAAATTAAGCAGCTTGGTTTTCCCTTTTATTCCTAGAAGTTGTTCTAGGATATCCAATTCTCTGATTAAGAATAGCTACACAGGGGGCAGCTAGGTGGCGCAGTGAGTAGAGTGTTGGCCCTGGAGTCAGAAGGACCTGAGTTCGGATCCGACCTCAGACACTTAACACACAAACAAAAAAAACCTAGCAGTGTGACCTTGGGCAAGTTACTTAACCCCAATTGCCCTCCAAAAAGCAAAAAAAAAAAAAAAAAAGAAAAAGAAAAAGAAAAGAAAGCATAAACCAGCAACAAGAACTCAGAAAATTGAGGTCAGGGGTAAACTGGGCCTGACCAACTCATCGAAGAGGGGCTGAATCTAGCACAAAATCTCTAATCAAGAACTGAGACTAGGGATTTGAGTAAACAGAAGAAGAAATTGAATGAATGACAAAAAACATTTATTAAGTGCTTACTATGTGCAAAGTACTTAGCTAAGCATTGAGGATACAAATAAAAAATAGAAATCCCTGCTCAAAAGTAGCTGACATTCAAATGGGGGTAAAAACTCACATGGGAGGGATGTATAAGAACACATCGCTATTTCCAAGTTCCTTGGGTTCAGGGTCCTGAGATAGTTCTATCAGGGTCTGAGGAGAGATGATATTCAAGGTGGAAGTAGTGGTTTGACTTGCCTGGAACATCTTGCTTCTTGTCTTTCCTTCAAGGTGTCTTGCTTCTTCAGCTAACACTGAGTGTTAAGAAATATTTTGAGTCAAAAATTATCTGAGGAAAACCAAGAAGAAGAGATTAATATCATAAAAACTTCAAGCAGAGTCTCACAAAGGAAAACGATGACTCTAAGACTGACTACAAGAGTACTGGAGTAAGTGAAAGAAGAGATTATAAGGAGTGACTAGGTGGCACAATGAATAGAGCACCAGCCCTGGAGTCAGGAGGACCTGAGTTCAAATCCGGCCTCAGACAGTTAATACTTACTAGCCATGTGACCTTGGGCAAGTCTCTTAATCCTAATTGCCCTGCCTTCCCCCCTCCAAAAAAATAAAAAAAAAAAGAAGAGAGATAATAAATTATTTACAAGCTATATAGAAAAGATTTGTTATGAGGAGTAATAGCTTGGAAAATAAATAAACTTGCCCAAGAAATTTATTAATAAAAATTAGAACAATACTAAGAGAAATCAATGACGTCATGAGACAAAAAGAAATATTTTTTTTGCCTTTTTTGGGAGGGCGATTGGGGTTAAGTGACTTGTCCAAGGTCACATGGCTAGTTTTTGTATTAAGTGTCTGAGGTCGGATTTGAACTCAGGTCCTCCTGACTCCAGGGCCGGTGCTCTATTCACTGCGCTACCTAGCCATCACAACAAAAAGAAATATTAAACCAAAGTAAAAAAATTTGAAAAAGAAAACAGAAGAGAATATAAGATAAATGCCAGCAAAAGCTACTGACCTAAAAATAGAACAAGGAGGTACAATCTAAAAATAATTAAATTACCTGAAAAATATGACAAAAAAAGTCTTTACATAATTTTTCAAGAAATTGTAAATTAAAATGCCCAGGTCTATTAGAAACAATTGTCAAAATGAAAATAGAGTCATCTGGTCACTTCCTGAAATAAATGCCAAGATAAATACTCACAGGGAAGTCATAGTTAAAATCCAGAGCTTCCAAGTCAAAGAAAAATTGCTGAAAGCAGCCCTAAAGAAAGCATTCAAATAATAAGAAATCAGTCAGATTGAACTAAAATTGAGAGTTATATCAGCACCATATTAAAAATGTCCCAAATCACTAATAATTAGAGGAATTAAAATTAAAATAACTGTGAAGATCTACTTCATGCAGCTCAGAATATTGAAGATGACAAAAGAGGAAAATAACAATTGGAACCATTGCAGGAAAATAGGTACAATTGTGGTAGAGCTGTGAATTGATACAACCATTCTGGAAAGCAGTTTGAAACTGTGACCAAAGCCATCACTAAATTGTTACCTGATTATATGACTACTAGCTTCTATTGCAAGGTGATCAATGAAAGAGGAAAAACACTAATACATACTAAAATATTATGGCTATTTTTTTTTGATATAGCAGAAACTTGAAAGGAGGTATGCAGTGAATTTAGGATTACTGAACAAATTATGGCTTATTGATGTGTAAGGGCCCTGGAACGTGCCCAGTTCTCCTAAAACAGAGACTATTGCCATTAAAGGAAAATGCATAATGGGAGGGAAGCTTCTAGGAGCAGGGTTTTTCCATGTTGGGAGATCTGGGCATGCCCAGGCAGGCTCCTTCAGGAGGCCCTTCATTTTAGGTAATCTGAGCATTCCCAAGGGCCCTTTACAAATAGAATGCAAGATATATCTATATCAGTCAGTCAGTGAGACAATAAGCATTTATTAAGTCTTTCCTGTATGCCAGGCACGATGTTAAGCATTGAGAATGCAAATAAAGGCAAAAGACAGTCCCAATACTTGAGGAGCTCATAGAGTTCACAATCTAGTGAGGGAGACAACATGGAAGCAACTGTGTACAAATAAAATATATGCAAGATAAATAAGAAATAATCAAAAGAAGGAAGTCACTAGAATGAAGAGAGATTAGAAAAGCTTCCTGTAGGTGAGGCTTTAGCAGGGACTTGAAATAAGCCCAGAGGTCAAGATGATGAAGGAGAACATTTTAATCCTGGAAGACAGACATACAAAGTGCCTGGAGCCAAGAGATGGAGTCTTGTTTGAAGAACAATAAGATTAAAGGATATGTGATGGTGATGGTGGGGATATAAGGTATAAGAAGACTGGAAAGGTGGAGGGGCAAGGCTAGGCTATAAATGGCTTTGAATGACAAACAGAAGATTTTTTATTTGAACCTTGAAGTTGTAGGGAGTCAATATAGTTTATTGAGTGGGGTGAGTGGGTGACATAGACACACCTTCACTTTAGGAAAATTGAGTGAGGAAAGACTTGAGGCAGGAAGAGTTACCAACAAGCTATTTCAGCAGTCGAGGCATGAGGAAACAAAAGCCTACACTGGTGATATCAGAGAAGAGGGGGGATATTCATGAGATGTTACAATGGTAAAATTGATAGACCTTGGCCACAGATTGGATATAAAGGGTGAGACATAGCAAATAATTGAGGTTGACATCTAGCTTGTGAGTCTAGAGGACTGAAAAGATGGTGGTAGCCTTGACAGTAGGCGGGGGAATCTTAGAATCAGGGGAGTATTTTGGGGAAAATATAATGAGTTCAGTTTGAGCCATGTTGAATTTAGGATGTCTGTGAGACATTCAGTTCAAGATGTCTAAGAGGCAGTTGGAAATTAATTTCACTAGAAAGAAGATTGCAAGTCAGCAGAGAGGGGCAGCTAGGTGGCATAGTGAACAGAGCACAGGCCCTGGAATCAGGAGGACCTGGGTTCAAATACCACCTCAAACATTTAACACTTACTAGCCTTGGTCAAGTCACTTAATCCCAGTTTCCCTCCAAAGGCCAAAAAAAAAAAAAAAGTCAGCAGAGAAGTTAGTACTGGCTAAGTAGATTTGAGAATCATCAGCATGGAGGTGATAATTGAATCCATGGGAGCTAATGAGATCACAAAGGGAAGTAGAGTAGAAGGATAAAAGAAAAGGGCCCATAATAAGACCCTGTGGAACACCTGTGTTTAGCAGGAGTAACCTGGTTGAAGATCCAGTAAATGAGACTGAGAAGGAACAGTTACACAGATAGGAGAAGAATCAGGAGACTAGAGAGTTTTAAAAACCTGGAGAGAAGAGAATATCTTGGAGAAGAGGTTGATTAATAGTGTCAAAAGCTTCAGAGAAGTCAAGATGGATAAGAACAGAGAAAGGTCATTGGATCTGACAATTAAGAAGTCACTGGTAATTTTGGAGAGAGTAGTTTTGGTGGAATGATGAAGGAAGAATTCAGATTGTGGATGTGAGTCCAGAAGTGAGTGAGAAGAAAAGTGGAAGCACCTGTTTTAGATGGCCTTCTCAGGTATTTCAGTGACAAAAGACAAGAGGGTTATGGGGCAATAGTTAGTGAGGATGGGATGGATCAAGTGAGGATTTTTGAGAATAAGGTAGACATGGACCTTTTCATATGCAGTTAGGGAAGCAGTCCTTAGAAACACAGAGACACTGAAGATAAGTGAGAGTGGGGATCATAGAAGGGAAAATTTGCTGGAGGAGATGGGATGGAATGAGATCACTTGTGCAGGTAAATGTGTTTGCCTCAACAAGTAGAAGGACCATCTTTTCATGTGAGATAGGGGTGAAAGAGCAGATAGGGACATAAAGTATCTTGGGTGTTATGCGATGATGAGGAGGAGGGGAGAAGAGGTGAACTCTGGACCAATGGCCTCAGTTTTTTCAGGAAAATCTAAGGCAAAATTCTCAGATGAGAAGGTGGGAGGAGGGGAAGCCATGGGAGGTTTGAGGAAGGTTGAAGAGGTTTGGCAGAACTATATGGAATACAAATGTATCACTAAGATCTTGTCAGAAATGACAAAAAAGTATAGTTTTAGAAAGACCTCGGAAGATTTGCATAAACTAATGCAAAGTTAAGTGAACAGAACCAGGGGAACAAACAACTTTGAAAGACTTAAGAATGCTGATGGATGCAATGACCAACTACTGCTCCAGAAAACCAATGAAGACGCCTCTTACCCACCTCCTGTTAGACAAGTGATTGACTCAGCATATAGAATAAGAAATATATCTTTAGAACATGGCTACTATGAGAATGTTGTTATCACAAAGGAAAAAGAAAAAGAAAAGAAAAGAAATTTTAAAAACTGTGACTGACAGTGAAAGTTTCATGTACAATCCTGATTTGCTTTTGTTTTTTTCTTCTACTTTGTATATGGAAATGCCTATTTTATTTGGTGTTTGTTAATTTCAATATAAAAATAAAATTAGAAAACACTTAACATGTACCACTATAAAGGAAATAATTCTCAAAATATGATATTCTAAAAGGTAAAAAATAAAGGCTTAAAATCAGGAATAATTTGCCCTGTAAAACTGATTATGCTTTCATGAGGGAAAAAGAATCTGTATTGCAATAGAGGACTTTTAAGCATTCCTGATGAAAAGACAAGAGCTGAGTAGAAGCTTTGAAATGCAAACACAGGAGTCAAGAGAAAGCTATAAAGATAAATATATTTGAGTACTTGAAAGCAGTTCAAGGATGTTGAAGTGCATACATTCTATTTGGGGGAGAAGAAACAAATATCCCTTCAAAATCATAATGTTTTCAAGTGTCACAGGGCAGTTAAATAATATAAACAAATGAACTGGGGGTGATTTAGCTATATTTTGATCATCTTAAAAGAAAGAATAAAGGGGAGGAAAAAAGAAATATTCTAGGGAAGAAAGAATCAGGAGAGTAGGGAGCCTATATCACATAATAAGGTGAGGGAGATGAAACTATGCAAACTTGAAGGAAAGGGTGAGAAGAACAGGTGTTACATGAACCTCATTTTCATCTGAGCAGGACAAAGGAGGTTTGAACACACAGTCATGAATGCACAGACATACAAAGAGTTTGATGTAGAAATACATTTACTCATCAGGGATATAGGTGGGCACAGGGAGAAGTTGATTCAAAAGTGGGGCTAGGATAAGTGAGGGAGAAATCAAAATCAAAAGAAATTACAGTGTTGGAAGACAGATTATAAAGGGGTGACTCAAAGTAAAGGAAGAGTATGGTCATTGGTATTGGTCATTGGTAACCATAAAGAGCAGTTTCAGTCTAGAAAAAAAGCCATATGATGTTAAGGAATAGCTAACATTTATGGAGTACTTGAGGTGTGCTAAGCACTTTCCAATTATTATCTATACAATTATTATAATAACTTGATCCTCACAACACCCCTGGAAGGTTAGTGCTATTATTATCATCCCTATTTTACAGATGAGGAAACTGAGGTGAACAGAGGTTGCATGATATATTCAGGGTCACACTGTTAGTAGATATTTGGAGTCAGATTTGAGCTCAGGTCTTCTTGACTCTAGGCCTTGCACTCTGCTATATAGTGTAGGTAGTTTCTTTCTCTGTGAAAGGGAGAAGAGATTAGGATGAGACTTTGAGGAAACAACAAGGTCAAGTAAATGATTTTTAGATTAGGTAAAATCTGGGGCTATTTGTGGATAATAGGGAATGAACCAGAGGATAAGAAGAAATGGAAGATAAGAGAAAGAGAGAATGACCAAGTAGGCAACTTCCTAGAAGAGAAGGAAGGATTGATGTAAGGTAAGAAGGTCCAATTCCTTGTTAGAAACTGGAGTAAATGAAGGAAGGAGGTCCAAGGTGTGGAAGAGGACAGAAGAAGGAGCTCAAAACGGAAGATTTTGCAAGGTTCTTTATTGAGAGGGGTTGGGAAGAGATCCTATCTGTCCTAAAGCATGGAGTGAGGATGGACCCAGGAGTTCCAGTGAATTTTGCATAGAGTCCTGAGAGAAGTCATTCACAAGATCATTGAGAATTCATTTTTCCTGTCATAGCCTTAAGCCCATCAAGGTTTCGATTCCCTGGTGACACTTTATTTCTTTTCTTTTCCCCTAGTGTACTTTTGAGTTTTCATTACTAGGTTTGTCTGGTGCAAAAAGGGATTATGCTTGCTCAGTGTGACCTCAGAGGGAAGAATTCAAGCAATGTCTATCAGTTATAGAAAAGCCAATTTCACCAGTCTTGGTGTTGGCAGCACATCATGTCATGCCTATAATCTCTGCTACCGGGGGTGAAGGGGCTGAAGCTGGAGGATCACTTGAATTCAGGAGTTCTGAGCTGCAGTAGAACTAAAGCAAATCAGGTGTCCATACTAATTCTGGCATTAATATGGTGCATTCCCAAGGATGCTGGATGGCATCAGGTTGTTCCAAGGAAAGCCAAACCTGCCCAAGTCAAAAACAGAGTAGATTAAAGTTTCTGTCCTAATCAGAAGCATGATTAGATCTGTGAGTGGTTACTGTACCTCTCACCTGGGAAAGATGGGGATAACCAGCCTTGTGGGGTATTAAAAAAAAGAAAAAGAAAGAAAAAAAATGGATTCCAACTTTATACACAGCATTCTACTATTCTACTTAACAATTTAGATCTGTCCTGAGGAAATGCTCAGCCTCAGAAGGAAGTGAAATATCAATCACTAGGGCTCTTCAAGGAGAATCTAAATGACCATCTGTCATGAATGTTTTAGAGGTGATTCTTGTTTTGGAATGGGTTGTACTAGATGGCCACTGAAGTCTTTTCCATTTCCAAGGTAATGTCGTTTTTTATGAAACATTCCCTTTATATTTTGAGCAAATGGGAAGAGTTTTTCATAATGTTTTGATGCAATTTAGTAGTCCTGGATAAAGTGCAAAACATAAGTCCATTCAGTATAGTGTTGTTATCTGGTAATGAATTGTTATATGTAGTTTGCTTTTCTGATTAGGTGATTGCTTTATTTGACTTACGTCTTCAATTTGTCTTCCTGACATAAAAAAGTACTTGTTGCTTTAGAAGAAAAGAAATAGATTAGTCTCATATTCTCTCTCTCTCTCTCTCTCTCTCTCTCTCTCAAATAGTCCCTTCACTCCCACCCTGCAAAAGGACCCTTGTCTTGGGAAGTCACATGTTGAATCATATCACTTCTTTTCAGGTTGAGGCTTGTTTTTTATGAATTATGCATATTAAACTCACCCTTAAAAAAGACTTGACTTTTCAACCTCCCCCTTCTCAAGTTCTAGTTCAAGCCACTCCCTGCTATGACATCACACAGAGTATAAAAAAGACATCAAAGCACTTACAACCCTCCAAGCTGTTTACAGCTTCATTTTCTTCACCACCATGAACATCATCCCATGATTATATTTATGAATTATTGATATCTTTCAGTGATTTGGCTCCCCAGCCGACGCATCTAACAGCAAGCACTTACAACTGTCATCTTTTTTTGCAACATATCTTACTTACGTGATCCGTGATCCAACGTGGAATTGGTGTAGTTTATTTTAAGTACCTTGTATCTGGGAGGGAAACTTAGGAACAATTCAGTTAAGACCCGTGCCTGCCATTTGCAAAGAAAACAAAAGCAGAAAAGCCTCCACTTGCTGAGCTGAAAGGTAACAACTGTTAACCAACAGGAATGTAAAATGGTCTTCACCTTCTCTTTATCTGCTGGCATTCAGAGGCTCATCACTGTTTTAGAAAGCATGCCGCCCACACCACGGGATCTTACTCCTCTTTAATTTCCCCTAATTTGTGTAGTGAATAACCAAATACTCATAATGCAATTAGAAGATAATCAGGCTTGTAATTATGTTAATTGCTGGAGACTTACATCAATCCTCCAGCAAAGTGATAGGATTTCAGGGGAACTATTAACATGGAAAGAGAGAGGGAGAGAAAGAGAGGATGGGGGGAGGGGGTGAATTGATGAGCAGCTTAGACTTGTATCATTGAACAACAATGAGAATACACTGGAGCAACAAATGGGAAGGGCCTCTAGGGGAGATATTCAGAAAATGAGGTTTAGGTACTGGCAAATCAACATCTTTTGTCTATTTTCTTCCCATAAATAGTCATGTTGTGCATTTATATTTATTGTAATAAGCCTAATTC
This sequence comes from Gymnobelideus leadbeateri, assembly GCA_011680675.1. Classification (NCBI taxonomy): domain Eukaryota; kingdom Metazoa; phylum Chordata; class Mammalia; order Diprotodontia; family Petauridae; genus Gymnobelideus; species Gymnobelideus leadbeateri. The sequence goes on along the minus strand of WOXC01009349.1, from coordinate 10,972 downwards.
AGAGAAATCAAATTCGTGGCTCAGGGAGAGAACAAAGGGTAATTGTCTTAAGTTTTCCCTGTTGTCTACTTACTTTAAAAGGTACTGTTACTGGTAGTCCCACTCTCTTGGGGATGTTCTTTCCTCATGGTGATGACCAACACTGTACTTAAGCATACCACTAGTGTGGTGATCTGTCTCTGGCCTAGTATGCATAAATAAGTCACGATACCAACAATAAGGTAACAGCTGGTGTTTATATAGTACAAAGTATCTCACATACATTTGCTCATTTTACGTTTACCACATTATGACATAGGAAATGCACACGTCTTTCTCCCCATTTCACAGATATAGAAACTGAGTCTCAGAAGATTTAAGTCTCCACAGCCTAAGGTCAACAACTTTTGATAAATGGCAGTTCCAGGGTCGGACTCCAATTCTTTTAATTGTAGGTCTTTTCACTGCACTGTATGCATAGGTTTCATTTAGCAAGGTGCTCCAGATGCTCCTCTTTTTTCTTTTTTTTTTTAAACTAAACAAATGCTTTATTAACTTCTGTTTTACATCATTCATTTCCACCAGATTATGAGTTACATTTTTCCCCCATTTTTCCCTACCCACCACCCCAGAATAGCAGTCCCACCAGATATCCCCTCATCCAATCTGCTCTCTCCCATATCTTCTCCCATACCCCCTTCGACTTTGCCATTAGGGCAAGGTGAATCTCTGAGCCCCACTGCCTGGACATCTTATGAAACATTTAATTTTAAAACTTCGATTTTCAGATCCATTCCCTTTCTCCCTTGTCACCCACTCCCTCTGAGAAGATAAGCAATTCAGTATGTGTTGTACATGTATATCTATGCAAAACATTACCATAGTAGATATATTGTAAAAGACTGCTTATATTTCCCTCCCACCTGTCTCACCTCCCACCTGGTCCATTCCCTACTTTGATCCTGTCCCTCTTTGATAGTGGGTACTTCTAACCTCCCCTCTCCCCAGAATGCCCTCCCCTCCATCATCCCCCCTCTCATCCCCCTTTCCCCTACTCAGGAGAGTATGAGGGTAAGATATTCCATTTAGTACGTATGTGATTCTCTCCTTGAGCCAACTTCAATGAGAATATGCTTTTGCCTTTTTGCCTTCCTGTTCTTCCCCTCCCCTGCAACTACTTCCCCTTGCCTCTTCTACATGAGATAGTTTGCCCTACCCTGTCTCTCTCCATCTCCTCTTGCCACTTTCCTCTCTCACCTCTTGACTTCACCCCTTAAGAATCATCCCTTCCTTGGGGCAGCTAGGTGGCGCAGCGAGCAGAGAGCCAGCCCCGGAGCCAGAAGGACCCGAGCTTGGATCTGGCCCCAGACACCCAACACACAAACAAAAACCCAGCCACGTGAACCTGGGCAAGTCACCCAACCCCAATTGCCCTCCAAAAAAAAAATAATCATCCCTTCCCATCAAATTCAACCTGTGCCCTCTATCCATGTATACCTGTGAACATATGCCACGTACCCTTCTTCAATTATTTTCATAATGAGGAAGGTTTCATCAAAAATAGTTATTGTTTTTCCATGTAGGACTGTAAATAGTCCAACTTTGATAAGTTCCTTTTGATTTCTTTTCCTCGATTACTTTCTCAAGCATCTCTTGCTTCTTGTGTCTGAATGTCAAATTTTCTATTCAACTCTGGTTTTTCCCTCAAGAATGCTTGAAAGTCCTCTATTCCACTGAATGACCATATTTTCCCCTGAAACAAAATACTCAGTTTTGCTGGGTAGGTGACCCTTGGGTTCATTCCCAGCTCTTTTGCCCTCTGGAATATCATATTCCATGCCCTTCTATCCCTCAGTGTAGAAGCTGCCAGGTCTTGTGCTATTCTGATTGTGTTTCCACAATATTGAAATTGTTTCTTCCTGGCTGCTTGTAGTATTTTCTCCTTGATCTGGGGATTCTGGAACCTGGCTATAATATTCCTGGGAGTTTTCTTTTTGGGATCTTTTTCAGGAGGTGATCTGTGGGTTCTTTCAACCTCTATTTTGCCCTCTGGATCTAAAACATCAGGGCAATTTTCCTTGAGAATTTCTTGAAGGGTGATTTCTAGGTTCTTTCTTTGATCATGGCTTTCAGGTAGTCCAATAATTTTTAAATTATCTTTCCTGGATCTATTTTCCAGGTCAGTGGTTTTTCCCATGAGATATTTCACATTGCCTTCTATTCTTTCATTTGTTTGGATATGTTTAATAGTATCTTGATTTCTCATAAAGTCACTAGCTTCCATTTGCTCCAGTCTAACTCTGAAGGAATGAATCTCCTCAGTGAGCTTTTGAGATTCTTTTTCCATCTGGCAAATTCGACTTTTTAAGGCATTCTTCTCCCCATTGCCTTTCTGAGCCTCTTTTGCCATTTGAGTTAGTCTATTTTTTAAGGTGTTATTTTCCTCAGTCAGGCTGTTGACTGTCATTTTATACTTTTCTTGCATCTTTTTCATTTCTCTTCCCAAATTTTCCCCCACTTCTCTTATCTGCTTCTTAAGGTCCTCTATGGCCTTTAGCCAGCTTGTATTTTCATTTGGGGCTTTTGGTGCAGGAGTTCTGACCTCACAGTCATCCTCCAAGCTTTGAGCCTCTTTGCCCCTAAAATAAGAGTCCAGTGTTGAACTTTTCTGTTTATTTTGTTTTGTTTGCCTAGGCATATTGCCACTTAATTACTTGATTTTTGGGCTTGTTGCCACAGTAGGACTCTGCCACCAGACAGGGGAGCTTCCACCCAAACATGGGGTCTTCACAACTTCAGCCAGTTGGGTGGCCTCTGTAAAGCCTCCACCCACTCTGGCAAGTTGGATACCTACCCCAAACTTCCCCCCCAGACCACAATCCAGATCCAGGCAGTTTAAAGCAAAAGCGATTAACCCCCAGACTGATTGCTGGATCTTCCTACAGTTAGCAGACCAGTAGCTAGAGCCACTACTGAGGCTGCAAAATGCCTTCTGAATGCTCCTCTTTTTTCAGTGATGTTGTGCTTGATGGTGTCAAGCCCTAGAATATAGTGGATAGAGACTCTTAAAAGAAATCTATACAATCCTGAGACTTTGAAGGAATTGATTCTCAAGGCATCTGAAGGAAGGAAAGATATTAACGGCACCAAAAAACAACCCTCAGACCTTACTATTAGTTACCAAAGACAAACAAGTTTAAATCAATAATTTTTGTTTAGTCGTTTCAGTTGTACTTGACTCTTTGTGACCCATTTGGGGTTTTCTTGGCAAAGATACTAAAGTGGTTTGTCATTTCCTTCTCCAGCTCATTTTACAGATGAGGAAACAGAGACAAATATAGCTAGTAAACGTCTGAGATCAGATTTGAACTCGAGTCTTCCTGAGTCCATGCCTGGTGGTTGATTCACAGCGTCACTTAAATCAATAACTAATGACCCTTATATTTACCTTCACTTCTATATAAAATTTTAATGAGAATAACTTAAATCTGCATACAGGGCTTCCCTAATGAGAGCATTAGAAAGGAATAACAAACTTTTGCATGTAATATTTTATAGTAGATCACACAGGATCATAGAGTTAGGCTGGATATGATTTCAGAGGATACATAGCACCATCCCATCATTTTACAAAAGAAGAAACTGAGCTCCAGAGAGGCTAAGCTACTTCCCCAAGGTCACACATGTAGTAAATGTCAACTTTTCCATTTTGAAGTTGAATAAAAGATATAGAGAATAAAAGCTCAAATTGGACTTAATTCCTTTTTATTTTTGGAGGGGGGAAGGCAGGGCAATTGGGGTTAAGTGACTTGCCCAAGGTCACATGGCTAGTAAGTATTAAGTGTCTGAGACCAAATTTGAGCTCAGGTCCTCCTGACACCAGGGCCAGTACTCTATTTACTACACCACCTAGCTGCCCTAGACTTAATCATTGATGCTAAATTAGCAATCCATTCAACACAGCAAAATGCTGCCTTAAGATTATCTTTTCCCCAAATACAGGTCCCAAAGTCCATAGGACACTAACCTCTTACTTTGTCCTAGGCAAGTCTATGTTGATAATTCTGGCGTCTCCACAGTTCCTGGTGTTCTGGGGTTCCTCCAGCCGGCTGCTGGCCCTGCCGCCCTGGGGCTAAAACCTCGGCTCAAGTGGACCTGGGCTCGGCTCGGCTCCTGCGCTCTGCGCGCTGCCGCTCCCAGACCACTGCGCTGGTCCTTCCTGCAGGGTGCTGGGCTGTCCTCAGCGGGAGGTTAGCTTCTCTGTGTCGTTCTGTGGGGTGTGGGGCTCCAGAAGATTTTCAGAGTCCTTTTTTACATAGTTTGTGGAGAATCTGGGGGCAGAGAGGCTTGGACGAGCTGTTTCTACTCCGCCATCTTGGCTCCGCCCCCCTGGGGGCTAGAAGCTGCTGAGGAGACACGCCACTGTGTAGTTTTCAGAGGCATTCCGGCTCCCAGCCTACAAATCGTGGGGAGATCCAGCGATCAGTCTTGGGGGGTAATCGCTCTTGCTTTAACCTCCCTGGATCTGGATTGTGATCTAGGGTGGAAGTTGTGGGTGGGTTTACAGCTTGCCAGAAACGGAAGTTGCCCCCCACACGTTCGGGACGAAAATTCCTCTATCTGGCCCAAGCCATAGTGTGGCAACAAGCCCAAAAGTCAAGCAATTAAGTGGCAACATGCCAAGGCAAAGGAAACAGAAAAATGCAACCCTAGACTCCTATTTTGGGGGCATAGAGCGGGAAAAGGACTGTGAGGTCAGAAGTCCTGCTCCAAAAGCCCCAGGGGAAAACATGAGCGGGTTGCAGGCCATAGAGGACCTTAAGAAGGACTTTAAAAATCAAATAAGAGAAGTGGAGGAAAAATTGGAAAGAGAAATGAGAAGGATGCAGGAAAAGTATGAAATGAGGGTCAACAGCCTGACTGAGGAAAACAACACCTAAAAAATAGACTAGCTCAAATGGCAAAGGAGGCCCAAAAGGGCATTGAGGAGAAGAATGCCTTAAAAAGTCGAATTTGCCAGATGGAAAAAGAATCTCAAAAGTTCACTGAGGAGATTCATTCCTTCAGAGTTAGACTGGAGCAAATGGAAGCTAGTGACTTTATGAGAAATCAAGATGCTGTTAAGCAGATCCAAACAAACGAAAGATTAGAAGGCAATGTGAAATATCTCATGGGAAAAACCACTGACCTGGAGAATAGATCCAGGAGAGACAATTTAAAAATTATTGGACTACCTGAAAGCCATGATCAAGGAAAGAACCTAGAAATCACCCTTCAAGAAATTCTCAAGGAAAACTGCCCTGATGTTTTAGATCCAGAGGGCAAAATAGAGGTTGAAAGAATCACAATCACCTCCTGAAAAAGATCCCAAAAAGAAAACTCCCAGGAATATTATAGCCAGGTTCCAGAATCCCCAGATCAAGGAGAAAATACTACAAGCAGCCAGGAAGAAACAATTTCAATATTGTGGAAACACAATCAGAATAGCCCAGGACCTGGCAGCCTCTACACTGAGGGATCGAAGGGCATGGAATATGATATTCCAGAGGGCAAAAGAACTGGGAATGAACCCAAGGGTCACCTACCCAGCAAAACTGAGTATTTTGTTTCAGGGGAAAATATGGTCATTCAGTGGAATAGAGGACTTTCAAGCATTCTTGAGGAAAAAACCAGAATTGAATAGAAAATTTGACATCCAGACACAAGAAGGAAGAGATGCCTGAGAAGGTAATCAGGGAAAAGAAATCAAAAGGAACTTATCAAAGTTGAACTATTTACATTCCTATAAGGAAAAGCAATAACTGTGACTGATGATATCTTTCTCACTATGAAAATAATGAAGGTGTGGTCATATGAATACATATGTGAATGTGTGTGTATATGGTTACAGTTATATATGGATAGAGGGCATAGGTTGAATTTGTTGGGAAGGGAGAATACTCAAGGGATGAAATTATGAGGTGAGAGAGGAAAGTGGCAAGAGGAGATGGGGAGAGACAGGGTAGGGTAAACTATCCCATGTAGAAGAAGCAAGGGGAAGTGGTTGCAAAGGAGGGGGAGAATAAGGAAGGCTAAAAAGGCAAAACCACATTCACATTGAATTTGGTTCAGGGAGAAAATGACATACATACTAAATGGGATATCTCAACCTGCAGCAGGATAGGGGGAAGGGGGATGAGAGGAGGGATGATGGATGGGAGGGCATCCTTGGGGGGAGGGGAGGTTGGAAGTACCCACTATAGAAGAGGGACAGGATCATGTAGGGAATGGACCAGGTGGGGGTGGGATGAGTGGGAGGGAATTATAAGCAGCCTTGTACAATATATCTACTATGATAATGTTTTGCATAGCTAGACATGTACAACATATACTGAATTACTTATATACCAAGAAGGAATGGGTGACAAGGGAGGAAGGAAATGGATCTGAAATTCAAGGTCGTAACATTAAATGTTTCAAATATATATATAAATACTATTATTAATACTCTTTTGCCTATAATTGGGAGATAAGATGTGCAGGCATTGGGACACAAAGATTCATCTTCCTCTAATGGAAAAGTCGATGGGGGTGGGAGAAGGTATGGGAGAAGCAGATTGGAGGAAGTGATATCTTGTGGGACTGCTATTCTGGGAGGTTGGGTAGGGGAATAATGGGGGGAAAATGATTGTAACTCAAAATCTGGCAGAAATGAATGATGTAAAACAGAAGTTAATAAAGTATTTGTTTAAAAAAAAAAAAAAAGATTATCTTTTAACATACATATACATGATTCCTTAGAATATATGACAATAGAAATAACTGTTCAGTAACCCTCTCATTAGAAATATCAACAGAGAGGTGAAAGAGGGAAACACTTTTGCCCACAGTGCTTGCCACTGATATGGAGGCAAGCCAGAAGACATGACAAGCAAGCAAAAATGGGACTCTCTGAACAGTAAGGTCATAGATCATAGGATAATAGATTTTAGAACTAGAGGTGGTAAAGTCAAGATGGTGGAGTAGAAACAGAACCTCCATGTGGCTCCTGCTTCCATCTTCTCAAATTCATTAAAAAAAATGACTCTAAACAAACTTTGGAGTTACAGAACTCACAAAGTGACAGAGAGAAATGAACTCCCTGCTGAAGACAGCCAGCAGGCCGGCAGGAAGGGGCCAGCTCTACACTCTAGGAACAGAACCTAGCCCCGAGTGGGCCTGAGTTTTTAGCCTCAGGGTGTCCACAGACAGCTGCTGGCTGGAGGGACTTCAGAACACCAGCAGCTGTGGCTGTTTCCAGAATTATCAACCTGTAAATGCTAAGAAAAAGTGAGAGGTCAGTGTAGTGTGGACTTTGTGAACTAGGAGTTCAGGAGTGTGGTCTGGCCTTTACCCCCTGGAGGGAGAAATGGCCGAGGAACCGTGGCCGCTTCAGAGTTTCTGGCCTGCAGATTGTAGGCGGACCAAGCAACCAGTCTGAGGGGTAATCACTATTGCTTTAACATGCTTGTATCTGGATTGTGGTCTAGGAACCTAGGTCCTTCGTGGGGGGTGGGGGGGGTGACTAGTGTGCCAGAGTCTGTGGAGGCTTCAGAGAGGGCACCCAACTAATAGCTCCGGCAGCTGCAAAAACCCTAGCAATTTGAGACAAAGCTCCCATCTCTGGTAACAGAGTTCTACTGTGGCAAAAAGTTCAAAAGTCAAGTAATTGATTGGCAACATGAGTAAGCAAAGGAAGCAAAGCAAGCAGAGCAATCTGACATTAGACTCCTATTTTGGGAACAAAAAGGATCAAAGCATGGAACAGGAGGAAGACAGCAAAGTCAGAACTCCTGAACCAAAAGACTCCAAGAAAAATATGACTTGGTTACAGGATATGGAGGAGCTTAAGAAGGATTTTGTAAACCAAGTAAGAGAAGTGGAGGAAAAATTGGGAAGAGAAATTAGAATAAAACAAGAAACTCATGAAAAGAGAGTCATCAAATCAACTGAAGAAAACAGCACCTTAAAAAATAGACCAACTCAAATGGCAAAAGAGGCTCAAAAAGCCAATGAGGAGAAGAATGCCTTAGAAAGCCAAATTTGCCAGATGGAAAAAGAATCTCAAAAGCTCACTGAGGAGAATCATTCCTTCAGAATTAGATTGGAGCAAATGGAAGCTAGTGACTTTATGAGAAATCAAGATGCTATTAAACATATGCAAACGAATGAAAGAATAGAAGGCAATGTGAAATATCACATTGGGAGAACCACTGACCTGAAAAATAGATCCAGGAGAGATAATTTAAAAATTATTGGACTACCTGAGAATCATGATCAAAAAAAGAACCTAGAAATCATCCTTCAAGAAATTCTCAAGGAAAATTGCTCTGATGTTTTAGAACCAGAGGACAAAATAGAGGTCAAAAGAATCCAATGATCATCTCCTGAAAAAGATCCCCAAAAGAAAACTCTTAGGGGGCGGAGCCAAGATGGCGGAAAGGAAGCAGTAACCTCGCTGAGCTCCTCTGTCACTAAGTCCAAAAGGGTAAATCTGAGCAGATTCCAGAGTGACGAAGCCCAGTGGAAGACAGAGTGTGGCAGAATCCAGCACAGGAGGTTGCCCAGAGTGCCCGCACAGGTCGAGCGCAGAGCGCATGGGGTCTGCACAGCTCAGACCTAAGAGCAGGCAAGCAGACTACACCAGAGAGAGAAAAAGCCCCAGCCTGCAGACTTACCAAGGACGAATCGCAGTCATCTCGCAGAGGGAACGGATCGTGGAGCCAGGTAGGAGAATCGGGCCCCCAGTGGAGAGAGTGGCTTCTCAGGCTGCATTCAGCCCCCAGCCTGGAAATTTAGAAACTGCCTGCCTGTATGATACAGGGGCTGGTATGGCAAAGTAAATTCTAGCTGCTTCGATCCTCCCATCCCTCCTTCATGAAGCAGAAAACCCAAAGATAAGTCTCCCACCCAGACTGAAATCCCAAGTTAATGGAAATAGCCTCAGGCTTGAGAATCTCCAAGAAAGGGTGTAACTGAGACAGCCAGGAATCTGAAGAGAAGAGAGGGAGGGGACCCAACTAGCCCCACTCACCTCACCAACAAAAGACTACTTATAGCCCAGGGGTATAGAGGCAGAAATCTGAAGTGGTCAGACTCAACCCCACCTACGCATCTACATTCCTCACTGACTTCCCTGACTTAGCCATAAACTAGCCACCCAGAGGTATTCAAAGTCAAGGATCAGGCCCCAAACTCATAGCCTGAGACACTAAGAAACAGGAAGTCACAATGGGAAGGAAGGAAGCTGAAAAGGAGAAGGGGAAGGCCAGAAAGTCTATTCGAGCATACTATGCAGGGCAAGAACAACAAAACACACAGGACAATATAGACTCTCTAACCACACCAGAGACCACAGAAGGAAACATGATCTGGTCTCAAGCCCAAATAGCATTCCTGGAGGAGCTTAAGAAAAATTTAAAGACCAAATCAGGGAGGCAATGACCAACTTGGAAAAAGAAAATACCTCCCTAAAAAAGGAACTTCAAAAAATTACTGAAGACCATAATTCACTAAAAATTAGATACAACCAAACTGAAACTCAGAACTCTATGATGCAGCAGGAGTCAATCGAAAAAAACAAGATGATCGAAAAATTGCAAGAAAATGTAAAATATCTCACTGGAAAAATAACTGACCTAGAGAACAGATCCAGGAGAGACAACCTAAGAATTATTGGTCTACTAGAAAGCCATGATGAGAAAAGCAGTCTAGACAACATCCTCCAAGAGATTGTCAAAGAAAACTGTCCTGAGGTCCTGGAATCAGAAGATAAAATAGTTATTGATAGAATTCACCGGACTCCTCCTGAAAGAGATCCCAAACTGAAAACTCCAAGAAATATAGTAGCCAAATTCCAGAATTATAAGATTAAAGAAAAATTCTACAAGCAGCCAAAAAGAAACAATTCAAATATCGAGGAACTACAGTTAGGATCACACAGGACCTAGCAGCTTCTACATTAAAAGAGCGGAGGGACTTGAATTTGATATTTCGTAGGGCAAGAGAGCTAGGACTACAACCAAGGATTAACTACCCGGCAAAACTGAGCATAATCTTTCAGGCAAGGAGATGGACGTTTAATGAAGTAAGGGACTTCCAGACTTTCCTAATGAAAAAGCCAGAGCTCAATGGAAAATTTGATCTCCAATTACAAGATTCCAGAAGAACATAAAAAGGTAAACAAGGGTAACATAGACTCACACATGCAGAAGTGCACACACCCACACCCACAAACACAAGCTCATTACCTGGGATGTAACAAGAGCAAAATGTTCACATCCCTATATGTGGAGCTGATAACTGTCAATATTTGAAATCTCTATGATTATCATGACCTGCAAAAGGGTTATACTTAGAGGGTGTGGGTATGAATACACTAACATGGAGTCTAAAAAAAAAGACTATTAAGGGGATCAATGGTACTGTAATGGGAAAAAGGAAAGGATGAGCTAGGAAAAGGTAAAATATGCCATCTGAAGAGGCATCAAAACACACTATAGAAGAAGGGAAAGTAAGAGGGAGAGGAACAACATTTAAACACTATTCTCACTGGTTCTGGTTCAAAGAAGGATCAAATTAATCAGTGAAGTTTAAGAATCTAACATGAATAGACACAGAAATTCATTAAATAGAGGAATTGGAGGGAGGGAGAGGAGCATTGTTTGAAATTTACTCTCATTGGTTTGGAATCAAACGGGGAGTAATTTACTCTGATAAGTATAAAAATTTGTTGTGTCCTATAGATAGTGGGAGGGTAAGGGGGGGGTGAAAAGGAGGAGACTAAAGGGAGGGATTATAAGGGAGGGAAATAGTAGTAAGGGGAGAGGGTAGGTTAAGAAGGGGGGTCACTGGGTGGAAACACTGAGGGAGGGGGTGGTCAAAAGGGAAAACTTCAAGGAGGGGAAGGGAGAAGGAAGAAACAAAAACATAAACAGGGGAGGGAATAGGATGGAAGGAAAGAGACAGATAGTCA